>JAYESD010000009.1:141567129-142048500 GCA_036927565.1 Tuctoria greenei
GTGAATTATTGTGTAGTGTGTGTATGCGTTAGATTGGGGATGCCTTGTAACGGTGGCAGTCCAGTCCTTTTATAGATAAGGTCGGATGCCTTACAAGTGGGTTCTGGAGCCCAACAGGTGGCTCCGGCGTGATCTTATACTAAAGGTCTAAGGCTTCTCGCATAAGCCTCCTCTAACCGTGGCTTGAAGACCTGTCGTCTTGCTACCTGAGACACTAGTGGCCCATGCGTAGTCGTTGATGATGGCAGGGAATGTCTTGTCCAACTGTCCCTGTGACCGTAAGCTACCCACTTGGCGGAGTGGGGTAGGTCTGCGTTGTCTTCACTGCGATGCGACTAGGCGTATCGGTACCTGATATTTGGCGTGTGCCGCATCATGCACCTGGGGAAGGTTGTGTCTTCAATGCTTTATTTAGACAAGATGCACCGCCCCCTTAACTCCCGCAGCCCACCGCCCACAGCAAGTTGCAGGGTACGTGGCTGTAACACCCTAATTTTCATGCATCATGCCCTACATACACTCATATACATGTTTAACATTAACCCACAACAAGAGGAACAGGTTTAAAATTGATTTGGAACAAAACCGCACTTAAAATGCAGGAAAGTGCGGACTAGTACGATTTTGCTGAGGACTAGTCCGATTTCTCTCTGACTAAAAATAGACTTGTCCGTTTTTGCTGCGGACTAGTCCGATTTTGGCTCTGGAAACTTTCGGACTTGTCCGATTTTGTGCGGACTAGTCCGATATTCCATGAATCCTTGAAAAATTGCTAAGTCCTTGGACTTTTACGGACTAGTCTGGTGTTCCAACGGACTTGCCCGATGTCCTATCTGTTTAAAATCGGACTTGTCCGATGTTTGGCCAGACTTGTCCGATTTTTGCTCTGGACAACTTCGGACTAGTCCGATCCTTTCCGGACTTGTCCGATATTTCGCGACTACGAGTTGATCTTTTGTTTTACGACTTGTTTCTTGGGTTTCACGTTAAGTGGGCCTAGGGGCGTCGTGCCTAACTCTTTTAGAGCCCGTGTGGGACTCTAAACCGGCCTCTACTCATCCCAAAACTCGAAATCCATCTAACCCTAGCCTCCAGCTCTATATAAACAGCCCCACCCCTTGGATTGACATCTATTTGTCAGTTTTCCACCCACCCAAACCCTAGTTCGTGGAGAGCCAGCATCAAGGAGGGAGGAGAAGATCCCCAGCAAGAAGAAGAAGAGGAGGAAACGAAAGAGGATCAAGATGTCCACCAAGTTTCGTTCTTCGCCACCAATTCATCCCCAAGTTCATCACCAACCCTAGATCATCAAGATCCAAGTGCTACCTCTAAGTTTCTTGATTCATTGGAGTTCTAAACACCTGGTATACCTTCTATTATCTTTTCCTTACATGAATTCAACCCCTAATCTCCGAATTTACGTCGATCTAGAAAACCCTAATTTGCTGATCTCGCAAAGGGCGGGCTTGTCCGGTCCCTAGCGGACTAGTCCGATCTTCCTGGTTAAATTATATCAAATTGATTCTAAAATTTGATCTAATCGAATCCAAACCTGTATAAACTTGTTAAAAGCTATTAGGACTAGTTATTGATCATTAAAAGCAATCTATTAACAAGTTCTACCTTGCATTTGCATTAATCATGCATGTCATATCATATTGAGTAATATTTGTGCACTCTTTGATTTTGTTTCTTGTCTTGTATGTTTTTGGTGCGGATTAGACGGATTTGCGCTAGAGAGTGCCGCGGAGAATCTCCAGCACCAAGAGTTTGAAGGCTTTGATCCTAATCAACAGCAAGAGCATGGCAAGTGTCCTTGAAGCATATTGATCCTGTTTTAAAATAAAATGTTTTGTTTGTAAATTGCATGCTTGTGTCAATTTGATGGGAATCCTATGATAGGAAGTTTACTAGAATTGTTTAACCACCCTTGTCACTTGGAATATATGGTAGAGAGTCGGGAAGGGCTTTTTACCTTTTTGCTTCGCTTAATTAATTGGGATGGGAAAACAACACTACACATATAATTATGTATTAATGATATTCTGGTTAATGTGAACTGGTCAATACGGTATGGTAATGGGTGATCTAAGCAAGCCTGGTATGTGGATGGATTGGATGTTATGGTGGTTTGCTTGCTTTAGATCTAAGGACCGGTTCATGCGAAAATAAGCCAGGACTACAGTGCCATCACGAGGCCAAGTATGGGTGCGGCGTAGTTGATTAATTAGGGCTTTGCCAGTGCTATTTGGACTATTAAGGATGCTCGTGGAAGGGGTAGTCGGATTGGGTTTGTTGATGATTGGTGGGACTACCCTAAGATCTGAATGGCTCAAGAGGCGGCCCTTGGTTGAAGATGTGCTCTATAGGAGACATCACCACCGGTGAAACCTCAGTGGGGACTAAATAGGCTAGTAATCCCTTTGTAAAGTCTATTTTGTGATCTCTTGGCCACACACCGATGGAAGTGTGAGACGGCATAATAGAGGTTTTAGTCATCGAAAGGTGATGAAATCACGAACACATGGGTAAAGTGGTACAAACTCTGCAGGGTTAAATAAAACTATCATGATAGCCATTCTCCCGATTATGAGCACCTGGACAACTTCCATGATTAGAGGGAAATTGGAATTTGGGATGGTTATGGTTTGGTAATGGTTATGGATGGTTATGGATTTATTTCTGGTATTGAATATGGTTATTGGCAAATGGTGAAATATGGAATTATTGATGAAGATGGTGAATTGTGGACTGGTATTATGGTATCACTTATGATTATGAAGGGTTTACTTCACATACATGTAATATATTGCTTTTCAAATGTTTTTATGTACTTTTCAGCATTTTGCCATTGTTATTGTCGACATTTGAATAAGCCACATGTCATACTTTCCACACTTGCTGAGTACGACATGTACTCACTCTTGCAACCCCCCCAACAGTTGCAGGTCAGGACTAGGAGTTTAATGGCGATAATACGGAGTCCTAGGCCGTGTCTACTGTCAGCTTTGCCTGTGGTGTTGATTGGAGCTGCGCTATACCCTATTGCTTATGCTGCTTAGCTGTTTAGTTTGCTTAATTAGTTTATTTCCGCTGCATTAGTTGAACTTGTCATAAATATTCATTAGAGGTTGTATTCTAGGATAATTTGGTTTGTGTAATAAAACTTGGTTAATTAATCTTGTTCTGTGGTAATTTTATGTATACTCTTTTGTGATTGCACTCATGTATGTGTGATGAACATCTTGGGCACACATGTGCGTTAGCTTGGTTCATTTTTCGGAACCGGGCATCACAGATTGGTATCAGAGCCACAGGTTGACCGTAGGATGCAGCCTAGATAGAATGGACACTTTAGAGCACATAGGAGCACTTAGGAATCGATGTGTTTTTGCTTGGAATGCTGCTTGCTATATATATTGCTTGCTTGTGTGCTTAATAGAGGATTTTGGGGTGCTTTAGCATTGCCATGTCCACCTAGACTAGTGTAGCTAGTTGCTTAGCTTCATATCCCTTGATGCATATAGTTGGAGACATTTTCTAATTCTTACCTATTGCTTTTCTTCAGATGGTGAGGGCTCGCAACCAGAGGGATGGCAATGATGAGGAGGAGAACAATGGAGTACCTCAGAACAACAATGGGCAGGGACCTTCTCATGGAGCTATCAACATTGAGCAGCTTTTGGCTATGCAAAACCAGCTCATGCAGACCATGATACAGACAATGGGACAGCTGCAGGCTGGCAATATCAACAATCAGCCCCACATGCCTCCACCGCCACCCCCGCCTCCTCATAACCGATTGGGAGAGTTTATGAGGACTAGGCCGCCGACCTTTGCTCAAGCTGCCGACCCTATGGATGCGGATGATTGGCTCAAGTCCGTGGAGAAGAAGCTAGCTATTGTCCAATGTAGTGACCGGGAGAAGGTCTTGTTTGCTTCTCATCAACTAGTTGGAGCAGCTGCGAATTGGTGGGATTCTTATTGCAATGCTCATGAGAACCAAGAGAGAATTACTTGGGCCAAATTCAAGGAGAATTTTCGTTCTCATTATGTGCCGGAGAGTGTTATGATCTTGAAGAGGCAAGAATTTGAGAATTTAAGGCAAGGAAAATCAAGCGTGAGTGAATATCTCAATAAGTTCACTCAAGTCTCAAGGTACGCACCTGAGGATGTTAGTCGGGACAGCCGGAAGCAATATTTGTTCATGAGGGGCTTGAACAATGAGATCCAAGTGCAATTGCTCAATTGTGACTACGCAAATTTTCAGAAGCTTGTGGACAAAGCAATTGTGGTTGAGAACAAGATCCGTGAGATGGAGCAAGAAATCAAGAGGAAGGCGCCATATCAAGGACAGCAACAAGGAAGTAATGTGCGCCCTCGCCTTGCACCACCCAATGCGCCCTATTACAGCTCCTCTATTCCTGCTCAGCGCCCTGGTTATGCATCGCGCCCAACTCAGTTTGTGCAGCAGCGCCCTGTCATGCAAGAACCTAGGCCTCCAATGCCTTATGCACCTCGTGCTAATTTTCCTGTTGCCAATGTTCAAAACCAAGCTCGTCCCAATAATTCTGGTGGATTTAAGAAGTGCTATACTTGTGGAGAAGCTGGACACTTTGCGCATCAATGTCCTAAGTCAGTCCTTGGTCAAGGAAGCAATGCGTCGAGGCAAAACCCGAGACCCAATGGAGGAGCGCCACAAGGAATCCATGGATAGCAGAATTTTGCTCGTGGCAATGTGACATGTCTCTACGGAGGATGCTCAACAAGCGGATGACGTGGTCATTGGTATGTTTCTCGCAAACTCCAACCCCGCGACTATGCTATTTGATTCTGGAGCATCGCATTCATTTATTGCATCAAAGTATGTTGCCAAGTATAGTTTGCCTATCTCTCATATGAAGTTTAATCTATTGGTTAAGTCTCCTAAAGTAGAGATGAGGACAAATATAGTATGTCCAAAAGTAAGCCTTAGAATAAGGGGGGTAGACTTCTCTGCCAACCTCATTGTTTTGGATTCTCAAGGATTGGACATTATACTTGGTATGGACTGGTTGACGAAGCACAATGGAGTTATTGAGTGTGCCACGAAGACGGTGAAGTTGACCAACGAAGAAGGGATCACCGTAGAATTTGAAGCATCTCAAACCGCACCGAAGCAATTGGAGTTGAATCATATGGACGGTGCCACAATTGAGGAGATTCCGGTGGTGTGTGAATTTTTGGATGTTTTTCCGGACGAGTTGTCAGGTATGCCACCCAATCGAGACATTGAGTTTGTTATTGATTTAATACCTGGAACTGCACCTATAGCTAAGATGTCGTATAGGATGCCTCCTATGGAATTAGTGGAGCTCAAGAAGCAAATTTAAGAGCAATTAGAGAAGGGTTTTATTCGCCCTAGCTCTTCGCCTTGGGGAGCGCCCGTTCTATTTGTGGACAAGAAGGATGGATCCCAAAGGATGTGTGTGGATTACCGAGCTTTCAACGAGGTAACAACCAAGAACAAGTATACCTTGCCACGTATAGAAGACTTGTTTGATCAGATGAAGGGTGCTTGTGTCTTCTCTAAGATTGACTTGAGGTCGGGATATTTTCAAATGAAGATTAGACCATCGGACATACCCAAGACAGCTTTTAGGACACGGTATGGATCTTATGAGTACACCGTGATGTCATTTGGATTGACAAATGCGCCTGCCTACTTTATGTATCTCATGAATAAGGTCTCCATGGAGTACTTGGATAGATTCGTTGTGGTGTTTATTGATGACATTATGATCTACTCGAAGGATGAGAAAGAACATGAGGAACACTTGAGGCTTACATTGTAGAAATTGAGGGAGCATCAATTGTATGCCAAGTTCAACAAGTGTCAGTTTTGGTTAAAAGAGGTGTCATTTTTGGGTCATATAATTTCAGGAGGAGGAGTATCGGTTGACTCTGGAAAAGTGAGAGACGTGTTGAAATGGGAACCGCCGCAAAATGTCAAGGAAATAAGGAGTTTTCTTGGGATGGTTGGATATTACCGTAGATTCATCAAGGACTTTTCCAAGATAGCCAAGCCTATGACGGAGTTGCTAATGAAGGGAAAGGCCTTCCAATGGACTAAAGCTTGTCAGAATAGTTTTGAGGAGTTAAAGAAGAGGTTGACAACAACCCCAGTTTTGGTATTGCCGGATGTAAGCAAGAGTTTTGACATTTATTGTGATGCATCAAGACAAGGACTTGGATGTGTATTGATGCAAGAAGGTCAAGTGGTCGCCTATGCATCAATACAATTGAAGAAACATGAGCAGAATTACCCAACACATGATTTAGAACTTGCGGCGGTGGTACATGCATTGAAGATTTGGAGACACTATATTCTTGGACATAGGTGTGAAATTTATACGGATCATAAGAGTTTGAAGTATATTTTCACACAAACGGATCTGAACTTGAGGCAACGGATATGGTTGGATCTCATCAAAGATTATGATTTGGGGATCAACTATCATCCTGGAAAAGCCAATGTAGTGGTCGATGCTTTGAGTAAAAAAGGAGTAAGTTATCAACTCACGATTCGAGAGTCACCATTCGAGTTATGTAAGGAGTTTGAAAGGTTGAACCTCGGATTTGTGAATGAGATGGAGATGATGGAGTTAAACCCAACCTTGGAGCAAGAAATTCGAGAAGCACAAACCAGGGATGAGGAGATCAAGGAAATCAAGGAAAGGATCGAGGAAGGGAGAGAATTTAGATTTAACGAGGATGAACATGGTACCTTATGGCTTGGAAAGAGGATTGTCGTGCCTGATGTGAAGCATATTCGGGAGGCAATATTAAAGGAGGCACATGACTCGCCTTACTCAATTCACCCTGGTTGTACAAAGATGTACAAAGACTTGTAGATTTGCTATTGGTGGGATAACATGAAGAAGGACATAGCTGAATACGTAGCATTGTGTGATGTGTGCCAACGAGTCAAGGCGGAACATCAAGGGCCAGCCGGATTATTGCAACCGTTGAAGATTCCAGAATGGAAGTGAGAAGAAATTGGAATGGACTTCATAGTTGGGTTACCACGTACTCAGTCCAGGTATGACTCAATTTGGGTAATTGTGGATCGCTTAACCAAGTCAGTTCATTTTGTCCCTGTGAAGACCAAGTATACAGCTGCACGATTAGCCGAAATATACATGGAGCATATTGTGTGTCGACATGGAGTCCCGAAGAAGATAGTCTCGGATAGAGGTTCTCAATTCACTTCCAGATTTTGGCAAAAATTGCATGAAGCCTTGGGAACGAGGTTGAATTTTAGTTTAGCATATCATCCTCAAACGGATGGACAATCGAGAGGACCAATCAGATTTTGGAGGACATGTTAAGAGCTTGTGCTTTAAAGCATGGGAAAAGTTGGGACAAAAGCTTGCCATACGCGGAATTTTCATACAACAATAGTTACCAATCAAGCTTGAAAATGTCACCGTATGAAGCGCTTTATGGGAGGAAGTGTAGGACACCTTTATTCTAGAATGAGGCAGGAGAAACTAAAGTATTTGGTCCGGATGTGTTGCAAGAAGCCGAAAAGCAAGTCCAAATAATTCGTGAAAACTTGAGGGCTGCCCAATCAAGGCAAAAAGGCTATGCGGATAATAGAAGAAGGAAACTAGCCTTTGAAGTGGGAGATTTTGTTTACCTCAAGGTGTCACCAATGAGAGGTCATAAGAGGTTTAACATAAGGGGCAAGCTCGCACCTCGTTATATTGGACCATTCAAGATTTTAGACAAAAGAGGAGAAGTAGCATATAAGTTGGAGATGCCAACTCATCTTTCAGACATCCATGATGTCTTTCATGTTTCCCAGCTCAAGAAGTGCTTGAGAGTACCGGAAGAACAAGTGCCAATGGAAGAATTGGAACTAGAGGAAGATTTGACTTATGTCGAACAACCGATCAAAACCTTGGAAACCAAGGAGAGAGTCACAAGGAGCAAGGTTATTAGATGGTGTAAAGTTCAATGGAAGCACAACACAGAAAAAGAAGCAACGTGGGAATTGGAGAACGATCTCAAGAAGGACTTTCTCTATCTTTTCTCTTTCGCGTCGAATCTCGAGGGTGAGATTCATTTTAAGGGGGGGTAGGTTTGTAACACCCTAATTTTCATGCATCATGCCCTACATACACTCATATACATATTTAACATTAACCCACAACAAGAGGAACAAGTTTAAAATTGATTTGGAACAAAACCGCAATTAAAATGCAGGAAAGTGCGGACTAGTTCGATTTTGCTGAGGACTAGTCCGATTTCTCTCTGACTAAAAACAGACTTGTCTGTTTTTGCTGCGGACTAGTCCGATTTTGGCTCTGGAAACTTTCGGTCTCGTCTGATTTTGTGCGGACTAGTCCGATATTCCATGAATCCTTGAAAAATTGCTAAGTCCTTGAACTTTTTCGGACTAGTCCGGTGTTCCAGCGGACTTGCCTGATTTCCTCTCTGTTTAAAGTTGGACTTGTCCGATGTTTGGCCAGACTTGTCCGATTTTTGCTCTGGATGACTTCGGACTAGTCCGGTCCTTTCTGGACTTGTCCGATATTTCGCGACTCCGAGTTGATCTTTTGTTTTACGACTTGTTTCTTGGGTTTCACGTTAAGTGGTCCTAGGGGCGTCGTGCCTAACTCTTTTAGAGCCCGTGTGGGACTCTAAACCGACCTCTACTCATCCCAAAACTCGAAATCCATCTAACCCTAGCCTCCACCTCTATATAAACAGCCCCACCCCTTGGATTGACATCTATTTGTCACTTTTCCACCCACCCAAACCCTAGTTCGTGGAGAGCCACCATCAAGGAGGGAGGAGAAGATCCCCAACAAGAAGAAGAAGAGGAGGAAACGAAAGAGGATCAAGATCTCCACCAAGTTTCGTTCTTCGCCACCAATTCATCCCCAAGTTCATCACCAACCCTAGATCATCAAGATCCAAGTGCTACCTCTAAGTTTCTTGATTCATTGGAGTTCTAAACACCTGGTATACCTTCTATTATCTTTTCCTTACGTGAATTCAACCCCTAATCTCCGAATTTACGTTGATCTAGAAAACCCTAATCTGCTGATCTCACAGAGGGCGGGCTTGTCCGGTCCCTAGCTATTACATCAAATTACATCAAATTGATTCTAAAATTTGATCTAATCAAATCCAAACCTGTATAAACTTGTTAAAAGCTATTAGGACTAGTTATTGATCATTAAAAGCAATCTATTAACAAGTTCTACCTTGCATTTGCATTAATCATGCATGTCATGTCATATTGAGTAATATTTGTGCACTCTTTGATTGTGTTTTTTGTCTTGTATGTTTTTGGTACGGATTAGACAGATTTGCGCTAGAGAGTGCCCCGGAGAATCTCCAGCACCAAGAGTTTTAAGGCTTTGATCCTAATCAACAGCAAGAGCAAGGCAAGTGTCCTTGAAGCATATTGATCCCGTTTTAAAATAAAATGTTTTGTTTGTAAATTGCATGCTTGTGTCAATTTGATGGGAATCCTATGATAGGAAGTTTACTAAAATTGTTTAACCACCCTTTTCACCTGGAATATATGGTAGAGAGTCGGGAAGGGCTTTTTACCTTTTTGCTTCGCTGAATTAATTGGGATGGGAAAACAACACTACACATATAATTATGTATTAGTGATATTATGGTTAATATGAACTGGTCAATACGGTATGGTAATGGGTGATCTAAGCAAGCCTGGTATGTGGATGGGTTGGATGTTATGGTGGTTTGCTTGCTTTAGATCTAAGGACCGGTTCATGCGAGAATAAGCCAGGACTACAGTGCCACCACGAGGCCAAGTATGGGTGCGGCATAGCTGATTAATTAGGGCTTTGCCAGTGCTATTTGGACCATTAAGGATGCTCGGGGAAGGGGTAGTCGGATTGGATTTGTTGATGATTGGTGGGACTACTGGGATCCGAATGGCTCAAGAGGGGGCCCTTGGTTGAAGATGTGCTCTGTAGGAGACATCGCCACCGGTGAAACCTCAGTGGGGTCTAAATAGGCTAGTAATCCCTTTGTAAAGGCTATTTTATGATGTCTTGGCCACACACCGATAGAAGTGTGAGACGGCATAATAGAGGTTTTAGTCATCGAAAGGTGATGAAATCACGAACACGTGGGTAAAGTGGTACAAACTCTGCAGAGTTAAATAAAACTATCATGATAGCCGTGCTCCCGGTTATGAGCACCTGGACAACTTCCATGATTAGAGGGAAATTGGAATTTGGGATGGTTATGGTTTGGTAATGGTTATGGATGGTTATGGATTTATTCTGGTATTGAATATGGTTATTGGCAAATGGTGAAATCTGGAATTATTGATGAAGATGGTGAATCGTGGACTGGTATTATGGTATCACTTATGATTATGAAGGTTTTACTTCACATACATGTAATATATTGCTTTTCAAATGTTTTTATATACTTTTCAGCACTTTGCCATTATTATTGTCAACATTTAAATAAGCCACATGTCATACTTTCCGCACTTGCTGAGTACGACATGTACTCACTCTTGCAACCCCCCCCCCAACAGTTGCAGGTCAGGATTGGGAGTTTAATGGCGATAATGCGGAGTCCTAGGCCGTGTCTACCGTCAGCTTTCCCTGTGGTGTTGATTGGAGCTGCGCTATACCCTATTGCTTATGCTGCCTAGCTATTTAGTTTGCTTAATTAGTTTATTTCCGCTGCATTAGTTGAACTTGTCATAAATATTCATTAGAGGTTGTATTCGAGGATAATCTGATTTGTGTAATAAAACTTGGTTAATTAATCTTGTTCTGTGGTAATTTTCTGTATACTCTTTTGTAATTGCACTCGTGTATGTGTGATGAACATCCTGGGCACACATATGCGTTAGCTTGGTTCATTTTTTGGAACCGGGCGTCACAGTGGCAGCTCCGAAGCTAGCCTCTGTGGGGGAGGCCGGGTCCCGATCCACGGACCACGTGGCATCCCCAAAGT
This sequence comes from Tuctoria greenei, assembly GCA_036927565.1. Taxonomy (NCBI): domain Eukaryota; kingdom Viridiplantae; phylum Streptophyta; class Magnoliopsida; order Poales; family Poaceae; genus Tuctoria; species Tuctoria greenei. The sequence goes on from JAYESD010000009.1 coordinate 141,578,134, forward strand.
CCGTTCTTGAGTAGCGGGGGATCCAGGGCCGCAGGACACGTGGTAGAGCCAGAGTCCGCCTCCGCGAGAGGCGGCCAGTCTGGTGCTTTGATCCACGAAGCTGCATCGGAGTCCACTCCTTAGGGGGATTAGAGTCCTGTCTAGCTGCACACGTGGCCGCTTGGGAGCCCATGTCCTCGGGGGAGCTTGACCCCGGCTTGAGGTCCATGTCGAAGCACCGGATTCCGTATCTGAGATAGGGAGGAGTCCGGGCCTTCTAGCCACGTGGTGCCTTCGGAACCTGCCTCATGAGGAAGGCAGGACACTTAGGTGCTTTTACCGTGTGCGCGAGGGTACCCGGTATGTCGGGTACCAACAAATGTGCTTTGCAGACATCCCCCACTATAAGTGTTTTAAGGTTTAAATATTATTTGGTGGCGATTGATGATTTTTCGCACTTTTCGTGGACTTTTCCCTTATGTTTTAAGTCTAAGATATACATCACTCTTTCTCACTTCTTCGGTTGGATGTCCACTCAGTTTGGATGCACTGTCTGAGCTCTCCAGTGCGATAACGAATGCGGGTTTGAGAACTCGGCGCTCTTGTAACTTTCTACTCGCCCATGGCATCCAATTGTGCATGTCTTGTCCATACACATCCTCTCAGAATTGCAAGGCAGAGTGCATGATTCGCACCACCAATGATGTTATGTGCTCCATGATTTTCACGCCTCTATTTCCGCTCGATACTGGGTAGATGCCCTTCACACTGCCTCTTTCCTCATTAATCGCCTTACCAAGGCAATCTGTGCTCCTACCCCTTACTTTGCCTTGTATGGAATCACCCCCCTTTACGACCACCTTCGAGTTTTCGGATGCACTTGCTATTCTAACATTTCCGCTACGACCCCACATAAGCTTGTGCCTCGCTCTACTCATTGTGTCTTCCTTGGGTATTCTCTTGATCATAAGGGGTACTGGTGTCTGGACCTCATCACTCACTGTATGTCAATCTCTCGACACGTCGTCTTCAACAAGTCCTGTTTTCCTTTCTCCAATTCCTCCTCTATTTCCACTGCAGAGTTGGATTTCCTGTTTTGTACTCACACTGAGGTTGCTCCACTACAACTGCTTTGGCCTTTTTCTGCAGGTATGACACCCGCCACGCCACGCGCGGCACCGACATCTCTGCGCCATGCGCGGCCCCGACATCCCCGACTTCACCTGCATGCCTCGTGCGGCCTCAGCGTCCCCAATGTTGCCCGCTGTGCCACGCGCGGTGAATGTGGTCTAGAGGGGGGGGTGACTAGGCCTTTTTGAATTTTGTTGGAACCTGCAACACTTAACAACCAGTTCAAAACCAGAGGTATCGGACTAGTCCGGTAAAGTGCGGACTAGTCCCGTGTGTACGGGCTAGGTTGATTAAGTTTGATCGATTAATTTGATTCTTCAATGTATGCAGCGGAAATATACAATCAAATGAAGTGTTACAAGGTTATGAATCAGGTTATATCACAATTCAATCTTATATTTAATGATTCAACTTTAAGTAAGCAATAATGATTGAAACCCTAGATTATTGTAAAGAATAAGAACGATGAACACAAAACAAGACACAAGGATTTATCCCGTGGTTCGGCTCCCACAGAGGCAACCTACGTCCACGTTGAGGAGTCCACAAAAGGACCAGGTCTTCTCCAACCCTACCCTCGTCGGATCACCACGAAGGTAATCCTCTTCCACTTATCACAAAAGGGTGAATAACCGAATTCAAAGGGGCCTTCTCACACGTTGAGGGCTCCCCTAGATTACAACAAGAAATACCACCAAGAACACACTCAAAATATTACAATGAAATCACAGGAGTGTGTTAGAGAATCAAACCAAGAGCTCAATGAGTGTTGAACGTGTCTCTCCAATGATCTAGAGTGTATCCTCAAAGGATTGATCTTTGTTGCACTTAATTTCGTGGAGATATGTGTTTTTGAGGCTCTTGGGAGGTGTGACGGCGCTAGGGTTTGAGAGAGTTCTATGAAATATGGTCATGCACCTATATTTATATGGGTTTCTAAAAGTGACCGTTAGGGTTCAGAAAGATTGGACTAGTCCGTGATGGACACCGTACTAGTCCGGTGTGCTGTGTGTAGCAAACCCTAAGTGTCCCAAAATATCGGACTAGTCCGGCTAGGGGCGGACTTGTCCGATTTCTCTTCTGGAAATCTTCGGACTAGTCCGATAGTCATCAGACCAAGTCCGCACTTGGAGGACTTGTCCGATTTAGGTCAGAGAGGTTTTCGGACTAGTCCGTGCAAATATCGGACTTATCTGATTTGGACCAGAATGAATATCGGACTAGTCCAGTTGTGGTCAGACTTGTCCGATTTTGTGTGACTTGTGAAGTGTTTTGAGGACTAGTCCGCACTGGGGAGGACTAGTCCGATTCTAGTCAGAGAGATATCGGACTAGTCCGATGGATATCGGACTTGTCCGATTTTGTGCAGAGAGTATATCAGACTAGTCCGGTGACATTCGGACTAGTCCGGTCCTGTATAACTTTGTGCAATGTGTGTGTTTAATTGTGATTGAGCTCTTGGGGTGTGTTTCCTTAACACACTCCATACACAATGATCTACTATTCTTCTTCCTTGAGCTCATTTCCACTTTGCTCCTCATTCTTCCTTCTTTTTGGCACTTTGCTTATTTTGCTATTAAAACCTGTGCTCATCTCAACAAAGAGGTTAGGATCTCAATTGCTTGTCATAAATCATCCAAAACCCACAAGGGATTCCTAGATGCACTTTTAATCTCCCCCTTTTTGGTGATTGATGACAACCAATTGAGATTTCACAAAATGTGATAAAAATTGAGATTTTCATAAAGCATGCACATATGGGTCTAAAATACATCAAGCATTGAAAACATAATCCATATGTGCATTCTTTATGGTGGGATGCATAACTAAGTGTGTTGAAACAATGAGAATGACATAAATAACATTAATCAATCAAAAGCAAGCATATATGTCATTCTAGGAGCAAAATCACATAACTCAACATTTACTTCTCAAAAGATCATAACATTGCATCAGAGAACCATAGTTAACTTAAGAACATAGTTAAAGATTTACAACCCGCAAAATAGCCAAAAATCATAAAAGAGAGCTCTCTCCTCGCATCCTACAGCTAAGGCTAAGACTCCCCCTCAATCTCTCCCCCTTTGGCATCAATACACCAAAAAGAAGGAGAGGAGGGTCCTAAGGTCTTCACTTTTCGCTGTCAGTCCTCTCATCGTCGTCTTTGTCATCTTCATCTTCAGCCTGATGAGGACGAGGAGGAGGAGGTGTGGAGCCACTCGAGCCCCCAATGTCAAAGTAGGCAAGCTCGGAGGGGGTCAAGGGCCCGAGCTCGGTGAAGTCTGAGTCTGAATCTTCAGAGATTACTGGAGACCCAATGGGTTCAATCTCCAGTTTCTGGCAAATTTGCTTCACATTTGCCTCAAATACTTCATATCTTCCTTTCTTCTCTTGTTGAGCTTATGGGCCTTCACTTCGGCCTTCTTGCAGGAAGCGAAGATGGCAGCCAGGTATTTGAAGATCCCACTAGTTGATCCCCTTTGAGGGGCTGCCCTACTAGTAGGGGTAGCTATTGCATCTTCATATCTTCTTGTCGGTGCCTCAGGACTGGAGGCCAGCGAGGGAGCATCCTTGATACTTGGCTTCTGAGGCATCTAAGGCCTCAAGGGTAGATGCTCCAGATCCTTGACAAATTCAATCCCGGTGACCTTCTCGATCACAAACATCAGATATGGGACATACCCACAAGATCTGTTGGGTTTGCAGGATATGTTAACCATGTCATTCCAAATGTAGTCTGCCACATCAAACTGGCGGCCCTTGCTTATCACTCTCATTAATGTCCGGAGATAACCCTGCACACTCCCAGCATCTCCATCCTTGGGAGCTATGGTCTCCCTCAAGACTCTGTTGAGCACCACAAAGAATGGCTTCATGTTCTTTGTGGATGGGGGGTTGAACTTGGAGTTTGGCTCTTATAAGAACTTCATCCTATCCTTCTCAATGACACCTATGTTGTGTATGATCAAGCAGTCAGATCTTGAGGTGTCAAGGTGAAGCAGGCTTACAAAGTCTTCTTGAGTGATACTGTACTTGGATCCATGAGTCATCCAAGTAACACATTCCTCATCTTCACCCGAGAAGTGGCAAGTTGCAAAGAACTGCACAATCACTTCATCATTCCAATTGTTCCTGAAGGCAAAGAGATCCTTCAGGCCATGCCTCTCAATGGCTTCCACTACTTCAGTGAATGGGGAGCAGCCCTTCTTCTCAAAGTGTGCCCAATCAATCCATTGACTGCGCACAACTGGTGTCTTCATTGGGAGATAAACAGATTTGTAGAAATCTGCATGGAAGTTGCACCAAAATCTTCCATCGGCAGCTTGCTTCGGTCGGCCATACCAATCAATGCTTCTGAACTTTGCTGTCGAATCACTGCCCTTCCCATTGAACTTCTCTTCAGTGGGGTCCTGGACCCCTTCCCTCGGAGCATGGAGCTTCAACGGGCCAACTGGACCCGTTGCTATCCCTTTGACCTTGCCTTTGGCTAGGCAGACACTTGTTGAGCTAGGGCCACCACCGGTGGTAGCCCTAGAAGCTGGCACCTTGGAGGTCGGCTTCTTCGCTAGCACTTTCCTCCGAGCCTGTGGAGGAGACGAAGCTGGCTTGGAAGGTCTCTCTTGGCGCTTCTTGCCAAGACTCGTCGAGGTCCAAGGTGCCACCTCGTGGTCCATCTCGGCCTCAAAGTCAGAGACTTCATTGTTGGAGCTCGACATGACCTGAGAATGAGTGGCATGATTGAGAATGAATGGTACAAGACATAGATGTGAAAGGATAGCAAGGAATTGCATTGAGGAATTGAAAAGTTAGGTTTTGAGTTCAGAAAAATCGGACTTGTCCGGTGTACAGGCACGGACTAGTTCGGGGGGCCGGACTTGTCCTTGCATGGACCGGACTAGTCCAGTATTCATACTCAAAAACCTAAGCGACTGGACAAATATTGATTCCTAATGCACAACAAGCGTAGCATAAACGTAATACATCAAGGAGGCATGTATATAGTAAAATATGCTAGGCTATTCGATCAACAATGAAGAAATTTGGAATTTCTAGGGTTTGAGTGAAAATTACCGAAGAAATTGATTGGAACTTGGAGATGAGGGTGTTGAAGGCCGGACTTGTCCGAGAACTTCAATCCCGATGCAATGACGATCAAATTCCACCCAAACTTGCGAAGTTCCGATGGAGAAATCAAGGGATCGCCTTGGGAGCTCGAGTGGAAGAGAGAGAACGCGTGAGGCAAGAGTGGAGGTGAAGTGATTAGGGTTTGGCGGCGGCTAGGGTTAAGGACACAAAAAATCAGACAAGTCCGGAGATGACCGGACTAGTCCGAACTTTTCCAGAGGACTATATCGGACTAGTCCGTTATATACCGGACTAGTCCGGCCTAACCGGTACTCTGCGGACTAGTCTGCTTGGGCGGACTAGTCTGGGTAACCACGGACTAGTCCTTGGTCACCAGGCAAGAATTGCTTAGCCCATTCATATATATTTGAAGATATATATTTAGAAAATAGGGAGGCAAAACAAATCAAATAATCTTGATGAATATGATCAGTAAGCATACAACGATCAAGCAATGATCATAATTCACCAAGATCTAATAATTAACATAGTTTTTGGGAGAAAATTGAGAGAGATGATTTTCACAATCCAATCAACATATTTTGAAGAATTCATAAAGGTATGCAACATTTCAAGCCACACTCCGAGCATCAAGGATATTTAGTTCATTTCGGAGTTTGCAAAAGCGTTTTTCATCAAGTGGCTTGGTGAATATGTCGGCCAATTGCTTTTGGGTGTTGACATGGGAATTGGCTATGTCTCCTTTCTTGGAATGATCTCTCAAAAAGTTATGTCTTATATCTATGTGTTTAGTTCTAGAGTGCTCAACTGGGTTGTGGGCAATTTTGATGGCACTCTCATTGTCACAAAGGAGTGGAATACGATTCATATTGTAACCGTAATTCCTTAGAGTTTGTCGCATCTAAAGGAGTTGTGCACAACAACTCCTGGCTGCAACATACTCCGCTTCGGCTGTGGATAAGGCAATGGAATTTTGTTTCTTGGAGGACCAAGAAACTAGGGATCTACCTAGGAATTGGCATGTCCCAGAGGTATTCTTTCTATCTACCTTGCATCCGACATAGTCTGCATCGGAGTAACCAATGAGATTGAATTTTGAGCCTTTTGGGTACCAAATGCCAAGGTTGGGTGTATGAACTAAATATCTCAAGATCTTTTTTACGGCTGTCAAGTGGCATTCCTTAGGATTGGCTTGGAATCTTGCACACAAACACAACTCAACACAATATCTGGCCTAGATGCACATAAATAGAGTAGAGATCCAATCATGGAGTGATATACCTTTTGGTCGACGCTAGGTCCATCTTCATTGAGATCCAAGTGGCCATTTGTTGCCATGGGAGTCTTTATAGGCTTCGCCTTGTCCATACCAAACTTCTTGAGTATGTCTTTTGTGTACTTGGTTTGGCTTATGAATGACCCTTCCTTTTGTTGCCGCACTTGGAATCTCAAGAAGTACTTTAATTCTCCCATCATTGACATTTCAAACCTATCTGTCATGATTTTACTAAATTCCTCACAAAAAGATTGATTAGTTGACCCAAAGATTATATCATCAACATAAATTTGACAAATAAAAATATCATCGTAAAAATTCTTAGTAAATAGTGTATAATCTACTTTGCCAATCTTAAAGCCATTTTGATTAAGAAATCTCTAAGACACTCATACCAAGCTCTAGGAGCTTGTTTGAGGCTGTAGAGAGCCTTACGCAATTTAAATACGTGGTCGGGGAACTCTTCGTCTTCAAACCTCGGGGGGTTGCTCCACATACACCTCCTCCTTGATTGGCCCGTTGAGGAAGGCACTTTTCACATCCATTTGATACAGCTTGAAATTATGGTGAGTAGCATATGCAAGCAATATTCTAATGGATTCAAGTCTAGCTACGGGAGTAAAGGTTTCATCGAAATCCAAACCTTCGACTTGTGAATATCCTTTGGCCACAAGTCGTGCCTTGTTCCTTGTCACCACCCCGTGTTCATCTTGTTTGTTGCGGAAGTGATGAGTAGGGTTAGGCCCGATCTTCCGAAAGGTATGTCGATTGGGGTGGAGAACTCGACGTTGATGATCCGTGGCACTCGAGCGGTTCGAGTACCCCTGCAATCACTACACTATGGCTCCATTGGTTATCAACCGTGCTGCACACGCTTGACCTCGCCAAGAAGGCTAATCCCTGCAAGTGCAATCGAGAACACGAGCAAGAACGTAGAAGACACAATCGGAAATCGCGAAATTGGGGTCTCACAAACCGTAGAACGGCGATATTATTGATCTAAGCAAAACCCACCGAATATGACCGGCGGCTGCAGTATTTATAGGCTAGGGTTCGACCAAAACACGATTAGACGAGTCCCTAATGGACTCTTACGGGATACAAGGCCCAAAGGCCCGATTCGGTGGCGCAGCACCGGACAGAAATCTGGACTCGACTTGTTTCGACGATTACCAATGACTCCGTAGGAATTTTGAGGTGGGACCAGAACCATTGGAAAGTTTATCTTCTCCTCTTTCCGTGCATATGTAGAACGTCGAAAACGGAGTCCGTATGCCTCCTGGGCGTCTGTTTTAAGGTGGACTGCTCCTGGACTCCGAGTTGAACTCGAGTCCGAGTTGTAAACTGTTTCCATCGACTTGTGGACGTCCCAGGTGGTTCTCCACGCTCCCAAGGCCTCCTTCCTTCACTTGTTGATATTTTCCATTATTCCTAATAACAATTAAATCATCACATAGCAATCTATTCTCAAACTCACATGCAAAAGAAGTTAAGAACGAATTCACCTGCTGATTTAATAACCGTGCCCGTGCTCTTGTGATTGGTCCTTGCAGTTCAATGCGCGTCTCTGCTGTTGTGATGTCCTCATCATCCTCCCCCTCTTGAATTGGAGTCGTCCTCGACTCAAGTTCATCTTCTTCTCCCAAGTACGGTCGCAAATCTGAAATGTTAAATGTAGGACTAACCCCAAAATCGGGAGGCAATTCAAGCTTATATGCATTATCATTAATCTTTTCAACGATCTTAAAAGGACCAGCAGCTCGTGGCATAAGTTTAGATTTTCTCAAGTCGGGAAATCGCTCTTTTCTCAAATGTAACCACACCAAATCGCCCGGTTCAAGTTTTACTTCTTTTCTACCTTTACTACCTGCAATCCTATACTTCTCATTCATCATTTCAATATTTTTCTTTGTAGTTTCATGCATCTTAAGAATGATTCAGATCGTTGTGTAGCATCCAAATTTATAGTTTCAGAAGAAGGCAAAGGTAGTAAATCAATAGGAGCACGGGGATTGAAACCATACACTACCTGGAATGGACTTACCTTTGTCGTGGAGTGAACGGATCTGTTGTAAGCAAATTCTATATGTGGTAAACACTCCTCCCACAACTTCAAATTTGTTTTCAAGACAGCCCGTAACATAGTGGATAAAGTACGATTAACTACCTCGGTATGTCCATCCGTTTGTGGGTGACATGTAGTTGAAAACAGCAACTTGGTTCCCAATTTATACCACAAAGTTCTCCAAAAATGACTTAAAAATTTTGCATCACGATCAGAAACAATGGTATTTGGCACACCATGTAAATGAACAATTTCCGTCATAAATAAATCAGCAATGTGTGAGGCATTATCATTCTTATGACAAGGTATAAAGTGTGCCATTTTGGAAAAACGATCAACAACTACAAAAATACTATCCCTCCCCCTCTTAGTCCTAGGCAATCCCAAAACAAAGTCCGTAGAAATATCCTCCCAAGGTACACTAGGAACAGGAAGAGGCATATAAAGACCATGTGGGTTAAGACGAGACTTAGCTTTGTTGCAAGTAGTGCATCGTGACACGTAGCGCTCGACATCACGCCTCATCTTTGGCCAAAAGAAGTGTGTGGAAAGCACGTCTTCAGTTTTCTTCACTCCAAAATGTCCCATCAAACCTCTTCCATGTGCTTCCTGCAAAAGCAATAGACGAACGGAGCTAGCTGGAACGCATAGCTTGTTAGCACGATAGAGGAGACCCTCTCGCAGCACATATTTATTCCAAGTTCTTCCTTCTCTACAATTTTCAAAAGCAACTTTGAAGTCCAAATCAGTAGGATATAATGCTTTAATTGTTTCCAAACCAAAGATTTTATGATCAAGTTGGGACAGCATGGTATAACGCCTAGATAATGCATCGGCAATGATATTTTCCTTCCCTTTCTTATGCTTAATGATGTATGGAAACGACTCTATGAACTCAATCCATTTAGCATGTCGTTTATTCAGATTGGTTTGACACTTAAGATACTTCAATGATTCATGATCGGAATATATGACAAACTCCTTAGACCAAAGATAATGTTGCCATGTTTGTAATACACGGGCTAAGGCATACAATTCCTTATCATAAGTGGAGTAATTCAGAGAAGGACCATGAAGTTTTTCACTAAAGAAAGCAACGGGTTTACCTCCTTGTATGAGAACGCCTCCAATACCAATGCCGCTTGCATCGCATTCTAGCTCAAAGGTCTTGTCAAAATCAGGAAGTTGTAGTAATGGTGCTTGTGTAAGCTTCGATTTGAGAGCATCAAAAGCTTGTTGCTGCTGTTCGCCCCATCGAAATGGAACTCCCTTCTTCGTTAGCTCATGTAGAGGTGCTGCAATGGTGCTGAAATCCCGCACAAAGCACCGATAAAATCCTGCAAGACCAAGAAAACTACGAACCTGTGTGACGGTAGTTGGGGCTGGCCAGCTGGTGATTGCTTCAATTTTTGCCTCATCCATCTCAATTCCCTGCGAGGAAACGACATAGCCAAGAAACGAGACTCGATTGGTGCAAAAAACGCACTTTTCGAGGTTACCAAACAAACGTGCATCTCTCAAAACAGTAAAAACAGCACGTAAATGATCAAGATGTTCATCATATGACTTGATGTAAATGAGGATATCATCGAAGTAAACCACCACAAATTGTCCAATGAAAGCACGTAAAACCTCGTTCATTAATCGCATAAAGGTGCTGGGTGCATTAGTTAAACCAAAAGGCATGACTAACCACTCATAAAGTCCAAACTTGGTTTTAAATGCAGTTTTCCATTCATCTCCTAGTGCCATTCTAATTTGGTGGTAACCACTACGCAAGTCAATTTTTGTGAAGATGATAGCACCACTCAATTCATCAAGCATGTCATCTAATCGAGGAATAGGATAACGATATCGAATGGTGATGTTATTAATCGCTCGACAATCAACACACATGCGCCAACTACCATCTTTCTTAGGAACTAAAAGAACAGGAACGGAACAAGGGCTAAGGCTTTCACGAATGTACCCGCGGTCCAAAAGATCTTGGACTTGTCGCTGAATTTCCTTAGTTTCTTGTGGATTCGCCCTGTATGCTGCACGATTTGGCAAACTTGCTCCTGGAATCAAATCGATCTTGTGTTCAATGCCTCTCATCGGTGGTAAACCAGGGGGTATCTCGGAGGGAAACACATCCTCAAACTCCTGCAAAAGGTTAGCAACAGCAGGGGGCAATGCAATAGACAATTCATGAAGTGAAAACATGGCTTCTTTGCAAACTAAAGCATAGCACATCCCCTTAGCATCGAATAAATCAGCAAGTTCAGATTTAGTTGCGAGCAATGATGGTGATTTTAACTTAATAACTTGTTATTTTTCAGATTCTAATTTAGTTGCTTTGCCCTCACGAATTTTATTCTTCTCAAAATGCACAATTTCAGCAGGAGTCATGGGGAGCAAAGTGATTTTCTTTCCCTTATGCATGAGAGTATATTTATTGGTTCTACCATGATGAATAGCATCTGTATCAAATTCCCAAGGACGACCCAATAAAAGAGAACAAGCATCCATAGGAACAACATCAAAATCAGCAAAATCATGGTATGAACCAATTGAAAAATGGATTCTCGTTGTTTGTGTTACCCGAACCTTACCGCTGTTGTTGAACCATTGAATGTGGTACGGATGAGGGTGTGCTCTTGTTGTCAAACCGAGTTTCTTGACGACGTCCGTGTTTACCAAGTTATTGCAGCTACCTCCATCAATTATAGTGTGTACACAGCAGTCCTTGACGACGAGAAACATGTGGAAGAGGTTGTGTCGTTGTAGCTTGTCGTCGGTCTCCACTTTGGAGCTCAAGGCACGCTGCACAATGATGCTCCTATAGTTCTCCGTCGCCGCTGTACCAAGTACCTCTTCTTTGGTGTGTTCGTCATTTGGATCTGTAAAGTCAGTAGCAAGAGAATATTCATCTTCAACATCTGAAGTACTATCATACCCGCCATCGTCGCGTGCTATGTATGCTCGTTTGCTCGGGCAATCTCTCATCATATGACCAAGTCCCTGGCAGCGGTGACACTTAATGTCGGAAGTACGACCCGTAGAAGGAGTGGACGACGAAGGCTTGAATGATGTCGCCTTGCTGCCTTCCGGCACGCGAGAAGGTGGAGCAGCAGGTATAGTTCGTTGGCCGCCATTGGGTGGTGTAGTCGCTGCACGGGGGGCCGAAGATGGTGCTGTTTTGGATGGTGTAGTTGCTGCACGCGGCGTGAAGTTGCTCCTCGTGCGTTGTTGCTGTTGTTGTCGGCCCTGCAATTCTTTTTCTGCCAACATAGCAAGCTGAAACAATCTGTTAACAGTATCATATTCTTTGTCATTAACAATGTCCTGAATTTCACGCCTCAACCCCCCATAAAAACGAGCTATTTTATCATCCATGTCCTCTACTACCCCACAACGCAGCATACCCTTTTGTAACTCTTGATAATACTCCTCTACGGACATGTTACCTTGGTCTAAACGCTGCAATTTTTTGCGAAGGTCCCGCTGAAAAGATGGAGGAACAAATCGAACACGCATAGCTTCCTTTAATCTATCCCATGTTGGAGGATCAGTTCTAGTTTTAACAAGTTCATTCCACCATATGATAGCAAAGTCCTTAAACTCATTAGTGGCTTGACGAACTCTATGTTGTTCAGGAACAAGATGGGAATTAAATTTTTGCTCTACTGTCATCTCCCAATCAAGATAAGCCTCAGCATCATAAGCACCAGAAAAAGAGGGTATAGTAAATTTCACTTTAGCAAAAGGATCATCAGGAGGGCGGTTATAATTTTTATGATTATTACCTCCCATACCTCGACGATAAAGTGGCAGTCTTGGCTGATTACTGTGATCTTCCAGTTCATCATAAGCATTGTCTTCTTGTCTTCCAGCGAGAGGCAACCGAGCCTCAAAAGTATTCATCCGAAGAGCAAGGTCATCCAGTTTGCGAGTCAAGTTCGCCAATGACTCCTCCGTTGATGCGTTGTATTTGGCGAACATATCACGTAACTCAACATGTTGAACACATTCGTCATTATTTTCTTCTCCTGCCATTGTTAGTAGGAAACAAAAGACAACAAAAAAAATGTTATCCCTATCAACTACAGTGACAATGTGGAAGGTGGAAGAAAACAATCTCTCTCGCTCAAACATCTTACCACACTCTTACAAGTGTTCTTACCGACACAGCAGGTGGTGTGAACGGTGAGATGAACCAATGAAGCGTGGGGTGATTGCAAAGGTACCTGTTATGCTCAAGAGAAAGGTGGAGCTTGGATGGCACAATATGGTGGCTAATAAGCAGAAAATCGTTAACAGCTAAACAAAATTGAATAAGTATTCAATGTAGGAAACTGTTGCTGGTCAACTGAGTGCCCTAGAGCCTAGCACAACACAAGGAAGTATCAAGGCAAAAGAAAGACAGAATAATATAACCAAACAAACAGCACCAAGTGGTATAGGCCAATTGCTTTAATATGCGTGCTCTTCACTATTTTTTTTCGTTTTTGTAATATTTTTTTGATATTTTTTCTTCACTCAGTATCACAAATATAGGAAGCACACAAATTTGCAGCTCAATTGGATGTAATATGCGGCCTATAGAAAATCAAGAAGGTTCTTTAAAATTCGTGCTGAAACTTCGGAGGCCGGATAGCCTATCTTCCGAGGGGAATTTGGGCAATCTAATTTCGCCGAACGCGGCTATGCCGCGGAAAATCGGATGCGAAATTTAGCGTAGATGAATTTAAAAAAAAAACAATTCGCCCGATTTCGAGTTCGTATGCGAAAGTTATGGCTGTTTTAAGGTAGGCTGTCCGAGTTACGTTTTTTTGGATATTGATTCCAACTCGGTTTGAGAACAGAACTCGCAAACGGATACGAAAATGATCGGGAATTTGCTCAGCAACTAATGGGGTGGTGTGTGATGATTCAAGGATGAATGGCACAAAGATTTGTCACCTAATCTAGGGCTGGCGATGCGGGAGTTCACGCAAGGCGGCTAGCTAGGGCAAACCGATGAACGTGGCGGATCGGTTTGTTATTTAGGGATTGTGGAATAGGTGTCGAATAGCAAGAAAACAAGGACGAAACACGATAACTAGGACCAAAAAACACAAAGTTAAACCAGCAACAAGACTCAACCACACGAATGCAAACTCAACAATGCAAACTGAAAAACGATACTGCAGGCACTATAGTCTGGGAAGCGGTAAAAACGATCTAATTTTTTTTGTGGCTTTTTTGTGGACTCTAGGTACGAAACAAAATCGATCTAATGGAAGGAAGGAAAACAAAGATACCTCACGGGCAACCTGGAAATCTGATACCAATTGATGAGTAGGGTTAGGCCCGATCTTCCGAAAGGTATGTCGATTGGGGTGGAGAACTCGACGTTGATGATTCGCGGCACTCGAGCGGTTCGAGTACCCCTGCAATCACTACACCACGGCTCCGTTGGTTATCAACCGTGCTGCACACGCTTGACCTCGCCAAGAAGGCTAATCCCTGCAAGTGCAATCGAGAACACGAGCAAGAACGTAGAAGACACAATCGGAAATCGCGAAATTGGGTCTCACAAACCGTAGAACAGCGATATTATTGATCTAAGCAAAACCCACCGAATATGACCGGCGTCTGCAGTATTTATAGGCTAGGGTTCGACCAAAACACGATTAGACGCGTCCCTAATGGACTCTTACGGGATACAAGGCCCAAAGGCCCGATTCGGTGGCGCAGCACCGGACAGAAATCTGGACTCGACTTGTTTCGACGATTCCCAATGACTCCGGAGGAATTTTGAGGTGGGACCAGAACCATTGGAAAGTTTATCTTCTCCTCCTTCCGTGCATATGTATAACGTCGAAAACGGAGTCCATATGCCTCCTGTGCGTCTGTTTTAAGGTGGACTGCTCCTGGACTCCGAGTTGAACTCGAGTCCGAGTTGTAAACTGTTTCCATCGACTTGTGGACGTCCCAGGTGGTTCTCCACGCTCCCAAGGCCTCCTTCCTTCACTTGTTGATCTTTTCCATTATTCCTAATAACAATTAAATCATCACATAGCAATCTATTCTCAAACTCACATGCAAAAGAAGTTAAGAATGAATTCACCTGCTGATTTAATAACCGTGCCCGTGCTCTTGTGATTGGTCCTTGCAGTTCAATGCGCGTCTCTGCTGTTGTGATGTCCTCATCAGGAAGACCCACTTGGTGCCGACGATGTTTGCATTGGGTCTTGCCACAAGTTTCCACACCTCGTTCCGCTTGAAGTTGTTCAATTCTTCTTGCATTGCCACCACCCAGTCCGAATCCTTCAATGCATCCTCAATCTTGTGCGGTTCCAAAAAGGATACAAACGAATAGTGCTCACAAAAGTTAGCTATGCGAGATCTAGTGGTTACTCCCTTTTGGATGTCACCGATGATATTGTCTATTGGGTGATCCCTTTGGACGCATTGGTGTACTCTTGGGTGTGGCACTTGAGGCGTTGTATCTTCATGATCATCTTCTTATCCCCCTAAATGGTTGCCTATGTTGGCTTGTTGATTATCTTCGTATTCTTGTGGTTGATCTTGTGCTGAAACTCCCCCTTGATCGTTGACCTCCTCTTGTGGTTCATCTTCCTCATGTACGTGTGGAGGTGGCTCTTGTGGTCGAACTTCACCTAGTGCCATTCTTTTCAATGCTTGACAAGAAGCTTCTTCTTTACCTAGTCCACATGGATCAACTTGCTCCTTTTGGGAGCCATTAGTCTCATCGAACACTACGTCACCTGCTACTTCAACAAGTCTGGAGGTCTTGTTGAAAACACGATAGGCGTAAGTGTTCGAATCATAACCAAGCAAGAAACCTTCATCGGACTTTGAAGCGAACTTTGAAGTCCTAGGCTTCTTGTTCAAGATATAACATGGAGAACCGAAAACTTGAAAATATGAAATATTTGGCTTGTTACTGGTGAGTAGCTCATAGGATGTCTTCTTGAGTAGTTGATGAAGATAAAGTCGATTTACGGTGTGGCAAGCGGTGTTAATCGCTTCCGCCCAAAATTGATCCAAGGTCTTGTACTCATCGAGCATTGTTCTTGCCATCTCTATGAGTGTTCGGTTCTTTCTTTCGGCAACTCCGTTTTGTTGTGGGGAGTACGGAGCTGAAAACTCGTGTTTTATGCCTTCTTCATCAAGGTACTCCTCCACTTGTGTGTTTTTGAACTTCGTTCCATTGTCGCTTCGAATGTTCTTGATTGTTACTGAGAATTCGTTTTGAGCTCGCTTGAAGAACTTCTTGAGTATTCCATGTGTTTCTGACTTATCATGCAAAAAGAAAACCCAAGTGAAGCGAGAAAAATCATCAACAACTACTAAACCATATTTGTTACCACCGATGCTTATGTAGGCAATTGGACCAAACAAGTCCATGTGTAGTAGCTCGAGCGGTCTTGTTGTAGTCATGACGTTTTTGGCGGGGTGAGGTGCTCCAACTTGCTTCCTGGCCTGGCACGCGCTACAAGGTCTGTCTTTCTGAAACACAACATCCTTTAAACCTCGGATGTGATCACCTTTAAGGAGTTTTTGAAGGTTCCTCATACCAACATGCACTAGCCGTCTATGCCACAGCCAACCCATGTTGGTCTTTGCAATCAAGCATGTGTCAAGTTCGGCTTTATCCTTGTTGAAGTCAACAAGATAAAGCTTTCCCTTTAACATACCCTTGAATGCAATGGAATCATCACTCCTCCTAGAGACGGTCACACCCTCGTTAGTGAACAAGCAATTATAACCTTTGTCACATAACTGAGATATGGACAATAGGTTATAATCTAAGGATTCAACATGTAAAACATGAGAAAGTGTGTGTTTAGAAGATATTGCAATTTTACTGGTACCGAGCACCTTTCCTTACTATTACCTCCAAAGTAGATATCCTCGTTTGGATCCTCATTTTCCTCATATTCAACGAACGTTCTTATTTCTCCGGTCATATGGTTGGTGCAACCACTGTCTAGCACCCATTTAGATCCACCAGAGGAATAGGCCTCCAAAAACAAATTATGCTTTGGTTTTAGGTACCCAAGCTTGCTTGGGTCCTTGGATGTTAGTTACAATACATTTGGGCACCCACACATGAGACTTGGTGTTCCCATGGCGTGGCCCAACATAATGAGCATAAACCTTGCCAAAATTACTTCTAATTAAGACATATGAGGCATCGAAAGTTCTAAACAATAACTGTTGTTGTTTATGTACAGGACTAGTCTGAGAGGCCGGACTTGTCCGGAGGACCGGACTTGTCCGGACCCCGACCGGACTAGTCCGAACTTTTTCAGTTCGAGAGGTTCTTCCCTTTACAAAGGTGATCCTCTCCTTGTTATTCTTATGGCTTTTAGCATGTTTCTTTTCACCATAAGAATGACAAATGTCATGTTTTACATTTGGAGGTCTTTGGACCAAGTATGCACTGCGTGCATATTTGATCTTCTCCTTGTCAAATATGCCACTTTGGATAGGATGCTTATCCTTTGTAGAGGTCGGCTTGTCTTTCAAACTGATGTCAATTTTATTGCATGTACATGTAGAAGCAATCTCAGTTTTAGTGAGTTGAGAAGGTGAACTTGAAGAGGATGAAGGTTCACCTTGCTTGAGTGACTCAACTTGCACTTCAAGGATCTTGTTAACCTTGATCAGGTCAGGAAGTTGGTCCTTGATTATAGCATTTGAGTCAGTTAACTCCAAGCAAGTTTCCTTGCTTGAAGCTAACTCAAGCTCTAGTGATTTGCTTCATTCCTTTTCAAGTTCTAGAAGCTTGTCAAGTTCGACATATTCCTCCTTTTGGGAGACGATCATGTCCTCTTGACAATGTATTAACCTCTCCTTCTCAACAAGTTGATCAAGCAAAAATTACATTTTTGTGGCTGTTTTCCTATCTAGTCCAATAAGCATATCCTCATTATCACTATTGATTTCATCATCACTAGAATAGGAATGCACGGAAGGGGGTTTAATGGTTACCTTGCATTTACCTTCCTTTGCCATAAGGCAAGTGCCATCTCCCTTCCTTGTGCCGAGTTTAGGGAAGAGAGTAGACTTCTTGGATGTCTTCTCGATGGCTGTGCTAGCCATCTCTTCTTCTTCGGATGATGAGGACTCATCATTTGAGTCCCACTCTTTCCCTATGTGAGCTTGTTCGGCTTGTTTCTTCTTCTTGAAGAATTTCTTGGGTTGAGGCTCGGCTTCTTTAGTCTTTTTCTTGTTTTCTTCATATGGGCAATCAACTATAAAGTGGCTATACTCACCACAATTATAGCATGCCCGCCTCAACTTTGGCTTTGTTCTTTCCTTGTACTTTCCTTCGCTTGATTTGACGCCTTGTCTTTTCTTCATTATTCTCTTGAATTTCTTCATGAACAATATCATGTCTTCTTCATCTAATTCACTGCTCTCGTCGTCACTGTCTTCTTCTAGTTGTGCTTCTCTAGATTCTTTAGACAGGGGCTTGAGGGTGGACTCCAAAGCAACCCCTTTCTTCTTTGCCGAGGTGAGGTCGGCAATCTCCTTGACATGCTTTGCTTGCTTTTCCATCATCTCGAAGTTGATGATTTTTCAAGAAATTCATCCAAAGTCATCCTTTTGTATTCGGGGCTTTCTCTGATCATGGAGCATAGGGTGACGTTGCGAGGCATGAAAGCTCTAAGGATGAGCTTTACCACCTCATGGTCATTCCACTTCTTACTTCTGTATGATCTAACCTTGTTGATGAGTGTCTTCAATCGGTTGTACATGTCCTGGGGTGACTTGTCTTCTTCAATTGTGAATCTTCCTAATTCGCCTTCAATCATTTCGATCTTTGCTTCAAGCACATGTCGGTCACCTTCATGTGCAGTTTGCTGTGTATCCCATATCTCCTTAGCAATTTCGAGTCCATCCACCTTGGTGAACTCGTCCCAACTGAGCGAAGAGGTAATTACGGCCGTGGCTTGAGCATTTCGGTGAATGGCCTGCTCTTGGTTGGGTGTGAGCTCTTCGTTGTCGTCCGGGATATCTATCCCTGTGCACATAATATGCCATAAACTTGGATTGAGGGAAATTAGATGCATTTTCATATTTTGCCTTCACATTGAGTAATCACTTCCATTGAAGTGTGGGGCTTTTCCAAGTGGGATAGACAGATAATGATTATTATTGAAATTGAGATGATCATAGTTAAAAGGATATCGGGGGTAGTCAGTGTGACTACTCCCCTTCTTCTTTTCTTTGATTTTCACTTTTCCTTTGGAAAGTGTCTTCTTTCTTAGGAGCGCCTTTAGTTCTAGCGTCTCCTCATCGTCATCCTCGAAGTCTTGAATGGCTTCGAGAAGCTTCTCCACCTTGAGGTTCTTTTCATCATCAACCTATTCTTGGTTGTTGCTCTTGTGGGTGTCCTTCATGTCCGACATGATCTTCTTCGAGTGATTAGTCTCTTTGTTGAAGAACCTGCTCTAATACCAATTGAATGTGGCCTAGAGGGGGGGTGAATAGGCCTTTTTGAATTTTGTCGGAACCTGCAACACTTGACAACCAGTTCAAAACCAGAGGTATCGGACTAGTCCGGTAAAGTGCAGACTAGTCCGGTGTGTACGGACTAGGTTGATTAAGTTTGATCGATTAATTTGATTCTTCAATGTATGCAGCAGAAATATACAATCAAATGAAGTGTTACAAGGTTATGAATCAGGTTATACCACAATTCAATCTTATATTTAATGATTCAACTTGAAGTAAGCAATAATGATTGAAACCATAGATTGTTGTGAAGAATAAGAACGATGAACACAAAACAAGACACAAGGATTTAACCCATGGTTCGGCTCCCACGGAGGCAACCTACGTCCACGTTGAGGAGTCCACAAAAGGATCGGGTCTTCTCCAACCCTACACTCGTCGGATCGCCACAAAGGCCAATCCTCTTCCACTTATCACAAATGGGTGAATAAGTGAATTCAAAGGGGCTTTCTCACACGTTGAGGGCTCCCCTAGATTACAACAAGAAATACCACCAAGAACACACTCAAAATATTACAATGAAATCACAGAAGTGTGTTAGAGAATCAAACCAAGAGCTCAATGAGTGTTGAATGTGTCTCTCCAATGATCTAGAGTGTATCCTCAAAGGATTGATCTTTGTTGCACTTAATTTCGATGAGAGATGTGTTTTTGAGGATCTTGGGAGGTGTGACGGCGCTAGGGTTCGAGAGAGTTCTATGAAATATGGTCGTGCACCTCTATTTACATGGGTTTCTAAAAGTGACCGTTAGGGTTCAGAAAGATCAGACTAGTCCGTGGTGGACACCGGACTAGTCTAGTGTATTGTGTGTAGCAAACCCTAAGTGTCCCGAAATATCGGACTAGTCCAGCTAGGGGCGAACTTGTCCAATTTCTCTTCTGGAAATCTTCGAACTAGTCTGATAGTCATCGGACTTGTCCGGACATGTGAAACCCTAAGTGTATTAGGTGACAAGTCCGCACTTGGTGGACCTGTCCGATTTAGGTCAAAGGGGTTTTCGGACAAGTCCGTGCAGATATCGGACTTATCTGATTTGGACCAGAATGAATATCGGACTAGTCCAGTTGTGGTCGGACTTGTCCGATTTTGTGTGACTTGTGAAGTGTTTTGAGGACTAGTCCGCACTGGGGAGGACTAGTCTGATTCTAGTCAGAGAGATATCGGACTAGTCCGATGGATATTGGACTTGTCCGATTTTGTGCAGAGAGGATATCGGACTAGTCCGGTGACATTTGGACTAGTCCGGTCCTGTATAACTTTGTGCAATGTGTGTGTTTAATTGTGATTGAGCTCTTGGGGTGTGTTTCCTTAACACACTCTATACACAATGATCTACTATTCTTCTTCCTTGAGCTCATTTCCACTTTGCTCCTCATTCTTCCTCCTTTTTGGCACTTTGCTTATTTTGCTATTGAAACCTGTGCTCATATCAATAAAGAGGTTAGGATCTCAATTGCTTGTCATAAATTATCCAAAACCCACAAGGGATTCCTAGATGCACTTTCACGCGGCCTTGGTGCCTCCGACGTCGACTGCGCAGGCAGTGCCTCAGGCGCCACCGAGTGTGCCTCCCGCAGCCCGGTCATCTCGGTTCACTGACCCCGCTCTCATCTACCACCGAAAGTGCTAGTTGGTGCTGAGGCTCCAGCAGCTCTGGCATCTCCGACCTTTACAGTTGCGCCATGTGTGGCCGCAATGTCTTTGACCTCCTCAGTTGTACCACACGTGGCCTCGGTGTTTCCAACCTCCACAGCCGCACCACGTGCGGCCCTGGTGTCTCCTAAGTCACTCACTGCTCCATGCACGACCTCGGTATCGCAGTTTGTCGATCCTGCTCTTGTCTATCAGCGACGAGAGCGGGTTGGTGATCCTACTCCTGCTCGCTCTGAGTCCCCGATGTACCGCCCGCCTCTGCTCCACCGGGATCCAGGCCACGTCCACCCAATGGTTACTCGACGTGCACCTCGAGTCCTTCGATCAATTGAATGTTTCTCCGAGGTCATCCTCTCGTCGATGATGCCTCCACTGTTCGCCTCCTCTTCGGTATCGTCGATACTGTCTTCCGTCCGTAGCGCCCTCGCCGACCCTCACGAGTGTCACGCTATGGAGAAGAGTATGCGGCCCTGCTTGCCAACCAAACCTGGTGCCCCGTCCCAATCATGGCAATATGCATGCATCGCACTTCTTCTTTTGAGATGGCTTATCATTGCACTTAGATATGAACTTAGAAGAAGTTGTGTATGACTAAAACCATGTCCTTAAGCTTCTGATTGTCAAATGATATAGGCTTGGCTTGGTTGGTTAGAATAAGGTAGATGCGCATATAATCTCTTGCAAATATCATATGATCTAAATTTGTGCCTTGAAAAATAATAAAATGCAGCAACAAGTGTCATGCTTTCAGGTTTTAAAATAGTTAAATTTGTGAGATCATGACTTGTTTAAATTGAAAATACATTTGATCTCTAGCATGGCTTACACTACGTTATGTATCTCATTGATGTGATAGTGTAAGTTACTTGATAGTATGACTTGGATGAGCTTTGTTTATATGTATATGTTATAATATGCTCATAACAATTAAAATTTCTCTTTTGAACCTTGCTGAATACATTGCCAAAGGGGGAGAGATAATATGGTGAATTATGCAAGGGGGAGAAATATGTATAGGGGGAGAAATTTATTTCTATCTCATTTGATTTTCAAAAAGGGGGGAAATTGTTTTCAAAACTTTTAATGTGAATAAGCCAATATCCGGATTTAAATTGTGTTGCCAATGCATTCATCAAGGGGGAGATTGTGAGACTTATGTGTGCTAAATATATTGGCTTTGACAATAAAAGTTTTGAATGTTGCCATAACATCTTTTTAGCAAGGTCCGACTCTAGCTCTGAGCTTCTGCAAGGTCCGACGTAAGGTCCGACTTGCTTTGTCTAGGTCCGACATGTTTTTGGGTAGCTCCGGTGAGCTTTGTCTTTAGCTCCGGCATGTCTTTGATAGCTCTGGCATGTCTTTATTAAGCTTTGATATGTTTTGCTAGGTCCGACTTATGTTGGTTAGCTCCGACATGTTTTTCTAGCTCCGACTTTTGGGATGACTAGTTCTGACTAGTTTTGGTTAGCTCCGACGCTAGGTCCGACTAGCTTTGGTTAGCTCCGACACTAAGTCTGACTAGCTTTGGTAAGCTACAGCGCTAGGTTGTACTATCTTTGGTAAGCTCCGACTCAAGCTTCGGTTGGCTATGCCAAGGTCCGGTGCTTGATCGCAATATTCCTGCTTTTATCTTGCAATGTTTTGAACTTGCTTTATATTCTTAGAAATGTTGCTTAGTATTCATTTGCTAAGTTTTTGGTGCGTTTTGGTTGATATGGCTGATATCGTTTTGATATGCTTTGCAACATGCTTATGTGAGGTGCTCACGTAAGGTGTTGTGTTAAGAACTGACTTGAGTCAAGTCGCGAACTTGGGCTCGTATGGATTGGTTGTTTGTTCATGTGCAGATGTTGCTTGAGTTCAAGTCATGGCTGGTGACAGGATCCTTTGGACTAGTCTCTGGGAGGAGATGAGGTTCCAACAACCAAATTCAGGAAGAATTGTGGTTGAGCGGGTCAGGAGGTCACGTAGGATGATTGAATCAAGGGCAGTGCATATGAAGGTTACTGGACGTTGAAGGAAGGTGTTTGCACGTATGCATGCGGTGCATGACGTGGCAACATGGTTCCGAATATGGTTTATGGATGGGAAGATCTGGTTGGAAGGATCAGATCGTATCGGTTGATGACTCTGGCTGTGACAGAGTCGGTTATGGCTCGGTATGGAAAGTATTGAGTTGGTTATGATAGGATTTTGTGTGGATCACGAATTTGAGTTGTTTTAGGAATATGGGATATGTTTCTAAGGTGTTTGGAAGTCTTAAGATTGCTTTTATCTGCGTATAGAAGAGTCCTAAGCAGTTATGGAAAGTTTCGATTCGTGAACTGAGTAGGATTAGAGTCCTAGTTGAGATTGGGTTGGCCTAAGGGCTGGTTATATAAGCAAGGGAGGCCAGAGCTCATGGGGCATGACTTTGAGGTTGTTCCTCTTGTATTCTATTGAATAAAATTCGTAGTTTGAAGGAACTTTTGTGCCTTGTTCGTCCGACTTGTTCCAGACAAGTTTTACTCGTCGAGTTGTGGACAGCACTACCTTTCGTCGGTGGTTTTTACCATAACTCGAGTTTTACAGATCCAATTGACGTGATTCTTTTGGGTTGTCTTCACAACTTGATTATCTATCATCTGTCAAAATTTTACGGTCATTGGATTTGTGGTTTCTGATCTACACGAGTTTCTTTGCAGCGTTTCATAACTGTTTTTCTTGGGTAGGACAGATTGATCTTTGTTCGATCTTTCGATCATAACTTGAGTTTCTCTCGATGGATTTGAGTGATTCTTCTTGTGTTTTCTTCGTGAATTGATTCTCTCTGATATATATATATATATATATATATATATATATATATATATATATATATATATATATATATATATATATATATATCACTTTTGTCCCGGTGAAACACGTTTAGATTAGTCTCACACATGATTTATCTAACAGATTGTTTTTCTGCCGAAGGGGTTGGGATTTAATTGTTTCCGCTGCGTAAGATTTTTTAAATCTACCATTCACCCCCCTCTGGTAGCTTTTCACGTGCTCTTCAATCCTACATCCAGCATCAGCGCACAAAGCATGTGGAGATCGACCTTCAGTTTGTTCGTGAGTGGGTTGCATGTGGCGAGGTCCGGGTTCTCCACGTACTGACGACGTCGCAGTTTGCCGACATCTTCACGAAGGGGCTCCCGTCGTCGTTGTTCTCAGAGTTTCGGTCCAGTCTCAATATCTGTCGTGGCTATATGTTGGTACTGCGGGGGGTGTTGGACTATATGTGTGTGTGTGTTGGGCTAGGCCCATGTACCAGCTGCCTATGAGGGCTATATATATGTACCCTACCCCTATAGGTTGATTAATCCAGTCATTTATCTTCTATCACTAAACAAAAATTGTTCATGGGAGTTCCTATTTCTGAACTGATATATACCCAAATTTCTCAATAAGACTACTATGTAAACAGAGGCTTTTCAAGGTATCCAACTGAGCCAAAGTTCAAAAATGAGTCAGTGCTCAAAGTATGGCAGAATATTATCCACCATGTGGTTCACTATTTTGCACCACCTTTTTAGCCCAAGTCATCCATGCTCCACCAGCCCGGAATAAGCTTGTTCCACTTCAAGCTCTAGTCCTTCTCACAGTCTCATGGACAGTGATAGATGGCCTCTGTCGTGCATGCATGACGCATGTGGAAAACGAGAGTGCAACGCACCGGCAGGGCCATTCCTCGTTAGGTGCATCACATGCTCCCACTCATGTGAAACTTCAGCGATCAGCTCTGCCTGACGAAACTGAAAGGTTATATATATACATTAGCAAGTCCATGTCATAACCAAAGTTAGGCCGCCATAGGGATAAACACCCCATTGCACCTAGAGATCTGTCAAATTGTGAAGCTGCTCAAGCAAAGGCTAGCGGTGCCTTTTTATGGACATTGTAATTCTGATGTGCTGGTCCATTTAAACAATTGATAAGAAATGATTGGTTTTTTAAAAGGATACTTCCTCCGGATCTTTTTATTTGTCACCGATTAGTTCAAAAATGAATTAACCAGTAAAAAATAAAAAGATTCGGAGAGAATATATCTAACTGCGGGAAACTGCAAACGAGCTAGCCCTGGTTATCCACCATAGAGCTAAAGAAAGTGAAATAGACCAACCGGGAACATGGATACAGCTTTGGTCCTAATTATGTGTACCTCTAGCCACATTTTTTATTTTTTTTACATGTGAACCTTTTTCTCTTTTTACCAATATGTTAAAACTAGGGGCGTGCCCCTCCAGTCCCGTCAAAAAAAAAGTTGGTCATGATTTATGGAAGTGAACGGGATCTTTGGTAATGGTCAGGGCCAGTAAAATATGGTTTACTATGTGCCATAAGCTCAGGTCTCCTCCCTTTTCGGTTTGGTGGAGTTGTCGCATCCTATTCATCGGTATCAATCCAGATCAAAATGATGCAGGTGAAGGACTTCTTTTTGAGGAGTGTGTGTGGCGTGTAGTATGCAGATGAGGAGGTCAAAAGGGCCAACAAAGCCAGTATTTTCCTCTCAGCGGCGTCATCAGGACTGATGCAAAGAGATGTGATGTGAGAAAAGCTGCCTCTTTTGTTTGACAGCATATATATCTCTGAAACCAGGTCATCCCGCAATCTTCAGGGGAGGGACACGGTACAGACTGAGGGCCCCGTCTCCAAGATGGCATCTTTGGAAAGAATCCTCTCCGCTGAAATGAACAAAAAAAAAGTCCCAATTCCGTCAGAAAACAAATTTAGATGATTACCTTTGTGTTCACGTGAGATTTTAAATGGCAATTTTTCCGCGGTTTTTGGCCTCTGGTATGAAAAGGACAGTAGAGGGGGAGGGAAAGAGAGGGACCTGAATCCTGATCGGTCCTTTTCACTCCCTTGTCTTGCTGCACATCCATGGTGCACGGGTTTTGCAGGATGTCAAGTTCAGAGTCAGGGAAAAGTTATTCCTCCTAGTATCCTACACCGATTCCTTCTGGTCTGTGCATCGATCTCTCGCTCACATGTGGTGGACTCAGATTGGATTTCAGTTTAAACCTTGCACCGAGTACGTATCAAAGCAGGATTAATGCAGATCTAATGAAGATCTGCAGGCTGCAGCCGCTGCTGCAAGGAACAATAATACTGTTGGCAGCGGAGGAGGAGGAGGGTCCATGCATGTTGAGCAGAAGTTCAGAGGAGGGGGGCACACAGGCCTCCATTCGTGAATGAATCTTTGCAACGCCGCAGTGCTGCACGCCCCGGGCCAGCACTGTCGGATTCGTGTGTGGAGCAGCTGCCAGTGGTAAAGCAGCGGCCGAGAATGTGAGGACTGACTGAGGGAATGAGTGCCATCAAAACATTTCCTGGGCGTTCGAGCCACCGGCTCTGCAGTTCACGGAAAAACTGGACCTGCTGTATGCAGGATTGCTACTGGGAGTTTATCCAAGTAGTAAAAAATGGCAGTAAATTCATACGGATTTTTGTTACAACTTGCATGATCCTGAAAACAAAAAATCACTTGTTCCGAATAGACCCAAGTTCAGAACCGGTTGAATCGAGACGTGAGGTATACAAGGGACGGTGAGTGATGTGTGCCGTAGCTTTGCTTTGATTGGACTGTTGAGGACTCGTAAAGGAGCCTCTCTAGCATGCAGCGCTGCTATAGCATGTAGCTTCCCCTCACAACGTTCCTCTTCGGTCTTTCACGACAGTTCACTCTCTTTTGATGTACTCCACTGGGCTATCAAAGCATCCTAGTTTGCACGTACAAGATCTTTCCATTTCGTAGGGCGGATTTTTTTGCCGAAACTAATTCATGTTTTTGCCGTATAGGATGCTGCTGCTCAGTGTAGTGCAGGCAACGCGATTTTCGGCGATTCCTGCATCGCAATCTATTCGTTGAAGTAGGGTGTCCGTACCGCACGCCAAGAACACAGTCCTCTACATTTGAGTCTGTGCGGGCGTGAAGGAGACAGTTGGGATCGAATCCATCCAAGGACCAAGCCATGATCGAGCAGGATTTCTCATTTCCGGAATTAATATGAGCGAAATTGTGGACTGTGTAGAGAGAGAGACGCATTATTAGTTTGCTCATTAAAGTAGTGGTATAATATTGGCAACCAGGACAGGCCCAGCTCTCATGAGTAGAGAGAGAGGGAGTGAAGGCAACGGGGCAGTATAAATTTTGGGCTGGTGTGGCTTTCCCATTCGGTGGTGCCTTGGCCTCACAAGTCACAGCCAGACAGAGATCACACACACAACACGGGTAAGCAGAGAAGAGAAGGCGCTAGCAGTAGTAGTAGCTTGGGCTAGTGCTTAGCTTGCTTGCTCCTCCAAGATTCTTGGCTAGGATCCCCCCTCCAGCTGCTAGTAGTTCAGCTTCGTCTTCCCTTGCGAGCTCCGTCCGCGAGCAGCTATCAGCAGCAACTGCACCGCGCGAGCGGCCAGCGCCGTGTTGGCCGATCGCGCGTGAGTGAGTAAGCTCGCTTGATCGCCGCCTCGGCGAGCGATGGAGGAGCAGCTGAGCCCGGTGGCCGTGACGCACCTGCTGCAGCACACGCTGCGGAGCCTCTGCACCGGCGACGCGCCGCCGCAGTGGGTCTACGCCGTCTTCTGGCGCATCCTTCCTCGGAACTACCCGCCTCCCAAGTGCGTGAGCTCCTTCTTCCTCTTCTTTCCGCAGGCTGCTACTAATCAACGTGCGTTCCAGACACACACATGCTTCTTCTTCGCTGACTGACTGCTGGCTGCTTTACTAATCCTTTGACCAGATGGGATCTCCCTGGTTCGGCGTATGACCGGACCAGAGGAAACAGGAGGAACTGGTAAGAGCACGCACACTCAAACGAAACACACACGTTTCTCTTCACTTGTTAGCTTGTGTTTTCAGCCCATGTAAATAAATGTCGTCGGTGTGTGTTCTTGCGACGACTTTGCACCTAGGATCCTGGCATGGGAGGACGGGTTCTGCAACTTCGCGGCCACCACCTCCGCCGCGTGCGGCCACGAGGGCGCCGCGTTTGCTGCTGGGGACTGTGAGGCAGCTGTGCATCAGCAAGGGGCAGCAGCGAAGCAGCAGCAGGGCCTGCAGCCGGAGCTGTTCTTCAAAATGTCCCACGACATCTACAACTACGGCGAAGGGTAGGTGGCTGGCTCCCAGACCAGTCCACTGCTGTAAACAGTCATGGTTACACTTAAGTCATTTAACGATGATGGATTTGCCTTCTTTTCTTCTGTTTTTCTTGGTGTGGCGGCCTGCAGGTTGATAGGGAAAGTGGCGGCAGACCACAGCCAGAAGTGGGTGTTCAAGGAGCCCCCGGAGAACGAGACCACCCTCATCTCCTCCTGGAGCAACCCTGCCGACTCTGTAAGCGTCACACTAATCAGTCACAGTGATCGCCATTGTTGAGTGGTAGGTTAACATTCCGTGCGCCACGTACGGCGTTTTTTTTTTTGCAGCATCCAAGGACGTGGGAGGCGCAGTTCCAGTCCGGCATCCAGGTACACACTTTCAGGCTTTGACAAATCGCAATCTGGGCGGTCCCTTCTGATCAGAGGCTCTGCATGCCACAGCTAGGCGGCAGGCAGTAGCTAGCTACACTACATGCTCTGGTTGTTGATGCTGCCGTGACTCTGACCTGCGCTTTTTCTCTTTTCCTTCCTCGCCTTCTCTGCAGACCATCGCGCTGATCGCTGTCAGGGAGGGCGTCGTGCAGCTCGGCTCCATGAAAAAGGTGCGCCACTTTCTCCTCCGTCCTCCATGCCACTGCTCATCTCGCCGGTCGCTTTTCAGCTGATCGTATCGTGTGTAGGTGCGATGGACGCGTTCCATCGGAGCTTACCGGTCTGGTTAATATGTCTGGCTTCGTTGCATGGCTAGAGACACTGATGATGCTGCGCGTTTCGGTCTTGATGTGATGGTGCAGGTGGCGGAGGACCTGAGCTACGTGGTGATGTTGCGCCGCAAGTTCGGATACCTGGAGAGCATCCCGGGAGTGCTGCTGCCGCACCCCTCGTCGGCCGGCGCGTTCCCGGGCGGCTGCGGCCTTGGCCCCCTCCCGCCGCCAGACCTCATGGCGTGGCCGGGCCTGATGCCGCCGCCGCCGCCGCTCGCGGGACCGCTGGACCTCTACGACCCCTACGGCGCCGCGGCGGCGGCGGCGCCAATGCACATCATGCCGTCGATGAGCAGCCTGGAGGCGCTGCTCTCGAAGCTGCCCTCCGTCGTCCCCGCCCCTCCGCAGCCGCCACCGGCGTCCGGGCCCGCGCCTGGTACCGTGGCGCCGGGAACGGCGGCGCCGACCAAGGAGGAGGAGGTGGACGGCTACGTGCAGCAGTGCCACGGCAACATGGAAGGCGTTCCGAGCAACGGCGCTGGCGGCGCTGAGAGCGGGAGCACGAGCGCCGCCGCCGCCACCGCCACGGCCCCGATGTCGTCCTACTTCATCGACGTGGGCGGTAAGCCTGGCGAGGGGTTTTAGCTCGAGCGCGCGTCTGCGGCTGCGGGTGGCTTGGCAATGTCATGGCTCATGGCATGGTTGTGCTTCTGGGCTTCTCGATGTGTAGTTGCGCTAAATCAATCAGTTGTATATCATTAATCTCGTATCACCCTGCGTACTAATACTACGACCAGTTAACCCAATAATTTTCTTGGGAAAATTTGGTTGACGGTGTAATAATAACAACTACTGTAGGTACGTACAGTAGCACACGCATGTCGGCGTTTGTCACGTTGTAGGATATACGTACGTGTGCGTATTGCGACACGACACGAGACGAAGGAGAGAAGGACACACGTTGCAACGGCGTCCCCCGTTCTCCGTCCCTTCGTACGTGAACGTACATGTCCGTCCTCCGCCACGCAAGCCTTTGACCGCACTTGGCTCCGGCGGGGGCCCCGGCCCGGCCGGCCGAACCCTCGATCCCCAATCATGGTCTCATGGATCCAACGCCGCCCCAATTATCATTCATCATCAGATCCTGTGTTGCATGACCATCTTAGCTGTTCGCGCGATGCGACGACCACCGCTCTGCCGATCGAACGCAACCCGGTCCGACGCCTCGGTGACGAGCTCGTGATACATGTGCTCAGCGACGAGTGGACGACGACGGACGCGTTCGCTGGTCCACCGCCACAGTGCCCGTCTCCGATCCCGAGCACGGTCGGTCGAGCTGCTTTATACGCGCGTACAGTGACGAACCCGCTTCCAAAAGGCGTTTCTGCATGCCACGCGAACAGTGAGACGGCCGGCCGGTCTGGCAACTGGCAAGGAGGCGTACCGCGAACTGCGAGGTGCCGGCCACGCGCTTGAGCGCAGACCCTGGCCCCCAGCGCGCACCAGCCGCGTCACGAACATCTGCGTCGTCGTCAGGCCGATCGATCGGTAGCCAATGTGAGAGGCTGAGCGGAGTGTGCAGTGGTTCTATCCAACGGATCTCGCGGCGCTGTCGACGGCGCTGAAACTGTAGGATTCGGACGGGAGAGGTGTGGGGGCACGGCGCGCAGCGATGATGGGACATCGGAGTTTTTTCAGGTTCAGTGATCCAGTCGACGGCAATGATGGGCAGGGCGCTGGTCTCTGTTGGTCCCCCGGCCGGCCGGGCCCGTCCGTGCATCATCATGACTGAGTTTGTGTTCGAATGAATGGATTACTACTCTCACTCTTGATAGAGCACCCGCGACACGGTTCCGTGGAACGAGCACGCATGTTGCGTGGTGGGAGCACGAGTACAGCACGGCGCCGTCCGCCGTCGTTCGCGGTTCGTTCACGTCGTACTACTACTTGCCGCGTACCCTGTGCGTGGGGTGGACTTTTGTTCCGCGTACTACTACCAAGAGCTGACCCCCGACGCCGGCACGTACCGACGTGCTCGAAGATGCTCCGTCCGTATCGTGGACTCGGATCGAAACGATGATGTCACACACGTGCGCCGTCTCCTTCGTCCGTGGCGCCAATCCCCGAGCGGCGCGGTCGGTCGCGGGTGCCGACCGAGCCGAGCGGGCGCTGTTGGCATCCGGAGGCGGTGGATTTTGCATCTCCGCCGGTGGTGTGGATCGTCGGGGTGCGACGCGCAATGGCGGCGTACGTGCGTCGCGGTGCGTGGAGCCGTGGATGAAGGCCGGCGGAGGCTGTTGCTACGATGGGCTAGAGGAAGGGAGACAGATGGGCTAGGAAAGCCCATAATGACTTGGGTACGAGGATTACCGTTTCTGGACTGGATGTCCAGACGCTGGCCCGAGCAATCTGCTGAAGTAGGATTGCTGGTTCTCCGCTTTAGGGTTCGTTTGGATGGATGAAACGTTTCTTATTCTGGGTAGAATCACTTGAAACTGATCCAAACGGCAAAAAAGAGAAACGTTTCAGGGGAGAAACACTATGAAGTGATTCACTTTTTTGAACTGTGGAGGTGAAACACCTGAAAAGGTGTTCCACATCTTGGAACGCTTTGGTCAAACGTAACTCGAGTCCAAGTTCTAGAAAAATTACACTGATTTGCCACCACTTTAGAAAGCTTCAGATCAGTGGTCAAAATTTTTTATCTTCGTTTTTTTCACTCGTCAACGTGATAATACAAATAAAATAAAAACTTACAGGAATGTTACAACATTCTCACTAGGGGTCAACATTACGACCGGAGGCTATTTTTTTGTATTGTCAACGTCATTACATAATTACAAACATAAATGAAGAACAAGCACAAACCAGACAGGGTTAAATGGGTCAATTTAGCATTTCTCTCTTCTCTCCTGAAACTGAAACATATATGCTAGCCAAATGATTTCTAAAGTGATTCTATTTCAGAGTTTGAAACCGTTTTTACATTGAAACTGAAACGTTTCTGATTCTGTGTGAATCTAGAACCGTACCAAACGGGGCCTTAATCTCTGGCCCAATCGTGGATGAACTAGCCCACGTGGTTTGAGCTAACTAAGTTTTTTTTCCTCACACGAGCAATTGTTGGAAACAGCTATTTTTTTTTCAGATGCATCTCCAATTTTTTCTTAGTCATGGACTGAGGTTTTTCTGTGTTCCTCGTATGACCTGCAAGTAAATTTGTAAAACTTATTTAAAATTTATGATAGAACGGAACAAAATATTGTTAGGGAAATTCGACTTTACTTTATATGGATTAAGGAAAAAATCGCTACAATGTTTCTTGTATTTGCACTAATTATTTTTCAACGAAGAAATATGAATTAAAATCCTGGGTTCAATGAACAATCGATGGCCGGAAGGAAGGGCATCTTGGTCATTCGTTCCGTGGTTGTCAATTGGGTACACACGCCACGCTGGCTGAGAGTCAGCAGCACCCAGCCAGCCGCCGAGAGAAGGAGAGAGAAAATAAAAAAGAGAGGAGGAGCGAGACGAGGCAGGCGAGCGAGAGAGCGCAAAGGGCTCAAGCTTCGCCGAGGAACCCCAGGCCTCGCCTGTCGCCTCGCGCTCCCTTCCCCTCCTCCGCCGGACTCCTCTTCCTCCTCCACCTCGACTCGATCCAAGATGGTTAGTCTCCGCCAGGCACCAGCCGTCTCTGTTTCGCCTGTCGCTTTCCTCGATTCACCTCCATTTTTTTGCGATTTTTTGTTGGTTGTTGAAAAATCGGCCTGTGCGAGAGTCGCACCTGTCTATCTCTCTCTGCTGTTCGATTTGCGAGCTAACCGGTCTAATCCGATGTGCGAACTGTTGGAATCTGATGGTTCCTTCTAGGGGGGAAATGGATGCTGACTCTGTGTTCCGTGGTTGTAATCTGCAGTATAAACTGGGGAGAGGAAGCCGTGAGAAGGTGCAGCAGTTCATGGCCATAACCGGCGCCAGGTGCGGGTGCTTGATTCCCTTTTGAGCTGGATTTAATTTAATTGCCCTAGAGGCTGGAATTTTTGCCACGTCGTGCGTGGTAGCTTAGTCAGTTACTTGTGCCGAATCTTAGGTTGATGAATGTTGATTGGTTGTTTCACGTGTGTTTTAAGTCATTTGAAAATTTACTAGGTGAAGTGAAACTGTGCATTCATAGTGTGTAATTTGTAACAAATGTGCTGCAGATCCTTTTCCTACCGATGGAGGCCTTCCCTTCACCACTCCATGGGTATGGTCCACAGGGTTGATAACTACCCCTCTTACTACGGGGGTGTTTACCTATCCAACACATAGATCCGGCTCTACCCAAACTTTTTGGGTTCGCCCCAACATTACCCACTTGTCTGACTGTTGCTAAGCAGTTTTGGGATACCAAACGAACCTCCCCAGATGGTAATCTTAAGTAGCCAATTTACCTCATTTGCAATCAGTTTCGCTACAGCACCTGCTGCTCTAGCTGATTGCCCACCCCTTCCATGTGTCATGACATGTCTGTTTTTGGGAATTTATACGCTTGACACAAACATTGGTTACTGGCTCTTATATGCCACACACCTGTTATCTAGTAGAGCTTATGACAATCAGCTCCGTGTATGTTTAATTATCTTATAAATTTGAAGTTCAAATCTATATTCACTGATTCACCTATTACTAGATAAAAAATTCAGCACATCCCTTTTCATGGATTATCCAAGGAAAGCAAGCTGTCATTATTTGCTAATAATGGCTATTGTTGCAAATCAGAACTGATCGTAAAAAGATTATATTAGGTATATATTTGGTCCAAATATTGGTACTATGTTTTTCGCTTATCAATTGAATGACCTTGTGGCCAGTAAGCTACCTATTTATCCACATAACTGGTCCTATTGCTTGGCTGGACCTATGGGTTTAATCTTCTTCCAATAGGCGTTCAGGGTATAGGGGGTCCTTGTGTAGTTGTATGTGGTCTATAACAGGATAAATGATGTCAAAATTCGTTCCTGTAGCCCGTAGGGTGTTTGCACACTCTGTATTAGATCTCACATCGATATAGTTGTGCAGAAACATCCCTGACTATATAATACACATATTTTGTTTTTGTGTTTTAATATTGACTGTTACAGTGGTACCACAATGTTAAAATCAGTTTATTGTGTTATAAGTTCACTTGTTACAGTTACAACTTTAGTAAGTTTTTTCTTGATGCAGTGAGAAGGTTGCCCTTCAGGCACTGAAAGCTAGTGACTGGCACTTGGAAGGAGCTTTTGACTTTTTCTATAGCCATCCACAGATTTCTGTAGCCAATACTCGGCGTCTTGAAGATATGTTCAACAAATACAAAGGTGGATTATCTAAACCTTGAACTATTGTTCCCCTCGCATGTACTGCACAACATCTTTTTAATTTATGCTTTTAGTATTTGTTGAATTTTCATTGATTCCTGGCAGTTGTCTTTTTTGTTTGTTTGCTAATGTCAAGTTTTCCTTTCAGAACCTGATGCTGACATGATCATGGTGGAGGGAGTATCTCAACTTTGCAATGATCTAATGGTAAGCAGAGCATTTACTTTTTTCATATAGAATCCAACACATCATTGTTTCTATTTCCATCTTGGGCATGTATAATGCTTGCACCATCTGATTGCAAATATAAATACTTTAGGACTTTGTTATAGTACACAAGGCAGCATTCTGACCACTAATATTCTATCATAATACCTTCCCAGCATGTGGAAGTAAGATACTATAAGGATCTTATATCCCAGGATGAATTTGGCTTTACCAATTCATTTGCCTGATATACTTTTCTTAATTTTTTATATCCAATTCAGGATTTTTTGGCATATACTCCAGTGATTTATATTTACTATCAAACGTAATACTTGTTTAGCAATCTATCATACATTTCCTTTCGTACGGACAATGCCTTATTATTATTAGCTGCTAGTATTAGGTTTCTGGTTCAAGCAGGTTTATTTAATTGCCGGGGAAGAGAAAGGTCTTGGTGGTACAAGGTTGAATATTTTTTTTCGCAGAAGATCAGGTCTTACCAAACTTAGGTTGGCTTTATTGTTTGTAAATTTCTATGTATCGGCCAATTGTTAATCTCACATTTGTACTGTGCTTGTTTTGGTTAATTCTCCGGAGTGATTTGTGCTTTGTGAATTTTCAACGGAGCCTACCCCAACGTTCTTTGGATAAAGGCTTTGTTGTTGTTGTTGTTGTTCTGAATTTTCAACGGCCATTTACTATTGTATATATTAGAGCATCATCATCTTGGTACATGAGCTTCTGAAAACAATAAAATGCTGGTACTTCTTGTCTTCTATCTCAGTCTCAGGGCAGATTCTTGTAATGTACCCCCTCCATTCTCAAATTGTTGTCGTTAGGACAACACTCTAATTTATTTTTGAACTACAATTCTTGTCCTAACGACAACAACGTAACGCAACAGAGGGAGTATGTTTTTTTATTATTATTTAGCACCTTATGGGTATCAACAGTAAAAGTTCTTTCATATTTCTAATGTGCACATTCCATGTTCGTTTTCCAGGTGGATCCACAGGATATTGTTACGGTATGCTTTACCTTCTTGAAGTTTGATTACAAACAAATTATGTGATATATTAATATATACTCCCTCGTGTTAAGCTACTATGCGCTGACCGGTTGCCCAAAAGCTTGAGCTGATGGGGAAGGGTAGACAATTCACTTATACACTCCAACAGCCCCCCTCACGTGAGGCTCCCTCAGGCCTCAAACGTGGAAATAGGAGTGGACTTGCGTCCACCAGAATTCAAACTCGAGACCTCTGACTCTGATACCATGTTAAGCTACTATGCACTGACCGGTTGCACCTAAAAGCTTAAGCTGATGGGGAAGGGCAGGCAATTCACTTATACACTCCAGCACCTCGGTTGCGACTAATGAAGTTAATTTAAGTTCTATTTAATGTTTAGCATAGTGTATAGGCAGGTAAGTTCATCTGTATAGTGAAATGCTTCTACAAGTCTACACTGCCATCAAATCATTATTGTTTCTTGTTATAGTAATACGGGGTGTTGTTAACAGCTTGTCATATCATGGCACATGAAAGCTGCCACTATGTGTGAATTTACTCGCCAGGAATTCATTGCTGGACTGCAGTCAATTGGGTGAGTGCCGTTTGTAATCGTAGCATCCCTTTGTGAGATAACTTAAGACCCTTATTTTTTCATGCACTGTTGCACGTGGTTTCCTTGTAAGTCTAGCTGTTATTTGTGTTCTTTAATAAGATCTTAACAATATGCAGGGTAGATTCAATTGAGAAGTTCCGTGAAAAGTTACCATCATTACGAGCTGAGCTAAAAGACGACCGTATGTTCCTTTTCTTTTGGCAAAATTATATATCACTAGTTCAAAATTTACACTTGGTACTTGCTAGTCAGAAAGTCAGTGCCCAAAGTAAAGATGCCGTGTTTATATCAAATTAGGATAGGTGTGTATTGTGAATTGATTTTCTTTTCTGTTACCAATCTATGCCTCTATTCTTTCCTCATCCAGATAAATTCCGTGAGATATACAACTTCACATTCAATTGGGCAAGGGAAAAGGTTGGTCTTAATTGCAGAATATGCATTCAAGTATTACAATGGCTATCCGATTTGTTGACCATTGGCAATGCTTGTGTCATCCAAAAGTAGCACTATGCTGTTTTCTATGAATTTTTCGATCTGTGAATGCATTCCCTATGTTTGACAGGGTCAAAAATCTCTCTCATTGGATACTGCTATTGGAATGTGGCAGCTGCTATTTGCTGAAAGGCAGTGGCCCCTTATTGATCATTGGTGTGAGTTCTTACAGGTATGACTCAGACACGGCTCCATCTTATGCATTCTCAAGTTTAGTGTTGTTGGATGTTGGCATGTTGCTACCGA
Source organism: Tuctoria greenei (assembly GCA_036927565.1). Lineage (NCBI taxonomy): Eukaryota > Viridiplantae > Streptophyta > Magnoliopsida > Poales > Poaceae > Tuctoria > Tuctoria greenei. The sequence goes on from JAYESD010000009.1 coordinate 141,614,593, forward strand.
TCTCATTTTGAGATATTCATATTTCAGGTCAGGCATAATAAAACCATCTCTAGAGACACATGGACCCAACTGTTGGAGTTTGTGAAGGTATCAGTGTCCATTTTACCCCCCCCCCCCCCCCCCCCCCCCCCCTTCCCTCATGGACTTGCACACAAAGCGTAAATTAAAGTATAGTGTCCTTTAGGTGGTTAGTCTATGGTACCACAATCTGCAACCTACACTTGATTGAGATAGTTTAGGGATAATCCATGTTGCAATATGCCAGCGTAAGGAATGCAGTGAATCAGTAATTTCTGTGACTGGGATAGAAAAGTTATGATTATGACCACCTAAAGTCTCCGCGGAAGCAACATGATGTCTTGTTCTTAGTCAGAACATCTCAGTTTAAACTCAAGGACTCCCAGTATCATTTACTTGTACAAGGGTTTGCTACTGTAAGTTTCTTAACTTCATTAATATTATTGATGCAGACGATCGACCCACAATTATCCAACTACGATGAGGAAGGCGCTTGGCCCTACCTCATAGATGAGTTCGTGGAGTACTTGACCGAGAACAGAGTTGTTCAGCTTAAGAAGTGAAAATGGGGGAGGCTACTTCCTGACTTCTTCAAACATCATGATTGGGCTGTACAAACCAAACATGATTCGTCTGGGTTGATACAGTGCTCACTCCGGGTCGGATGTTGGCGTTTCTGCTCAATCATTTTGCCAAACAGTTGGTGTATCATTGCCTGATGAATGTGCTGCCAAACGCAGATAAGCATCATTTATCTTGGAACGTAGCGGTTATGATCTTGAATTTTATCAAAAACTGCAATTGGGACTCTGGTTAACTACATGTATTCCTCTGTCTTCCTGTCACTTATGGTTTCTCATGTCTTCTCTATCCTCGTCGTGTGCTGCTATTGGGACTCCATGTTTGTCGATTGGTGAGCTCCAGTATTTGCCTGCTGCGGAATGGGCGCTGGCTGCATTGTCTACTTGCGAGAGGCTGGGTGGAACGAGGCGCGCGGCGGCCACGACTACTACACAGGGCCACCCCGTGCGGTGAGCGCAAGACGCTCGTGTCTATGTGTCCGTATTTTCTCGCCGCGGGTCAGGTTCGGAGGGCACTCCCTTTTTGTTCCGCGGCACTGCTGTGAAAAGCGGGCCAATGTTAGATCAAAGTGACCCGATGGTTCGAAGAACTGTGCAAAATCGCGCTGTGAATCGTGGAAAGGCGCCTTGAGCTCCTGACGAAAAAGACTAGGGTTCGCTGAACAACAAGCTGGCTGATTTCGGCAGCGAGCTTTTGGCTTACTACCGTTATCAGAGTGATGCAGCCGGTAAATATAGGTTACGCAGAACTTCAGAAGCCCGAGCCTTCCTGGAGAAGGTACTACGTGCTTCCATCGAAAAAATGCAGGCCTTTTTGAACCGGGTGGTCGTGCTGTGGTTGCAGGGCGACAGTAGACCAAGCCTGAGACAGTCAATCCATTTGTCACACACTACGCTCGAACAGTGCTTTGCCATTGCCAGGCTTCTTCCTCCTGTTCCGTTGTCGCAACACGCCTAGTTGAGCCGCAGCCTGTGCTACGCTGTGTTAGTAGAACGATATTGATTTTCCATTATATATCTAATAATCTAAAAAAGATAGCTCCCTGCTAATGGATCAGACATGGTGCCATGTCACAAGGCACCAAACTCAGTGAGGGTTCGGTCAGGCTTTTTCTAGACCACCACAACAAGATGCCATCAGTTTGGTCTGCCAATACTAGCCATATTATTTCTTGCCAACCCTAATTTGGAGTCAATCAATTATCTCAGCAATTAACTCTATTCAAATACTCATTCCGTTCTTAAAAGTTTGTCGTTTTGTATTTCATTTTTGAACTACAAAACGACAATTTTTTAAGAATGGAGGGAGTAATACATAATTAAGGCTCCTTTTGGATTGAAGGAATTGAAAAACACATGAATAAGAAAAACATAGGAATTGAAATTGTATGTCTTTGCAATCCTATAAGAATTGAAAATATAGGAATTGAGATGAGAAGCCCTTTGACAATATAATAGGAAACATAAGGGAACCTGTAACATGAGCCAGGAAAGAAAAAAGAGGTTCGAACTCATGTTAGCTTTCCTACAAAATTTAGCAAAAAAATTCATTCCTATGGAAACTACCTTTTTTTCTGTGAGCCAAATGGTCATGTAGGAAAAAATTCTTTGCAAATCCTATCCTTCAAAATTCCTTTGATATTTTTTCAATCCAAAGAGAGTCTAAGGGTGTGTTTGCTTCTCCGCCACCACAACTTATCACACCGTAACTGCAGCACGCCCATCCCGTATTTGGTTTTCTCCGCCGATGCTTAGGCTGTCGTAGCTTGTCCCGCCCGTCCTTTAGTTCATTTTTCTGGCTCCAAATCACCGCAAGTGTGGCGGCCGATTCGGTCATCACTATTATGGTGCTGCTGCAGCTCGCCCCACTATTTGTTTAGTTTATTTTTCTAGCTCCAAATCGTTGCAAGTGCATCAGCCGATTCGGCTACCCCAATTGTGGCGTTGCCGCACCGGCGGTATGGTGAAGTGCGGTGGGCAATCAAAAAATCCTAAATGTAACCATCAATTTTATGAAATTTTCCCGATTTTCCAACTATTTTGGTAATCTATTTCTTTCTATTACTGGGCAAACTTAAAACGAATATGATGTTATTGTTGGGATTTGACCTGTAAGGTGCATCCCATTTATGAGCTGATTTATTTGGGTCAACTCTCTTCGTGAAAAGCCAAGGTGGTGTGCAGAGGTGGTTGGGATGTTTAGTCTCACATTGCCCTATATGTGGCCAAATGGGTCGGGCCAGATGGGCCCACACGAAAGCCCGCAAAAAAAGCACAGCCCAAACCCGGTACGACTTGAAAAAATTGGACCTGGAGCGGCCCGAAGCCTGGTGCGGGCCTTGCCCGAGCCTCGATCTTCGGCCCGTCGGACTTGCAGGCACAACCCGTTTAGACCCGGCCCGACACGGCCTGTTTAGGCCCAAATTTTGATTTTTTTTTGCATTTTAAGTGTATTTTTATCTTAAATAGGCCACGGGCCAGCCTGACACGGTCTGTTTATGGCCTGACACGCCTAAACTGTTATTGGGCCGTGCCCGGGCCTCGACCTTTGGCCCGCGGGCCGGCCTGACATGGCCCATTTTTTTTGGGCCGTGTCAGACCGAGGTTTTAAGGCCCGAGCCCGTGCCGGGTTGGCCTGGCACGCCCCGTTGGCCACCTATACATTGCCAACCTAGATGGGTGTTTCCAATTATATGTAGTGGTCCTTGTACTGGTTCTTAACATGAGAATAATAAGGGATGAAAGCTGCTGCTATGGACACAAATACACTCGCATGCACACGCGCGCATTTCACGATTTTACGCGTGTTTATCACGTGACTTGTGACTTGCGACGTCGCGCGTTCGCGTCGTGACGAGTTATGTTCTACTAAGAAGTTATTTTTTCAACCACTCATATAAAAAGGAATATTTCATCACATCTAGACTATCACGTCAATATGTAGAGTAATTTGAGGCATAATGGGTGCACATTTAATGTGTACGAACGTCCATAACAGCTCCCATTAGTTGCACGTTGAGGGATTTCAGGGAGCAGTTTTCTGAAATTATGGCAGATCGAATCTGAGACGGTTGGCTGGCTCGAGTATATAGGAGACGTCATGGTTACTGGAGAACAAACACAAACAACACGGAAACTTGCCTCTCTCGCATACTACTATGCGCTGCTGTCGGTGTTTGGAACCGGCAGATCTCCCGACACTACTTTTGGTAGATCGAGGAGTTGTAGTTCGGTAATGGGCGCGCAGAAATTCAAGAAGGTGAAAGACACGAGTACACAGGGATTTACGTGGTTCGGGCCGCCTGAGCGTAATACCCTACTCCACGGGGTGTGTTGGTGATGTATTAAGCTCGGGAGTCTAGAAGAAGGTACAGAAGAAGAAGCTCGTCTAGCTCAGGGTGTTCAACAGTGGTCTGGAACCATCCCTTGTGTATCGTCGACCAGTACTTTTATAGTACAAGGACTGGTCGTTACAACGTCAGCCCGACCCGACAGGTGGCCCCGGCGGTTACACACGCTTGATACACAATAAATGGGGTTAATTACCCTTAATAGCCTGGTAATGGACCTTAACAGTGCCGTTACCAGTATTAAGGGCCATTCGATCGTGTGTCATTAATATGGTATTAATGACACTTAATCGGGTTTTGAAGTCTTTGATTGATCCTTGAAGGTCCGGAGCCGTTAGGGGGTCCACCGGCCTGATAGTTGAAGTTGAAGGTTCGGCGGTTGCCACATGGCAGCACCAGAGCTCATCGTCGTGGACGGGTAGGTCCGGTGTTGTTGGATTCGTGTCAGTACCAGAGCTTCCCTCTGTCTGGGGTTAGGTCCGGTGGTGCCATATTGGTATTCTGACCGGAGCTTCCCATGTGTGGGTGATAGCTCCGGTCTTGTGATACACGTGGCGGCCCCGGGACTAACCATATCAAGGGAGCAGGTCCGGTTACACCTGACATGTGGGGCCTTCGGAGGTCTTCAAATCTGGTATATGGAGTTTCCTTGTGATCTTTGCAATCCCAAGGGGTATCCGGTACGGAGGGTACCGACAGTGGCCCCCTGTACTCACCTTCGGGAGAGACCTTTTGTATGAAGTCATTTCGCCGGAGGTGGGTCCATTCTTCGGTTTCTGAACTGTGTCTTCAAGGGTCTTTGGTTATGCCGTTGGCGGTAGTTCACAGTTAAACTTCCGCCGCGTGGCGTATCTTGAAGGCGGCAGGTGAGATCTTAGCATGCGGATCTCACACAATTGAAGGTCGCCGGTTCCCGATACGAAAATCGTATCGGTTCCGCGCGCCCTGTCAGGCCGCTGACTTCGGGTTTCCCACCTTTCATGATGACAACCGTTCGCCTGAGGTAAGAACCTCGACTTGATCGTCGGGGTGGCCTCGGGCCCCCTTGTCATTGGCGGGGTGAAATCTTTGACTGGTATCGTCGGCTCCTCTGCGGTTTCCATCCAGGCGTTGCGAGGGCTTACTTAAGAAGGAAAGCACGCACCGTTTGGGGTTCTTTACGCCTTTCAATCGATCTTGCGCTCAAACCTTCCAAACTTTTGCTTGCCTTTCCTCTCTTGCCTCGCTGTGCCGCGATGGAGTTGGGTCTCCGCCAAAGCCGACTGAAGACCGATGACGATTTGAAGAAGGTCCGGGCCCTCATGGGATGGTCCCCTGACTTCTTCAACCACCTGGTCCGCGCCGGCAAGCTTCCGTTCGAGAAGGAACATGCCGACAACATGGTGTACTTCTCCACGTACGCCATGGTGGGACTGATCCCACCTTTCTCCTCCTCCTTCTTCTTGATGCTACTAGACTTCTATGGTCTGCAGCTTTACCACCTTGGCCCCCACCCCATTCTGCTGGTGTCCATATTTGTCCACTTCTGCGAGATGTGGGTGGGGATTCCCCCCTGCATTGAGCTCTTCTGCACCTTCTTCACTGTCCAGACCACAGGTCGGAGCAACGAGTACCTTGGCTTCTATTATTTCATGAAGCGCAAGAAGTGCCCGTACAAGTACTTGCGGTCGTTCCCTTCTGGGAAGTGGGACGACTGGAAGAAGGACTGGATTGTAATCAGGGTGGAGGAGCACGAGAAGCTGGAGCTGCCGGAAGGCTTCCCCAACATCGACACTACAGTTTGGAGTGAAGCTTTAGTGCTGTCGGATGCCTTCGATCCTGCTCTGACCAGGATCCGCCTATATGTGGAAGGAGGGGTGACTCCTCAGGCGGTGTTTTGCAACTTCCTGACCAACATGTGGGCTCCGTTGAAGAGGAGGGAGAAGTTGGCTTGGGCCCTCAACAGTATGTTGGACGATGACCGGATCGTGACCGGTTTGAAGTCCAACATGGAGGGTGCAACTTTGGAGTTCCACCTGAAGAAATTTCAGCAAGACATCGACGTCGAGGGCGACGATTTGGATCCTCCGCCAGCTTTCCTCCCACTGAACATGGAGGCTGCATTCAGTAGGGAGCTCCGACGGATGATGCCAGCGCTTGACGACCTTGGTGTCGTTGAGAGGCGCTCGACCACCGGATTGGCGATCTCCGAAGCTCCGAAGGGTGGCTCCGTCCCCGCCCCTAAGCCAAGAACTGAAGTCGTCGGCAAGGGCAAGGAATTGGCCGAGCCCTCGAGCCGTAAGAGGAAGCATGCCGATAGGAGGGCCAGGCATTCTTCTTCCGCAGCATCCCCTTCTCCTCGGAGGGGAAGGTCTTCAACGGCAGCGTCTACTCCAATTGCAGCATCTTCCCGGGGTGCTAGCTCCGGCCAAGTGACTCCAGTCCCAGGGCCAGCTGAGGGCTTCGGGTCCGGAGATCCTTCCCGGTCAAGGGGGGCCTCGACCAGAGCAACGTCGACAGCAGCAGCAAGCTCCAGGGGGCCCTTCGGGACTACCACGCCAGTGTCGGCTGGGGACAGTCCAAAGCGTCCGGGGAAGAGGTTCCGCGGGAACTGGTGCGGAAGCCTTCCGAGGTAATTTTTGATTTTTTACCTCAGTCAGTTGTTTTATTGTTAACTGTATTTTGAGTCTCTTCGTCCTTCATTCACAACGTGCCCAAGAAAAGGGTTGAAGCTCCGGCCCCTGCAGCAGCAGTTGAGGCTGTGCAGGCTGAACTCCGGCTCCGATTCCAGCGCCGCCCCAAGAGGTGGCAGAGGCTGCGGCAGCCCCGGCGCCGGCTGTCGTGGTATTGGACAACTCATCCCGAGAAGCTCCCGTGGTAGCGCCGGACCACGGGACTTAAGATGTATCAGCAGCGCCAGCCTCGGAGGTTGAAGCTCCGGGCTTGGATGCTATGATGTTGGACGCTACGGCCGCAGAGCCGGAGGAAGCTGCAATTCCGGCCCTAGAGCCGGATGTTGTTGAAGCCCCGACAGTCGAGCCGGTGGTTGAGGTGGTTCCGACAGTAGACCCGGGTGTTGATGAAGCTCCAGCACTTGAGCCGGTCGTCGAGGAAGCTCCGGCGGCAGAGCCGATTGCTGCAGGAGTTCCGGCTGTGGAGCCGGCTGTTGAAGAGGTTCCGACGTCCGAGCCAGTTGCTGCGGAGGCGACGACGCCTGAGTCTATGGCGTTCGAAGTGCCAGCGCCGAAGCCCATGATTGCTGAAGCGCCAGCACCCGAACCAGAGGCGGAGGAAGCACCTGTGCCGGAGCCAGAAGTAGCTTCTGCTCCGGCCAAACCTTCAACGCCCGTTCCGGAAGCAGTGATCCCGGAGGTGCCCGTTGCCAAGCCAGAGTGCCGGGATGAAGCTGCTGGCCCCCCGTCGGAGGGACCAATTGTTGATGACCTAGCTGCTGGGCCTTCGGAACCAATTCCGGAGGCCGGTACTTCTGCTGCAAGCACTTCCTCAGCGGCGGCCGAGGCGATCCCGGAGGATGACGCTAGTGCCGTGGAAGCTCAGGGTACCGCTCTCGTAGATTGGGACCCAATTTTTGTTGCTGAAGATCCGCTGGAGCCAGCGGAGATGACTCCAGCAGGTCCGGACCCGATCCCCCTATTGTTGTCTATCGACAACGCCTGCTCCAGTCTTCGCCAGGTTCAACTGGCCTTCTACCACGACAGCAAGGCCCTCAAGGAGGAGCGCCAAACCCTTAGAAGGTGGCGCAACCGACTCCATTTTGAGACCAAGCTAGCACAGTCGAGGCTGGCTGACGACAAGGAGTGGGTGCGAAGGGAGAAAGTCCGCCTGGAGTATTGGGGTAAGTTGTTGGGTGAGAGGGAAAGCATGAAGCGGACCCTCAACAACCAATCTCGAGCTATATATGATCAGGCCAAGGCTGCCAATAGTGCAGCTGATGAACGCCAGGAAAGGCTCTCTACCATCCACGATAGTCTCGTCAAGCGCCGAGAGGCTCTTGAAGCTCGGGAAAAATAGCTCGAAGATGAAGAGCAGAAATTCCTGGAGCTGCGAGACGACCTCGTGAAGAGGGAGGAGGAGCTTGTCCAAAATACAGCTCTGGATGACAAGAGCCTTGAAGAACGCACCAATAAATTGGATGAGTGTTGTAAGGAGGAGGAGAAGAAAGCCTGGGAGCGAGGGCAGGAACTCTACAAGCAGGAGAATGCCATCGCTGCCCGGGAGAAGAAAGTGCGGGGCCGGGAGAGAGATTTAGTCAAACGCCAGAACGAGATCCACCTCCGGGAGGAAGAGCTCAGCAAGCTCGAAAGGAAAGTTGCTGAAACGATTCAGCAGAATGCCAAAGAGGTGGAGCGTCTTGCTCGGGAGAGCTCGAAGCTGGCGGTGGCCAAAAGATCCTTGGCGGAGATGCGTGGTGCAAGGGTTGTGGAGTCCCAACAAGTTTGGGACTTCCTGGGCAAGGCCAACGATGCGCTGACACCAATGGGCTTCAGTCCCGTGCGTCCGGATGATCCGGACACCAATGGGCTTCAGTCCCGTGCGTCCGGATGATCCGGAGCCAGAGCTGGACTAGGCATTGGAGGCGCTGGGTTCAGCAGGCAACAAACTCTCCAAGGTGGGCGATGTCATCGCGGACCAATTGGAAACGGAGGGTCAGTCCTTGGCAAACAACATCGCAGAGTATGTGCTGACGTGCTACACCAGCCGGGACCCTCAATTCCCTCTAGACCCGGTACTTGAAGGTCCCATCGAAGGAGAGGGTGAAGCTGTCCGAGCCAACGTGTCAGAGGTGGCCCACAAGGTTGCCCAGTTCTTCCATAGGGTCTAGGATCGTCTCCCTGTAGCTCCCACTTGTACTCTCTCTTCTTCTTCTCCAATTTTGTAATCTCTTGTCTCCAAATGAATGAAATCCAAATTTTTGTGAATTCGAATTTCATTTTTGTCTTCAACACCTTTGCCTCGCTTGACCCCCTGGTAGATGTACACAATTTATTGTGAACATGTACCAAGAGGATGTAATAGTTGTTGAAGACTTGCGTGCTTCGAACTTGTAGAATGTAGGTCCGAAGTCTTCGATAGTGTAGGCCCCCTGAGGCTGTTGAAGCTTGGTGGCTCCAACATTGACCATCGCCGGAGCTTAGCAGCTCCGGAGCATCGATGGTTAGTTCTCCTGGGTGTCGGAGCTCTGGCAGCTCCCGTAGTGACCTCCATCAACACATGTTGTGTTAACGTTAGACTCCACTTTAGGGTCTTTCCACCATCTTTACATTAACGACTCGCTTTACCAGAACTGAGTAGCTCCAGAGATGCTTGATGTCAATGTTTGAACATTGACCACAAACTGCCTAGAGGGTGTCATAGCTTATTTATTTTTCCTGCAAACTGAAGTCAAGAAAAATAGTAAAATCCATTTCCTATCTACAACTTCATTGCGACTTACTGTTCCCGAGAAATTTTTAGGTCGAGCACAATCCTAAATACAATCAAGAGCACCGTGTTGCTCCCTTCAGGTCCGACTGTTTCTGGACTTGCCTTACTTCAGCCTGCCGGGGTGTAGGTAGAGTGGTGTACTTAGGGTGCAGGACCAGGCTAAGTCGATAGCACACTCTGGCCCTAGATTGGCTTGGCGGCATTCAGACAAGTAGGCCATCAACAATGTTTGAACCCGGAAGGACAGACAATGCAACTCGAATTGTACATGAACTGGTAGAGCTAAAGTTTCTTAAGAATTGCACAACTTTGTTATAGACAAGAAAGAGAAAAATAAAAAATATTGAGCCTGTACAAAGTAAATGCACGTGGAGTCTATTTTTACACAATGATGTCTTTCATTATAGGTCCGGGGTACAGGGGAAACAAGTACACTCGTAGGGTATTTCATTTCTCGTTTGACCAAAGGTAGCTAGCTACACTTTTAGTTCTGAGACTGTGACAAGTGTTGCATGGGCGTTGCGGACCTAACAGGGTAGGTCCGGCTGCCCTCCTGGAGGAGCTACCCGACTCTGTACAATGACTATATAACATACACCATATGTAATTACAGACTCACCTCCGTGATACTAAGCGTAGAACTTACGGAGGTGCTCAATGTTCCAAGGATTTGGGAGAGGTGTCCCATCCTCGGTTGACAAGCGAACGCATCCGGGACGGGATACTTTGATGACTCGGAAGGGTCCCTCCCAGCTGGGGGAGAGTTTGTTTAACCCTTCTCTGGATTGTATTCTCCGTAGCTCCAGATCGCCTTCCTCGAGCTGTCGGTTGTGAACATGCCGTTGGTGATGGCGCCAAAAAGCTTGACGGTATCGGGCATTCCGAACAGCTGCTCGGCACCTTCCCTCTTCAAGAAGGTCAAGGTCTTCACGCTGGAGCTGATCCTGCGTGGCTTCATCGGAGCTCCGGACCCAGAGCGACCCCAAGGTTATTTCCGGAGGAAGGACTGCTTCAGCTCCGTACACCAGGAAGAAGGGTGTCTCTCCAGTTGACCGGTTTAGAGAAGTCCTGTTGGCCCATAAAGTGGGCGGAAGCTCTTCAATCCAGTTGGCTCCATGCTTTTTCAGGCGCTCATATGTGCGCGTCTTAAGTCCTTTCAAGATTTCTGCATTTGCCCTCTCGGCTTGGCCATTGCTTGCCGGATGAGCTACAGAGGCGTAGCTGACTTGGATGCCGAGGTCTTCGCAGTATCCTTGGAAAGCAGAGCTTGTGAATTGGGTCCCATTATCTGTTATGATTTTGCTCGGGACTCCAAATATGCATACTATGGACTGCAAGAAATTGATAGCTGATTGCTTGTTTATTGTCACAACTGGAGTTGCTTCCGGCCATTTGGTAAACTTGTCGATGGTGACATACAGGAACGTGTAACCTCCGACGGCTCTTGGGAAATGTCCCAAGATGTCCACCCCCCACACAGCGAAAGGCCATGTAGGAGGTATCATTTGTAGAGGTTGAGCCGGTGTATGAATTTGCTTTGCATAGAACTGGCATGCTTTGCATTTCTTCACCAGCTCAGTTGCATCCTGGAGTGCTGTAGGCAAGTAGAAGCCATGCCGGAAGGCTTTATCGACCAGCGTGCGGGAAGACGCGTGGTTCCCACACTCGCCTCCATGGATTTCTGCGAGGAGCTCGCAGCCTTCTTCCCTTGTGATGCACCGCATTAGGACGCCGTTGGCACCGCGCCGATAAAGATCCCCTTCTACCAACGTGTATCTTTTAGCCAATTTGACTATCCGGTCAACGGATACATCATCGTCAGGAAGGATATTGTCTTTCAAGTAGCTCCAGATCTCCGAGATCCATGCATTGGAGCTTGCTTGAGCATTTGAGTCTTGCGTGCTGGGTTGCTCGGAGCTTCCTGCAGCACTTACGACCCTTGATGGCTGCCATGGTAACAGGGCCATAGGGACCGCCAGCTTCGGGATGCTGGTCTTGCCCCCTTCGCTCAGTTCAGCAGGCTGAGCTGTGGCTTTTGACAACCTCCGGACGAAGGTTCCGTCAGGAGCCGGAGCTCCGGTTGACGCTTTCATCGAGAGTTTGTCAGTTTCAGCGTTATGGACACGCTGAACATGGTGGAGATCCAGGACTTCGAAGTCTTTCTGAAGCCTCTGGACTTCAAGGAGATAAGCAGCTAATTGAGGATTGTTACAGGAGCATTCACCCTTCACCTGTTTAATGATGAGCTGCGAATCTCCCTTGACCAACAGCTGCTTGACACTGTATGATAGTGCCACATTTAATCCATAAATGAGTGCTTCATACTCCGCTATGTTGTTGGTCGCCTTGAAGTCAAGGTGGACCATGTATTTTACCTTCTCCCCGGTTGGAGCGAGGAGAAGGACTCCAGCTCCGACCCCCTGCTTTTGCATGGATCCGTCGAAGTAGAGGGTCCAATGAGGTTCGGTGAAGATCGGAGCCTTAAGTTCCAACTTCTGCTCACTAGGGCCCCCAGGGTTTGATGGATAGGGGTCCATTCCGCCACAAAATCTGCCAATGCTTGACTCTTGATCGCTTGCCTTGGGACGAATTCAAGATCGAATTCAGCCAATTCCACTGCCCACTTTGCAATGTTCCCAGTAGAGTTGGGACTATGCAAGATAGCACGCAGTGGGTAAGAAGTCACCACTGATCTTGTGAGCATGGAAGTAGTGGCGAAGCTTCCTGGAGGCGATGAGAACTGCATAGAGCAGCTTGTGTACCTCTAGGTATCGAGTCTTGGCATCATGTAGTACTTTGCTGATGAAGTACACTGGGCGTTGGATGGTCCGGACCCTCCCGGAGGGGCCCGAAGCTTCCTCCACATCGACCCGGACCCTCCTGGAGGGGTCCAGACCTGCTTCGGGGACCTCCGAGTTCCTGCTAGAGGAACCCGGAGCTTCTGTTGGAGTGACCCGGATCCTCCCGGAAGTGTCCAAGTCTTCTGGGATAACTCTCTGTTGATCCAAGTTTGGGGGCTGGGACCCAGACTCTCCTTCAGGAACCTCCGGACCCTCCCAGAGGGGTGTGGATTCCTGAGCTTGTGATGGTTCTGGTCTCTTCACGACCAGGACCATGCTGACAACCTCGTCGGTTGCTGAAATGTAAAGCAGTAAGGGCTCACCAGGGTTCGGAGCTACTAGGGTTGGTAGAGTGGTGAGGAGATGCTTTAGCTCTTGGAACGCTTTTTCTGCTTCTTCAGACCATTGAAATGGTCCGGACTTCCTCAATAGCTTGAAGAAGGGTAGCGCCCGTTCCGCCAGTCTTGAGATGAACCGACTGAGGGCGGCTAGACATCCAGTCAGTTCTGGACATCTTTGATGCGGGCTGGTGGCCGCATCTCCTCTATAGCCTTAATCTTCACCTGATTTGCCTCTATGCCCCGGTGGTTTACCAGGTAACCGAGAAGCTTTCCGGAACTAACCCCGAAGACGCACTTGTCTGGGTTCAGCTTCGTGCAGGTGACCCGCAGCTTGTCGAAGACAGCTTGCAAGGTGTCAAGGAGTGACTCCTTGTCCTTGATCTTGACTATGATGTCATCAACATACACTTCCACTACGTCTCTAATGAGCTCTCCAAAGGTTTTGTACATAGCTCGTATAAATGTTGAAGCTATATTCTTGAGACCAAATGACATGGCTGTATAATAGTACAGTCCATCTACTGTGATAAAATAAGTATGTTCTTCATCTTCCCTAGACATTCTGATTTGATGGTATCCAGAATATGCGTCTAGGAAACACATTAATTCACACCCGGAGGTGGGATCCGCTATCTGATCTATTCTAGGTAGTGGGAATGGATCTTTTGGGCATGTCTTATTTAGTGTTGTGTAGTCGATACACATCCGAAGCTTCCTGCCGGCCTTGGGTACAACGACTGGGTTTGCCAGCCATTTTGGATGGAAGACTTCTCGTATGGATCCAGCTTCGAGCAACTTCTTCATTTCTTGTCGTATGAAGTTCTGTGGCTCTACGGATTGCTTCCGAGGCTTCTGATGTACGGGCCAAGCGTCGAGATAGATCTTCAGATTATGCTCGATCACTTCCCTAGGGATCCCAGACATTTGTGACAGTTGCCATGCAAACACATCGATGTTAGCCCGGAGGAAAGTGATGAGCGCGAGTTCCTATTTGTCATTCAGACCTCCCGATATACGAGTGGTCTGAGCAGCATCGGAACTGATTTGGACGACTTTGACGGGGATGTCGGCGTCGCCGCTTGGTTGCACGTGAGGTGCAGAGGTTGAGCCTCGCTGACGAATGCTCGGGGGTTTTTGGAGCTTGCTCCTACCTGGATTCTTCCTCCTGTGCTATAGCAAGCGCATGGAGTTCCTCCAGAGCAGTCACTCCGGCAGTATGGTCTCTGCGGATCCGGAGAACGCCAACTGGTGTTGGCATCTACAACACCAGGTAGCCATAATGAGCAGCAGCCATGAATTTGTACAAGGCAGGCCTGCCCACAATGGCGTTGAAGGGCAAGTTGATCTGAGCGACGTCAAATATCAACTTCTCAGTGCGATAATTCTCCCGAGTCCCGAAGTTCACAGGGAGAGTAATGGCACTGAGCGGTGTTATGGCACCCAGACCTACTCCGGAGAAAGGTCGGGAAGGGCGAATGTCCAAAGGTCGGAGCTGAAGCTTGAAAAAAGCCTCGAAGCTTATGAGGTTCAGCCCCGAACCTCCATCCATCATTACATGGTGGAGTTGAATGTTGTTGATGGTAGGTGATACCATCAAAGGTAGCTGGCCAGCTCCGATCATGTTCCGAGGGCAGTACGAAGCATCAAAAGTGATGGTAGTGTCCATCCACTTCCGATGAGGTTCCGCCCTGGCTGTAGGAGCTACTGAGGCCATGTCTCGCCGCATGGTCTTGAGGATACGGCGGTAGGTGATGTCCCATGAACCAACAAAGATGGTGTTCATGGTCTTTCAACGCTCATTGTCGGAGACGTCGAAGTCGTTGTCGACGGAGGTGTACACAGCCTTCAGGACCTTTTTAGGGTCCTGGAAGCCCAACTCCTCTTCAGCCGGAGCTTCTTTGACTTTCTGCTTTCTTTCCCTCTGACGGAACGGAACTTCTTCCCGGCGCTTGTGGTAGCGCTCAACAAGGTTTTGGACCTCTCAGCAGTCCTCCAAGTTGTGGACATTCGACTTGTGGATAGGACACCACATTTTGGAGTTGCCACTGTCTTCAGAGGACGACCGAGGTCATTTCTCAGGGTGTGGACCCCGGCCACCCGGAGCTACAGCAGCTACAGCGGTGGATGTGCCGGCCGACGGCTTATTTTTTCCGTTGGACTTTTTCTTCTTTTTGCCACTCCCGGGGATAGTGGCTTCGCCTTTGGAGGATTTTTTTCCATCCTCCGGAGGTGGTTTGGAGTGCATCTCACGGCCTCCGCATCTTTGTCACACTTGTCTGCCAAGCTAAAGAGCTCAGTGACGCTGGTGATCTCCTTGACCACCTGCTTCTCCAGTATCTTCTTATCTCGCACGCCCTGTCTAAATGCCATGATGACAGAAGCGCTAGAGATAGAAGGAATGGTGTTTCGTACCTGGGAGAACCTCTAGATGAATGAGCGCAGGGATTCTCCCCCCTTTTGCACCACTGCAAAAAGGTCCAGTTCGGTGCCTGGTCGGGTGTATGAACTCACAAAATTGGCGGTGAACTGTTGGCACAATTCCTCCCAACTATTGATAGAGTTGTGAGGAAGGCTCATGAACCAGGACCTGGCGGTCCCAGTCAAAGCTACTGGGAAGTAGTTGTCCATTACAGCCTCGTTACCTCCGGTCGCAAGGATTGCGGTGGTGTAAATTTGGAGAAACTTGGCGGGGTTAACAGTCCCTTAAAACTCCTCTGGCAGGTGTGGCCGGAACTTTTGTGGCCATCTGACCATGTGTAGGTGCATGACCAGTGCAGAACAGCCTCCTCCTACTCCCTCGGGCGCAGGGCTGTCTCGAGCTTCTTGCCCTTCGCGAGCGCGCTCGATATGGACATGGCCATCCTGTTGACGGTAACGGCGATCAAGCTCTGCCCGGAGGTCATGAGTTGACATCCTGGTTACCGTATGAGTACGTCGTGCCCCAGAGGGTTGCGACATAATTTGATGTGACACAGCACGCCTCCTATTCTGGGAAGCATGCGGACCTAGTCTGTCGGACACAGTCCGGCGCTGCGATGGGGCCTGGCCCGAAGGAGGAGGACCATGATTGCTGATGCGGTCGGCTGCTGCTGCAACCAGATGTCAGACATAACCAGACCCACTTCCCCAACATGGTTAGTCCCAGGGTTGCCACGTGTACCATCAAACTGGAGCTACCGCCCACAAGGGGGAAGATCCGAGCTATGTATCATAACGGCACCCCCGGACCTAACCCCCGACCGAGGGAAGCTCCGGAACTGACACGTGTCTGGTGGCACTGGACCTATCTGTTCCCCACAGTATGCTCCAGAGCTGCCACGTGTCCAACCTTCGGATCTTCAGCCTCAAACCTCCGGTAGACTCTACAACGGCTCCGGATCTTCAAAGGGGAATCAAGGACTTCAAGACCCGATTAAGTGTCATTAATACTATGTTAATGACACACGATCGGACGACCCTTATTACCAGTAACGGCGCTGTAAAAGCCCGTAACTCGGTCATTAAGGTTAATTAAGCACATCAAATGTGTATCAATATTAGTAGCCGCCGGGGCCACATGTCGGGCCAGGCCAACTTGTAACGGCATGTCCTTGTACTATAAAAGGACAGGCCGGCGGTACATAGAGGGCTCTCCGATCTGATATCATCTGATCTAATTTGCTCTGCTCTGAGCGGATCTAATCTGGTCTGATCGTCTCACACGCGCTCTCAACTCACGTCACCTCAGTTGAGTTCATACATCCAATACAACACCAACACACCCCGTGGAATAGGGTATTACGCTCAGGCGGCCCGAACCACGTAAATCTTTGTGTCTCCTGTGTCATTTTACATTTCACCTCCTTGAATCTTCGCGTGCCCACACCGAACTTCAAACTCTGCAAACACTTTTAGTAGTGTCGGGAGATCTGCCGGATCAAAACCACCGATAGTTGGCGCGCCAAGTAGGGGGCGCCTGAGATTTCAAGAATGGTGAACTCAGCTGCTGAATCATCCAATGGTCATCCCGCTGTTCAAGCTGTTGGGGGCAATCCCTCTAATATGCATCCACCAGCAGGAACCTCAGTTCCAGCAGGAGTCACACTTCCACCACCGCTGCCTCCACCAGCAAATCAAGTTGGGCAGCGCGATGATGCACCGGCGTCAGTCACTGCATCGACGAATCATGACAACCCGGAACACGCGCTCCATGCAGCACGTGCTCTCCTTCAGCGCCCACCACCTCCGGATGCATCCCGGGATGCAATGGAGTAGTGGAGGGCCGATGTGGAACACTTGGTTGCAGCAGCAGCCGACCGCATCAGTAACCAGGGTCCTCCTCCTTCAGTACGGGCTCCGTCGCAGCGACGTACCTTGTCTGGCAGACTTGGTTCGCACGTTTCCAACAACAGGAGACGTGCTGCATCACAGCAAGTGACGTCGTTGCCCTCCGGGGCGCGACGCACTCACACGATATCAAGGCTTTCAACTCATGACCTCCGGGCGGAGCTTGATCGCCGATACCGTCAACAAGATGACCGAGTTCATATCGAGCGTGCTCGTGAAAGACGAGAAGCTCAGGACATTCCTGCTCCTGAAGGAGTAGGAGGAGGCTGTTCAGCCCTGGCCATGCATCTGCGTATGGTCAGGTGGCCACAAAAATTCCGGCCTCACCTGCCGGAGAAATTTGACGGGACCGTTAATCCCGTCGAATTTCTTTAGATTTACTCCACTGCTATCCTGGCAGCTGGAGGAAATGAGGCCGTAATGGCCAAGTATTTTCCAGTGGCTTTAACTGGGACCGCCTGGTCCTGGTTTATGAGCCTTCCACCCAACTCCATCAACAGTTGGGAGGAGTTGTGCCGACAGTTCACCGCCGACTTCGGGAGTTCATACACCCGACCAGGCACCGAACTGGACCTTTTTGCAGTCGTGCAAAAAGGGGGAGAATCCCTGCGATCATTCATCCAAATATTCTCTCAGGTACGAAACACTATCCCTTCTATCTCTAGCGCTTCTGTCATTGTGGCATTTAGACAGGGCGTACGGGATAAGAAGATGTTAGAGAAACTGGCGATCAAGGAGATCACCAGTGTCACGGAACTCTTCAGTGGCCGACAAATGTGCCAGAGCCGTGGAGGGCCGTGAAATGCACTCCAAACCACCTCCGGAGGATCGATCCTCCAAAGGTGAAGCCACTACCTCCGGGAGTGGCAAAAATAAGAAAAAGACCAACGGAAAGAAGAAGTCGTCGGCCGGCGCATCTAATGCTACAGTTGCTGCAGCTTCGGGTGGCCGGGGGCCACGCCCCGAGAAGCGACCTCAACCGTCTTCTGAAGACGGTGGCAAACCCAAGGTGTGGTGTCCAATTCATAAGATGGACAACCACAGTTTGGAAGACTGCCGAGAGGTCCAAAACCTTGACGAGCGCTACAACAAGCGCCGGGAAGAAGTTCCTTTTCGACAGAGGGAAGGAAAACAAAAAGTTGACGAAGCTCCGACTGAAGAGGAGTTAGGTTTCCAGGATCCTAAAAAGGTCCTGAAGGCCGTCTAAACCTCCGTCGACGACGATTCTGACGTCTCTGACAACGAGCGTCGGAAGACCATGAACACCATTTTTGGTGGATCATGGGACATCACCTCCCGCCGCGTCCTCAAGACAATGCGTCGGGACATGGCTGCTGTAGCTCCTACAGCCAGGGCGGAGCCTCATCGGAAGTGTATGGACACATCCATCACTTTTGATGCTTCGAACTGTCCTCGAAGCATGGTTGGAGCAGGTCAGTTACCTTTGATGGTATCTCCTACCATCAATAACATTCAGCTCCACCATGTTATGGTAGACGGAGGTTCGGGGCTGAACCTCATAAGCTTCGAAGCTTTTACCAAGCTTCAGCTCCGACCTTCGGATCTTCACCCCTCCCGACCTTTCTCCGGAGTAGGTCCGGGAGCCATTACCCCACTCGGTGCTATTACTCTCCCCGTTACCTTCAGGACCCGAGAGAAGTATCGCACTGAGAAGTTGGTCTTTGATGTTGCTCAGATCAACTTACCTTTCAACGCCATCTTGGGTAGGCCTGCCTTATACAAATTCATGGCAGCTACTCATTATGACTACCTGGTGTTAAAGATGTCAACACCAGTAGGCGTTCTCCGGATCCGCGGAGATCGCACTGTCGGAGTAACCGCTCTGGAAGAACTTCATGCGCTTACTACGGCGCAAGAGGAGGACTCCAGGCAAGAGCAAGCTCCAAAACCACCCGAGCATTCATCAACGAGGCTCGACTTCTGCACCTCGTGTGCAGCCAAGCGGCGACACCGACATTCCCGTCAAAGTCGTCCAAATCGGTTCCGATGCCGCTCAGACCACCCGTATATTGGGGGGACTGAATGACAAATAGGAACTCGCGCTCATCGCTTTCCTTCGGGCTAATGTCGACGTGTTTGCCTGGCAACCGTCACAAATGCCTGGGACCCCCAGGGAAGTGATTGAGCACAATATGAATATCTACCCTGACGCCCGGCCCGTGCATCAGAAGCCTCGGAAGCATTCTGTGGAGCGACATAACTTCATTCTACAAGAAGTGAAGAAGTTGCTCGAAGCTGGATTCATCCGAGAAGTCTTTCATCCAAAATGGCCGGCAAACCCAGTCGTTGTGCCCAAAGCCAGCGGGAAGCTTCGGATGTGTATTGACTACACAACACTAAATAAGGCGTGTCCAAAAGATCCATTCCCACTACCTAGAATAGATCAGATAGTGGATTCCACCACCGGGTGTGAATTATTGTGTTTCCTAGATGCATATTCTGAGTATCATCAAATCAGAATGTCCAGGGAAGATGAAGAGCATACCTCTTTCATCACAGTAGATGGATTGTATTGTTATACAGCCATGCCATTTGGTCTCAAGAATGTAGCTTCAACCTTTGTACGAGCTATGTACAAAACTTTTGAAGAACTCATTAGAGACATAGTGGAAGTGTACGTCGATGACATCGTGGTCAAGGTCAAGAACAAGGAGTCACTCCTTGACACCTTACAGCCTGTCTTCGACAAGTTGCGGGTCACCCGCACAAAGCTAAACCCATACAAGTGTGTCTTCGGGGTTAGCTCCGGAAAACTTCTTGGTTTCCTGGTAAATCACCGGGGCATAGAGGCTAATCCAGCGAAGATCAAAGCCATTGAAGACATGCGGCCACCAGCCCGCATCAAGGATGTCCAAAAGCTGACTGGATGTCTAGCAGCCCTCAGCCAGTTCATTTCAAGACTGGCGGAACAGGCACTTCCCTTCTTCAAGTTATTGAGGAAGTCCGGACCATTCCAATGGTCTGAAGAAGCAGAAAAGGTGTTCCAGGAGCTAAAACAGCTCCTCACCACCCTACCAACTCTGGTAGCTCCAAACCCTGGTGAGCCTTTGTTGCTTTACATTTTAGCAACTGACGAAGTCATCAGTATGGTCCTAGTTGCAGAGAGACCAGAACCATCCCATGCTCAGGAATCCAGACCCCTCCGGGAGGGTCCGGAGGTTCTTGAAAGCGAGTCCGGGTCCCAGTTCCCAGACTTGAGTCCACAAGAAGTGACTTCAGAAGACCCAGACCCCTCCGGGAGGGTCCAGGTCGCTTCTGAAGAAGCTCCGGGTCCCTCCAGCAAGGACCCGGAGGTCCCCGAAGAAGGTCCGGATCCCTCCGGGAGGATCCGGGTCAATGAAGAGGAAGCTCCGGGCCCCTCCGGGAGGGTCCGGACCATCCAATGCCCAGTGTACTTCATCAGTGAAGTACTTCATGACGCCAAGACTCAATACCTAGAGGTGCATAAGCTGCTCTATGCAGTTCTTATTGCCTCCAGGAAGCTTCACCATTACTTCCAAGCTCACAAGATTTCAGTGGTGACTTCTTACCCACTTCGAGCAATCTTGCATAATCCCAATTCAACTGGGAATATTGCAAAGTGGACAGCAGAATTGTCCAAATTCGATCTCAAATTCATTCCAAGACAAGCAATCAAGAGTCAAGCATTGACAGATTTTGTGGCGGAATGGACTACCTCTACATCAAACCCTGGGGGCCCCAGTGAGCAGAAGCCGACACAAGGCTCCGGTCTTCACCGAGCCTCACTGGACCCTCTACTTCGACGGCTCCATGCAAAAACAAGGGGTCGGAGCTGGAATCCTTCTCCTCGCACCAACCGGGGAGAAGGTAAAATACCTGGTACACCTTGACTTCAAGGCGACCAACAACATGGCGGAGTACGAAGCACTCATCTACGGACTAAAGGTGGCACTATCATAAGGTGTCAAGCAGCTGCTGGTCAAGGGAGATTCACAGCTCATCATGAAACAAGTGAAGGGTGAATGCTCCTGCAACAATCTCCAGCTAGTTGCTTAACTCCTTGAAGTCCAAAGGCTTCAGAAGGACTTCGAAGTCCTAGACCTCCACCACGTCCAGCGTGTCCACAACGCTGAAGCCGACAAACTCTCGACGAAAGCATCAACCGGAGCTCTAGCTCCTGACGGAACTTTTGTCCGGAGGTTGTCAAAACCCACAGCTCAGCCTGCCGAACTGAGCGAAGGGGGCAAGATCAGCATCCCGAAGCTGACGGTCCCGATGGCCCTATTACCATGGCAGCCACCAAGGGTCGTAGGTGCTGCCGGAAGCTCCGAGCAACCCAGCACGCAAGACTCAAATGCTCAAGTTAGCTCCGATGCATGGATCTCGGAGATACAGAGCTACTTGAAAGACAACATCCTTCCTGATGATGATGTATCCGCTGACCGGATAGTCAGATTGGCTAAAAGATACACGTTGGTAGAAGGGGATCTCTACCGGCGCGGTGCCAATGGCGTCCTAATGTGGTGCATCACAAGGGAAGAAGGCTGCGAGCTCCTCGCAGAAATCCATGGAGGCGAGTGTGGGAACCACGCGTCTTCCCGTACGCTGGTCGGTAAAGCCTTCCGGCATGGCTTCTACTGGCCTACAACACTCCAGGATGCAACTGAGCTGGTGAAGAAATGCGAAGCATGCCAATTTCATGCAAAGCAAATTCACACACCGACTCAGCCTCTACAAATGATACCTCCTACATGGCCCTTCGCTGTGTGGGGGATGGACATCTTGGGACCTTTCCCAAAACCCGTCAGAGGTTACAAGTTCCTGTATGTCGCCATTGACAAGTTCACCAAGTGGCCAGAAGCAACTCCAGTTGTGACAATAAATAAGCAATCTGCTATCAACTTTTTGCAGTCCATTGTATGCAGATTTGGAGTCCCAAACAAAATCATTACTGATAACGGTACCCAATTCACAAGCTCTGCATTTTAAGGATATTGCGAAGACCTCGGCATTCAAGTTTGCTACGCCTCCGTAGCTCACCCGACAAGCAATGGCCAGGCCGAGAGAGCAAATGCTGAAATCCTGAAAGGAATCAAAACGCGCACCTATGAGCGCTTGAAAAAACATGGAGCCAACTGGATTGAAGAGCTTCCGCCCACTCTATGGGCCAACAGGACAACTCCAAACCGGTCAACTGGAGAGACACCCTTCTTCCTGGTGTACGGAGCTGAAGCAATCCTTCCTCCGGAAATCACCTTGGGGTCACTCCGGGTCCGGACCTTCAACGAAGCCACGCAGTACCAGCTCCGGCGTGAAGACCTAGACCTCCTTAAGGAGGGAAGGTGCCAAGCAGCTGTTTGGAATGCCCGATACCGCCAAGCCCTTCGGCGCTATCATCAGCGGCATGTACGCAACCGACAGCTCGAGGAAGGCGATCTGGTGCTACGGAGAATACAATCCAGAGAAGGGTTAAACAAACTCTCCCCCAGCTGGGAGGGACCCTTCCGAGTGATTAAAGTATCCCGTCCCGGAAGCGTTCGCTTGGCTACCGAGGATGGGACACCTCTCCCAAATCCTTGGAATATTGAGCACCTCCGTAAGTTCTACACTTAATATCATGGAGGTGAGTCTGTAGTAACTTGAGGTGTATGTTATAGAGTCATTGTACAAAGTCGGGTAGTTCCTCCGAGAGAACAGCCGGACCTTTCCCGGAAAGTCTGCAAAGTTCATGCAACACTTGTCACAGTCTCAGAACTAAAAGTGTGGCTAGCTACCCTGGGTCAAACAAGAAATGAAACACGCTTAGCTTGGTTTCGTACCCTAAGAGTGTACTTATTTCCCCTGTACCTTGGACCTATAATGAAAGACATCTTCATGTGAAACAGACTCCACGTGGATTTATTTTGTACAGGCTCAACATTTTTTATTTTTCTCTTTCTTGTCTATAACAAAGTTGTGCAATTCTTAAGAATTTTTAGTTCGACCAGTTCATGTACAATTCGAGCTGTATTGTCAATTCTTTTGGATTCAAATATTATTCATGGCCCACTCGCCTGAATGCCGCCAAGCCAATCTAGGGCCGGAGTGTGCTATCGACTTAACCTGGTCAAGCACCCTAAGTACGCCACTCTACCTACACCCCGGCAGGCCGAAGTAAGACGGGTCCAAGTACAATTGGATATGGAAGAAAGAAGGCAACGCATTCGGTTGTATTCAGAATTGTGTTTGACCTAAAACTTTCTTGGGAATCGTAAGCCGCGACGAAGTTATAGGCAAGGAGCGAATTTTACTATTTTTCTTGACTTCAATGTGCAGGAAAAATAAAGAATCCACATTGATGGAGAAAAGCCGGAACTAACAAAGCTCCTACTCCCCCTAGGTGGCTTGTGATCGATGTTAAACATTGAAAACGAGCATTACTGGAGCAACCAAGCTCCGGCAAAGCTAGGGGGGCCAGTCGTCGATGCAGAATAAAAGATGGTGAGAAGACCCCACAAGTGGAGTCTGCTGCCGACAAGCTACGCGTTTGCAAAGGTCACTGCCGGAGCTACTAAGATCTGACACCCCGGAGGGCTAACTATCGATGCTCTACGCGTTGGTAGGGACTATTGCCGGAGCTACTAAGCTCCGACGGTAGTCAATGCCGGAGCTTCTGAGCTCCGACAACCTCAGGGGGCCTTCACTATCGAAAACTTTGGACCTACACTCTACAAGTTCGAAGCAAACGAGTCTTCAACAAAATACAATATCCTCTTGGTAGATGTACACGCGCGCCTTGTCAGGCCGCCGCCTTCGGAATATGCCACGCGGCGAGGATTTAACTCCAAAACTATCGCCAACGGCACATCTTAAGACCTTTGAAGACTCGGCTCAAAAGTCGAAGGATGGACCCACCTCTGGCGGAATGACTTCACCCAAGCGGTCTTCCCCAGAGGTGGGCCCAGGGGGCCACTGTCGGTACCCTGGGTACCGTATACCCCTTGAGATTGCAAAGATCTCAAGGAAATGTCATCTACTTGATTTGAAAACCTTCGGAGGCCCACATGTCAGACATAATCGGACCCGCTTACCCAACATGGTTAGTCCCAGGGTCGCCACGTGTACCATCAAACCGGAGCTACCGCACACAAGGGGGAAGCTCCAAGCTATGTACCATAACAGCACCCCCGGACCTAGCCCTAGACCGAGGGAAGCTCCGGAACTGACATGTTTCTGGTGGCATCGGACCTATCTGTTCCCCATAGTATGCTCCGGAGCTACCACGTGTCCAACCGTCGGATCTTCAGCCTCAAACCTCCGGTAGACTCTACAACGGCTTCGGATCTTCAAAGGGGAATCAAGGACTTCAAGACCCGATTAAGTGTCATTAATACTATGTTAATGACACACAATCGGACGACCCTTATTACCAATAACGGCACTGTCAAAGCCCGTAACTCGGTCATTAAGGGTAATTAAGCACATCAAATGTGTATCAATATTAGTAGTCGTCGGGGCCACATGTCGGGCCAGGCCAACTTGTAACGGCCTGTCCTTGTACTATAAAAGGACAGGCCGACGATACATAGAGGGCTCTCCGATCTGATATCATCTGATCTGATCTGCTCTGCTCTGAGCGGATCTAATCTGGTATGATCGGCTCACAGACGCTCTCAACTCACGTCACCTAAGTTGAGTTCATACATCCAATACAACACCAACACACCCCGTGGAGTAGGGTATTACGCTCAGGAAGCCCGAACCACGTAAATCTTTGTGTCTCCTGTGTCATTTTACATTTCACCTTCTTGAATCTCCGCGCGCCCACACCGAACTTCAAACTCCGCAAACACTTTTAGTAGTGTCGGGAGATCTGCCGGATCAAAACCACCGACACGCGTGTTCAGGGTTGTTGTTTGTTGCCGATACAGTGACTGACGCCGATGCACCGTCATGTTGCTCATATTAACGTGCTGGTGCAGGTGGTGGTGGTGAAGGCATGACTCCTGCTGGAGCCACAGCACCTGCTGGTTGCTGCTTGTTGGAGGGATTGCCTCCAACAGGTTGAACGGCAGGGTTGCCATTGGATGATTCAGCAGCTGAGTTCACCATACTCGAAATCTCGGGTGCCCCCTACCTGGCGCGCCAACTGTTGGTGTTTGGAATCGGCAGATCTCTCAACACTACTTTTGGTAGATCGAGGAGTTATAGTTCAGTAATGGGCACGCAAAAATTCAAGAAGGTGAAAGACACGAGTACACAGGGATTTACGTGGTTCGGGCCGCCTGAGCGTAATACCCTACTCCACGGGTGTGTTGGTGATGTATTAAGATCGGGAGTCTAGAAGAAGCTCCAGACGAAGAAGCTCGTCTAGCTCAGGGTGTTCAACAGTGGCCTGGAACCGTCCCTTGTGTATCTGAAAGTGCATCTAGGACTCCCTTGTGGGTTTTGGATGATTTATGACAAGCAATTGGGATCCTAATCCTTTTGTTGAGATAAATGCAGGAAAATGATGAAAAATGAGTAAAATGCCAAAAAGAGGGAAATTAAGAAGGAGAATGAATTTGAGCTCAAGAAGAAGAAATTAGTAGATTAGTATGTATGGAGTGTGTTAAGGAAACACACCCAAGAGCTCAATCTCACTTTATCACACACACACAATGCACAAAACCATACAGGACCGGACTAGTCCGATATCAACCGGACTAGTCCGATATCTCATTCTGCACAAGATCGGACAAGTCCGGTCCCCACCGGACTAGTCCGATATCTCTCTGTTCCACTTCGGACTAGTCCTCCCCAGTGCGGACTAGTCCTCAACACAATGCACAAGTCACTAGATCGGACAAGTCCGGTCAATACCGGACTAGTCCGATTACCTTTCTGATCCACTTCGGACAAGTCCGGTGACTACACGGACTAGTCCGATTTACACTCTGTTCTAAATCGGACAAGTCCTCCAAGTGCGGACTTGTCGTTCAAAACACTTAGGGTTTCACAGGTCCGGACAAGTCCGATGTCAACCGGACAAGTCCGAAGATTTCCAGCAACGAAATCGGACAAGTCCGTTTTTCAATAGTCCGATATTCCTGAACACTTAGGGTTTGCTTCACACAGCACACCGGACTAGTCCGGTCTCCACCACGGACTAGTCCGATCTTTCTAAACCCTAACGGTAATGTCTAGAAACCCCATATAAATAGAGGTGGATGGCCCACTTTTAATAACACTCTCGAACCCTAGCGCCGTCACACCTCCCAAGAGACTCAAAAACCATCTCTCTCCACGAAGTTGAGTGCAAAATCGATCAATCTTTTGAAGATCACTTGTAGATCATTGGAGAGACACTTTGCACACGATTGAGCTCTTGGTTTGAATCTCTAACACACTCTTGCATCTCAATTTGTATATTTCGAAGTGTGTTATTGGTGGTTTTTGAAACTTGTAATCAAGGGAGCTCTCAACTTGTGAGATCGCCCCTTCAACTTGGTGATTTACCCCTGTGTGATTAGTGGAAGAGGATTGGCCTTCGTGGCGATCCGACGAGGGAAGGGTTGGTAAAGACCCGGTCCTTTTGTGGGCTCCTCAACGTGGACGTAGGCTGCCTTCGTGGTAACCGAACCACGGGATAAATCTTGTGTCTTGTTCGTTTGTGTTCATCATTCTAGTTGATCAACATTATCTAGGGTTTGATTCATTTTGTTGAATTGAAGTTAAATAGTGAACAAGAATCATACTTGCAATAAAACTTAACATACAACTATTGAACTGTCATTATAGTTTATATTTCCGCTGCAAACGACAACGAAACAATCAAATTGACCTAACTTGATCAACCTAGCCCGTGAAATCCGGACTAGTCCGCACTTTACCGGACTAGTCCGATATATCTGGATTTAACCTTTTTGTTGAAGTGCTACAGGAACCGAAAAAATTCAAGAAGGCCTATTCACCCCCCCCTCTAGGCCTACATTCAATTGGTATCAGAGCAGGTTCTTCAAGAAAGAGTGCAACCACTCGAAGAGATCATGTCGGACATGAAGGAAGTCCAGAAAATCAACACCCAGGAAGAAATGAACAATGACAAGCACCAAAAGCTAGAAAGGTATCTCGAAGCCATCCAAGACTTCGATGATGATGATGAGGAGACATTGGAGCTGAAAGCATTGCTCCGAAAGAAAGCACTTTCCAAAGGGAAAGCTAAAGTTGAAGAAAAGAAGAAGGGGAGTAGTCACACCGACTACTCCCGATATCCTTTTAATTATGACCGTTTAAATTCTAACAGCAGTCATTATCTATCCATTCCTCTCGGAAAGGCCCCACACTTCGATGGGAGTGATTACTCCATGTGGAGGCAAAACATGAAGATGCACTTGATTTCCCTTAACCCAAGTTTATGGCATATTGTGTGCACAGGAATAAACATCCCTGATGACGATGAAGAACTCACGCCAAGTCAAGAGCAAGCCATCCACAGGAATGCCCAAGCCGCAGCTGTTATCACCTCATCTCTAAGTAGAGATGAATTCACAAAGGTGGACGGATTGGAAATTGCCAAAGAAATCTGGGACACGCTACAGACAGCACATGAAGGTGACCGGCATGTGAGGGAGGCAAAGATTGAAATGATTGAAGGCGAACTAGGAAGGTTCGCGATTGAGGAAGATGAATCTCCCCAGGACATGTACAACAGACTAAAGACTCTTGTGAACAAGGTTCGATCGTATGGTAGCAAAAAGTGGAATGACCACGAGGTTGTGAAGCTCATCCTTAGAGCCTTTATGCCTCGCAACGTCACACTCTGTTCTATGATCCGAGAAAGTCCTGGATACAAGAAAATGACTCCGGATGAACTGCTTGGCAAAATCATCAACTTTGAGATGATGGAGAAGCAAGCCAAGCATGTCAAAGAAATAGCTGACCTCACATCGGCCAAGAAGAAGGGAGTTGCCTTAAAATCCACACTCAAACCTCTATCCAAAGAAGCAAAAGAAGCTCAGTTTGAGGAGGACAGCGATGATGAAAGCAGCGAGCTGGACGAAGAAGATATGATTCTGTTCATGAAGAAATTCAAAAGAATTATGAAGAAAAGACAAGGAGCAAAATCGAGTGAAGGAAAATACAAGGAGAAGACAAAACCGAAGATGAGGCGGGCATGCTATAATTGTGGTGAGTACAATCACTTCATAGTTGATTGCCCATATGAGGACAACAAGAAGAAGAGTAAAGAATCCAAGCCTCAACCGAAAAAGTTCTTCAAGAAGAAGAAACAAGCTGAACAAGCACACATCGGAAAGGAGTGGGACTCAAACGATGAGTCCTCATCGTCTGATGAAGAAGAAATGGCTAGCATAGCCATTGAAAGCATGCCCAAGAAACTCACACTCTTCCCCACGCTCGGTGCAAAGAAGGCAAATGGAACTTGCCTCATGGCTAAGGAAGGTAAACGCAAGGTAAACATCAAAACTCCTTCCTCGCATTCTTACTCAAGTGATGATGATCTAGATAGTGATGATGAAGACATGCTAATTGGTTTAGATAGAAAAACTGCTGCAAAAATGAAATTCTTGCTTAACCAACTTGTTGAGAAGGAAGAGCTGATTGATCGTCAAGAAGACATGATTATCTCCCAAAAGGAGAAGCATGTCGAACTTGACAATCTTCTAGTTCTTGAAAAGGAGAAAAGTCACACACTAGAGCTTGAGCTAGCTTCAAGCAAGAAAACTTGCTTGGAGTTAACCAACTCAAATGTTGCAATCAAGAATCAACTTGATGACCAAATCAAGGTCAACAAGATCCTTGAAGTGCAGGTTGAGTCACTCAAGCTTAGTGAACCTTCCTCCTCTTCAACCCTACCTTCTCAACCCACTTTAACTAATATCGCTCATGTTTGCAAATGTGATAAAACCAACATCAGGTTGAAGGAAAACCCTACCTCCACGAAGGACAAAAATCCTACCCAATGTGTAATATTTGATAAGGAGAGGATCAACTATGCACGTAGTGCATATTTGGTCCAAAGACCTCCAAATGTCAAGTATGGCATTGGTTACTCTTGTGATGGAAAGCAAAAAGCTGGAAATCATAAGAATAACAAGGGAAGGATCACCTTTGTGAAGGGAGGACCCTCACAACCTGGTAACTCGAAAACTAAAAATCTGAACTCTCATGAAAATCGGACTAGTCCGGTTATGGTCCGGACAAGTCCGGTCATCCGGACAAGTCCGGTCACACAGACTAGTCCGACCCATAATCAACAGCAACTTCTGTTTAAAACATTTGATGCATCCTATGTTTTAATGAAAAATAATGTTGGTAAAGTGTATGCTTATTATGCTGGGCCACGCCATGAGAACACAAAATCCCATGTGTGGGTGCCCAAATGTATTGTCACTAACCTCCAAGGACCCAAGCAAGCTTGGGTACCTAAAACCAAGGCGTAATTTGTTTTTGCAGGCCTACTCCTCCGGTGGATCCAAATGGGTGCTAGACAGTGGATGCACCAACCACATGACCGGAGAAAGGAGGATGTTTGTGGAGTATGAAGTGAACCAGGACCCAAACGAAGGCATCTACTTTGGGGATAACAGTCAAGGAAGGGTCCTCGGTACCGGTAAAATTGCAATATCCTCTGAACATACTCTTTCGCACGTTTTACACGTTGAATCTTTAGATTATAACCTGCTGTCCATATCTCAGTTATGTGACAAAGGTTATAATTGCCTGTTTACTAACGAGGGTGTGACCGTCTCAAGGAGAAGTGATGGTTCCATTGCATTCAAGGGTATGTTAAAGGGAAAGCTTTATCTTGTTGACTTCAACAAGGATAAAGCCGAACTCGACACATGCTTGATTGCAAAAACCAACATGGGTTGGCTGTGGCATAGACGGCTAGCACATGTTGGTATGAGGAACCTTCAAAAACTCCTCAAGGGCGATCACATCCGAGGTTTGAAAGATGTTGTGTTTGAGAAAGACAGGCCTTGTAGCGCGTGCCAAGCAGGAAAGCAAGTTGGAGCACAACATCCCGCAAAGAACATCATGACCACGACAAGACCGCTCGAACTACTTCATATGGACCTCTTCGGTCCAATTGCTTACATAAGCATAGGCGGTAACAAATACGGTTTAGTCATTATTGATGATTTTTCCCGCTTCACTTGGGTGTTCTTT
Source organism: Tuctoria greenei (assembly GCA_036927565.1). Lineage (NCBI taxonomy): Eukaryota > Viridiplantae > Streptophyta > Magnoliopsida > Poales > Poaceae > Tuctoria > Tuctoria greenei. The sequence continues at coordinate 141,644,607 of JAYESD010000009.1, forward strand.
TTGCATGACAAGTCAGAAACACAAGGAACACTCAAGAAATTCTTCAAGCGAGCGCAAAACGAGTTCTCACTATCAATCAAGAGTATTCGGAGCGACAATGGCACGGAGTTCAAAAACATACAAGTGGAGGAGTACCTTGATGAGGAAGGAATCAAGCACGAATTCTCAGCGCCATACTCTCCACAACAAAACGGAGTTGCCGAAAGGAAGAATCGAACGCTCATAGAGATGGCAAGAACAATGCTCGATGAATACAAGACTTCGGATCGATTTTGGGCGGAAGCAATCAACACCGCCTGCCATGCCACAAATCGACTCTATCTTCATCGACTACTAAAGAAGACCCCCTATGAGCTACTCACCGGTAACAAACCGAACATTTCATATTTTCGAGTTTTCGGTTCTCCTTGCTATATTTTGAACAAGAAGCCCAGGACCTCAAAGTTCGCTTCGAAGTCCGATGAAGGTTTCTTGCTTGGTTATGATTCGAACACTTACGCCTATCGTGTTTTCAACAAGGCCTCCGGACTTGTTGAAGTGGCACGTGACGTAGTGTTCGATGAAACTAATGGCTCCCAAAAGGAGCAAGTTGATCAATGTGAATTAGGTAATGAGGAAGCCCCCTATCAAGCAATCAAGAGGATGCCCCTAGGCGAAGTACGACCACAAGAGTCATCGACACAAATACAAGAGGAAAGTGAACCACAAGAGGAGATCAACAATCAAGGGGGAGCCTCGATACAAGATCAATCACAAGAATATGAACATGATCAACAAATCATTGAGGACAACAACTCAGGGGGAGAAGAAGATGATCACCAACATACGACCCCCCAAGTGCCACACCCAAGAGTACACCAATGCATTCAAAGGGATCATCCAATTGACAACATCATCGGCGACATCCAAAAGGGAGTAACCACTAGATCTCGTATAGCAAATTTTTGTGAACATTACTCGTTTGTCTCCTTTTTGGAACCCCGCAGGACTGAGGATGCATTAAAGGATCCGGACTGGGTGGTGGCAATGCAAGAAGAGTTGAACAATTTCAAGAGAAACGAGGTTTGGGAACTTGTGGAAAGACCCAATGCAAACATTGTCGGCACAAAGTGGGTCTTCCGCAACAAACAAGATGAACACGGGGTGGTGACAAGAAACAAGGCACGACTTGTGGCCAAAGGTTACTCACAAGTCGAAGGTTTGGATTTTGATGAGACCTTTGCTCCAGTAGCTAGGCTTGAATCAATTAGAATATTACTTGCATATGCTACTCACCATGATTTCAAGCTGTACCAAATGGACGTAAAAAGCGCCTTCCTCAACGGACCGATCAAGGAAGAGGTGTACGTGGAGCAACCACCCGGATTTGAAGACGAAGAGTTCCCCGACCACGTGTATAAACTGCGTAAGGCTCTCTATGGCCTCAAACAAGCTCCTAGAGCTTGGTATGAGTGTCTTAGAGATTTTTTAATTGATAATGGCTTTCAAATTGGCAAAGTAGATTATACACTATTCACGAAAAATCTGAATAATGATCTTTTCATTTGCCAAATCTATGTTGATGATATAATTTTTGGATCAACTAATCAATCTTTCTGTGAAGAGTTTAGTAAAATTATGACAGACAGATTTGAAATGTCAATGATGGGAGAATTAAAGTACTTCTTGGGATTCCAAGTGCGGCAACAAAGGGAAGGAACGTTCATAAGCCAAACCAAGTACACACAGGACATCCTCAAGAAGTTTGGCATGGACAAGGCAAAGCCCATTAAGACTCCCATGGCAACGAATGGTCACTTGGATCTCAATGAAGATGGACCGAGCGTCGACCAAAAGGTATATCGCTCTATGATTGGATCTTTACTTTACTTATGTGCATCTAGGCCAGACATTATGTTGAGTGTATGTTTGTGTGCAAGATTTCAAGCCAACCCTAAGGAATGTCATTTGACAGCCGTAAAGAGAATCCTAAGATATTTAGTTCATACACCCAACCTTGGTCTTTGGTACCCAAAAGGTTCAAAATTCAATCTCATTGGGTATTCCGATGCAGATTATGCCGGGTGCAAAGTTGATAGAAAAAGCACTTCTGGCACTTGCCAATTCCTAGGAAGATCCTTAGTTTCTTGGTCATCCAAGAAACAGAATTCCATTGCATTATCCACAGCCGAAGCGGAGTATGTTGCAGCCGGGAGTTGTTGTGCACAACTCCTTTGGATGCGACAAACTCTAAGGGATTACGGTTACAATATGAACCGTATTCCTCTTCTTTGTGACAATGAGAGTGCCATTAAAATAGCCCACAATCCAGTTGAGCACTCTAGAACTAAACACATTGACATAAGACACCATTTCTTGAGAGACCATTCCATGAAAGGAGACATATCCATCTCTCATGTCAACACCCAAAAACAATTGGCCGACATATTCACCAAGCCACTTGATGAAAAACGTTTTTGCGAACTCCGAAATGAGCTAAACATCCTTGATTCTTGGAGTGTGGCTTGAAAAGTTGCATACCTGTATGATTGCTTCAAAATATTGATTGAATTGTGAAAATTTTTCCTCCCCATTTTTCTCTCGAAAAACTATGTCAATTACTAGATCTTGATGAATTTTTGATCATAGTATGATTGTTGTTTGCTTACTGATCAAATTCATCAGGATTATTTGAATTGTTTTGCCCCTCTATCCTCAATTATTGGACCTTCAAATATATATGAATGGGCTATGCTTTCTCTCCTGGTGACCACGGACTAGTCCGTGGTTACCCGGACTAGTCCGCCCTTGCAGACTAGTCCGCAGTGTGCCGGTTAGGCCGGACTAGTCCGACAGACCACGGACTAGTCCGATTCAGGTTTCTGGAGGACTTCGGACTAGTCCGGTCATGTCCGGACTTGTCCGATTTTTCGTGTCCATAACCCTAGCCGCCACCAAACCCTAATCTCTTCACCCCACACTCTCCTCCAAGCTTTCTCTCTCTTGCGCTCGAGCTCCCAAGGTGAATCCTTGATTCCTCCGTCGAAAAGCCTCAAACTTGGGCGGAGATTAAGCTTGAAGACTCGGGGATTGAAGTTAGCGGACAAGTCCGGCCTCCAACCCCCACATTTTCAAGCTTCCTTGGATTTCTTGGTAAATTTTCCTCAAACCCTAAGAAATCTCAAATTTCTTCATTGCTTATCGTTTGGCCTAGCATTCTTCACTAGTTGCATGTCCAGTTGATGTACTATGTGTATGCTAGACTAGCTATCTCATTAGGGATCAATTTTTATCCAGTTTGTTAGGTGTTTGCTGATGAACACCGGACTAGTCCGGTCCAGGTACGGACAAGTCCGGTCCCCCGGACTAGTCCGTGCCTGAGCACCGGACAAGTCCGATGTTTCTGAACCAAAACCTAATTCTTTAATTCCCTATTGCCTTCCATTGCCATCTTACCTCACAAATACCTTGTATAACTTGTCTTTTCTCTTGATCACTCATTCTCAGATCATGTCGAGCTCCGACAATGAAATCTCCGATTTCGAGGCCGAGTTGGACCACGAGTTGGCACCTCGGCCCTCGACGGGTCTTGGCAAGAAACGCTAAGAGAGACCCTCCGAGCCTGCTCCCTCACCTCCTCAGGTTCGGAGGAAGGTGTGTGTCAAGAAAGCCGCCTCCAAGGCTGCTCCTTCGTCAAGTGGCCCTCGCCAAGCTAAAGGAAAAGGCAAGGGGGTTGCCACAGGGCCTGTTGGGCCTCTAAAGCTACATACTCCCAGAGAAGGGGTCCGGGACCCCAATGAAGAGAGATTCAATGGCAAGGGCAGTGATGTGGCCATGAAGCTGAGAAGCGTGGATTACTATGCAAGGCCCAAGCAAGCAGCAGATGGCAGATTTTGGTCAAACTTCCATGCTGACTTCTACAAGCTTGTCTACTTGCCGATGAAGACCCCAGTGGTGCGCAGTCAATGGATTGACTGGGCCCACCTTGAGAAGAGGAAATGTGCAGCTTTTGATGAAGTGATACAAGCTGCAGAGTGACATGGGCTGAAGGATTTGCTTGCCTTCAGATATAATTGGAATGATGAAGTGATTGCACAATTCTATGCAACGTGCCACTTCTCGGGTGAAGAGGAAGAAAGTGTGACTTGGATGACTCATGGATCCAAGTATTCCATCACTCAAGAAGAGTTTGCCCGCCTGCTGCATCTTGACTCCGAGGAAGATGACCACCTCATTATCCACAACATTGGAGTCATTGAGAGGGATGGAATGCAATTCATGTATGAGCCCTCCTCCAAGTTTGTCCCCCCCTCCACAAAGAACATGAAGCCTTTCTTTGTGGTCCTCAACAGAGTCCTCAGGAAGACTATTGCTCCCAAGGATGGTGATGCAGGGAGTGTGCAAGGCTACCTCCGGACCCTGATGAAGGTCATCAGCAAGAAAAGGCAATTTGATGTTGCAGACTATATCTGGAATGATATGGTCAATATCTCAAGTACCCCCAACCGATCCTGTGGCTATGCCCCTTACTTGATGTTCATGATTGAGAAGGTCACAGGAATCGAGTTTGTGAAGGATGTGGAGCACACTCCACTGAGGCCTCAGAAGCCTCAGTCCGTGAGTGTCCAGGCTGCTCCATCGCCGGCCTCAAGCCCCGAGGTGCCGGCAAGGCAAGGAGAAGCTGCTAGGGCTACTCCTCCCTCCAGGGAAGCCCCTCAGAAAGGATCCGCCAGTGGGATCCTCAAGTACTTGGCTGCAATCTTCTCCTCCTGCAAGAAATCTGAAGTGAAGCTTCACAAGCTAAATCAAAAGAGGAAGGAGGACATGAGGTACATAAAAGCAAATGTGAAGCAGCTGAGTGAGAAGCTGGAGATCAACCCAATTGGATCTCCAGCAATTTCTGAAGATTCTGATCCAAACATCTCCGAGCTCAGCCCCTTGACCCCTTCCGAGCTTGCCTATTTTGGCATTGGGGGCTCGAGCAGCTCCGCTCCTCCTCCTACCTCTCAACCTCGTCAAGCCGAAAGCGATGAAGATGATGAAGACGACGAGAGGACTGACAGCGAAGAGTGAAGCCCTAGGATCTTCCTCTCTCTCTCTCTTTTTGGTGTCTTGATGCCAAAGGGGGAGAGATTGAGGGGGAGTCTCTAGTCTAAGCTTTAGCTGAATAGGATGCGAGAAGAGAGCTTTCTATGTTTTTTATTGTGATTGTATTTACTTAACTCTCTTTTCATATCATGTTTGGTCCTGTGATGAATTGCTCAATTAACTTGTAAGTGTGTGATGAAATCTGAGCTTTTGCTCCTGAAATGCCATATTCACTTGATATTAGCTGGTAAATGAAAAATTCTGTTATTCTTAATGCATTCATGCTCTTAGTACGCATCCCACCATAAAGAATGCACATATGAATAATCATCTTGTTGCCTGATGCATTTTTGAGTCATATGTGCATACTTTATGAAAATCTCATTTTATACCTCATTTTGTGAAATCTCAATTGGTTGTCATCAATCACCAAAAAGGGGGAGATTGAAAGTGCATCTAGGACTCCCTTGTGGGTTTTGGATGATTTATGACAAGCAATTGGGATCCTAATCCTTTTGTTGAGATAAATGCAGGAAAATGATGAAAAATGAGTAAAATGCCAAAAAGAGGGAAATTAAGAAGGAGAATGAATTTGAGCTCAAGAAGAAGAAATTAGTAGATTAGTATGTATGGAGTGTGTTAAGGAAACACACCCAAGAGCTCAATCTCACTTTATCACACACACACAATGCACAAAACCATACAGGACCGGACTAGTCCGATATCAACCGGACTAGTCCGATATCTCATTCTGCACAAGATCGGACAAGTCCGGTCCCCACCGGACTAGTCCGATATCTCTCTGTTCCACTTCGGACTAGTCCTCCCCAGTGCGGACTAGTCCTCAACACAATGCACAAGTCACTAGATCGGACAAGTCCGGTCAATACCGGACTAGTCCGATTACCTTTCTGATCCACTTCGGACAAGTCCGGTGACTACACGGACTAGTCCGATTTACACTCTGTTCTAAATCGGACAAGTCCTCCAAGTGCGGACTTGTCGTTCAAAACACTTAGGGTTTCACAGGTCCGGACAAGTCCGATGTCAACCGGACAAGTCCGAAGATTTCCAGCAACGAAATCGGACAAGTCCGTTTTTCAATAGTCCGATATTCCTGAACACTTAGGGTTTGCTTCACACAGCACACCGGACTAGTCCGGTCTCCACCACGGACTAGTCCGATCTTTCTAAACCCTAACGGTAATGTCTAGAAACCCCATATAAATAGAGGTGGATGGCCCACTTTTAATAACACTCTCGAACCCTAGCGCCGTCACACCTCCCAAGAGACTCAAAAACCATCTCTCTCCACGAAGTTGAGTGCAAAATCGATCAATCTTTTGAAGATCACTTGTAGATCATTGGAGAGACACTTTGCACACGATTGAGCTCTTGGTTTGAATCTCTAACACACTCTTGCATCTCAATTTGTATATTTCGAAGTGTGTTATTGGTGGTTTTTGAAACTTGTAATCAAGGGAGCTCTCAACTTGTGAGATCGCCCCTTCAACTTGGTGATTTACCCCTGTGTGATTAGTGGAAGAGGATTGGCCTTCGTGGCGATCCGACGAGGGAAGGGTTGGTAAAGACCCGGTCCTTTTGTGGGCTCCTCAACGTGGACGTAGGCTGCCTTCGTGGTAACCGAACCACGGGATAAATCTTGTGTCTTGTTCGTTTGTGTTCATCATTCTAGTTGATCAACATTATCTAGGGTTTGATTCATTTTGTTGAATTGAAGTTAAATAGTGAACAAGAATCATACTTGCAATAAAACTTAACATACAACTATTGAACTGTCATTATAGTTTATATTTCCGCTGCAAACGACAACGAAACAATCAAATTGACCTAACTTGATCAACCTAGCCCGTGAAATCCGGACTAGTCCGCACTTTACCGGACTAGTCCGATATATCTGGATTTAACCTTTTTGTTGAAGTGCTACAGGAACCGAAAAAATTCAAGAAGGCCTATTCACCCCCCCCCTCTAGGCCTACATTCAGTATCGTCGACCAGTCCTTAAGGATTGTTCGTTACAACGTCAGCCTGGCCCGACAGGTGGCCCCGGCGGTTACACACGCTTGATACACAATAAATGGGGTTAATTACCCTTAATAGCCTGGTAATGGGCCTTAACAGTGTCGTTACCAGTATTAAGGGCTATTCGATCGTGTGTCATTAATATGGTATTAATGACACTTAATCGGGTCTTGAAGTCTTTGATTGATCCTTGAAGGTCCGAAGCTGTTGGGGGGTCCACCGGCCTGATAGTTGAAGTTGAAGGTCCGACGGTTGCCTCGTGGCAACACTGGAGCTCATCATCATGGACGGGTAGGTCCGGTGATATTGTGTAGGATCGAAGAGCACGTGAAAAGCTACCATAGGGGGGTGAATGGTAGATTTAAAAATCTTACACAACGGAAACAATTAAACCCCAAACCCTTTCGGCAGAAAACGATCTGTTAAAGAAATCGTGAGTGAGACTAATCTAAACATGTTTAACCGTGACAAAAGTGATAGATATCATAGAGAATCAAGTCACGAAGACAACACAAAAAGAATCACTCAAATCCGACGAGAAAAACTCAAGTTATGATCGAAAGATCAAACAATGGTCAATCTGCCCTACCCGAGAAAAAAACAGTTCTGGAACGCTGCAAAGAAACTCGTGTAGATCATAGACCACAAATCCAATGACCGTGAAATTTTGAAATATGATAGAAAATCAAGTAGTGAAGATAACCCAAAAAAAATCACGTCAATTGAATCTGTAAAACTCGAGTTATGATAAAACCACTGACGAAAGGTAGTGCTGTCTAGAAACTCGACGAGTAAAACTTGTCTGGAACAAGTCGGACGAACAAGGCACAAAAGTTCCTTCAAACTACGAATTTTATTCAATATAACACAAGATGAACAACCCCAAAGTCGTGCACTACGAGCTCTGGGCTCCCTTGCTTATATAACCAGCCCTTAGGCCAACCCAAGATCAACTAGGACTCCAATCCTACTCAGATCACGAATCGTAACTTTCCATAACTGCTCAAGATTCTTCTATACGCAGATAGAAGCAATCTTAAGACTTCCAAACACCTTAGGAACGTATCCCACATTCCTAAACAACTCAAATTCGTGACCCACACGAAATCCTATCATAACCAACTCAAATCTTTCCATATTTGAGTCAAACCCGACTCAGCCGCAGCCTGAGTCCATAACCTAGTCGGTTGGACCTTTCCGACCAATTCTTTACGTCCACATCTCTTCATCACGTCTCGGAACCATGTAGCCACGTCCATGCACTCCTTGCACACGTGCAAACATCTTCCAATGACGTCCACGATACCTTCATATGCATTGTTCTTGATTCAATCATGCTGCGCAACCTCCTGATCAGCTCAACCACAATTCCTCCTGAATTTAGTTGTTGGAACCTCATCTCCTCACTGAGACTAGTACAATAGATCCCGTCACCAGCCATGTCTTGAACTCAAGCAACACCTGCACATGAATAAACAACAATCCATACGATCCCAAGTCCTCGACTTGACTCAAGTTAGTTCTGAACACAACACCTTACGTGAGAGCCTCACATAAGCATGTTGCAAAGCATAGCAAAACGATATCATCCGTATCAACCAAAACACACCAACAACTTAGCAAATGAATACTAAGCAATCTTTCCAACAATGTAAAGCAAGTATAAAACATTGCAAATGAAAAGCAGAAGCACTACGGTCAAGTTCTGGACCTTGCCAGAGCAACCCGGACCTTGAGCCGGAGCTACCAAAAGCTAGTAGAACCTAGCGCCGGAGCTTACCAAAACTAGTACAACCAAGCTCCCGCCAGAGCTTACAAAACTAGCAGGACCTAGCGCTGGAGTTAGAAAAATCAACTCAGAGCTTAGCAAAAACATGTAAGAGCTATCAAAAACATGTCGGAGCTATCAAAAACATGTCAGGGCTATCAAAGACATGTCGGAGCTATCAAAGACATGCCGGAGCTAAAGACAAAACTTCACCGGAGCTGACCAAAGCTAGTCGGACCTAGCATTGAACGTAATCGGAGCTACCCAAAGCAAGTCGGACCTACCATCAGACCTTGCTGTAGCTCAGAGCTAGAGTCGGACCTGGATAAAAAGGTGTTTTGGTGATATTCAAAACTTTTATCATCAAAGCCAAGTGTATTCACTACAAGCCAATGTATTCAACACATATAGGTCTTACAATCTCCCCCTTGATGAATGCATTGGCAACACCATTTAAAATCCGAACATTGGCTTATTCACATAAAAGTTTTGAAGACAATTTCTCCCCCTTTGTAAATCAAAAGTAAAATGAGAAGAAAAATTATCCCATGTTATCTCTCCCCATTTATTATCTCTCCTTATACACATATTCTCTTTCTCTTCATGCTTATCTCTCCCCCTTTGACAATGTATTCATCAAGTCATGAGCATATAAACAAATTATCTCTCCCCCTTTAGTTGTTATGAGTATATTATAACATATACATATAAACAAAGCTCATCCAAGTCATACTATCAAGTACCTTACATTATCACATCAATGAAATACATAAAGTAGTGTAAGCCATGCTAGAGATCAAATGTAATTTTCAATTTAAGCAAGTCATGATCTCACAAACTTAACTATTTCAAAACCTGAAATCATGACACTAGTTGCTGCATTTTACTATTTTTCAAAGCATAAGTTTAGATCATATGATATTTGCAAGAGATTATATGCGCATATGCCTTATTCTAACCAACCAAGCCAAGCCTATGTCATTTGACAATAAGAAGCTTAAGGACATGGTTTTAGTCATACACAACTTCTTCCAAGTTCATATCTAAGTGCAATGATAAGCCATCTCAAAAGAAGAAGTGCGATGCATGCATATTCTCTTGATCTTTTCTCAATTTATATTTGTTCACAAAAACTCAACATGTGAGTTGATTACTTGATGAATTCTTTATGATTAAAAGCACTTGTGAACATGTAACAAGTTCAAAACAGCAAGAAAGTTCGACCATGACCAGGTTTAGTGTAAGTAATTATTCCAATTACTAGACATGGCAAAAACTACAAAATGTATAACACGAGTAATGTAGTAAGAACTTTCAGCATGTAAAAGGAATCACAAAGTCATATATGTATGAAATACTATGCTCATATTATTTTAATTTCAGATTCACACATAGACTTCCCAAGTTTTAAAACTCCCCCTCAATTTAAGCCATGAGGATGCATAACCCCTATTTCACTACGAATGTAACAAAAACGAGTGAAATCCAAAGGTTTTGTAAAAATGTCAGCCAATTGTTGTTCGGTATCTACATGGTGAAGCACAATGTTTCCTTTTTCAACATTATCTCGGAGAAAGTGATACCTAATGTCAATGTGCTTAGTTCTAGAATGTTACACGGGGTTTTTAGCAATGCAAATGGCACTAGTGTTATCACAGAACAGTGGAACACTATCTAGATCAACCCCATAGTCCTGAAGTGTTTGAACAATCCAAAGAATTTGTGAGCAAGCACTAGTAGCAACTACATATTTAGATTCGGCTGTGGATTGTGCAACTGAATTTTGTTTTCTAGAGGACCAATCAACAAGAGAATTACTAAGAAAATGACAAGCACCGGAAGTACTTTTCCTATCAATCCTACAACCCCCAAAATCAGCATCCGAAAAAGCTTTCAAAGTAACGGTTAAAGAAGAAGGAAGAAAAATGCCAAATTCTTGAGTTCCATGTAAGTACCTGAGAATCCTTTTGACGGCTTGACGATGTGAAACACGTGGGGAAGCTTGAAACCATGCACAAAGACATACGCTGAATTGTATGTCCGGTCTTGATGCCGTGAGGTACAAAAGTGATCCGATCATGCTTCTATATTCTTTTGGATTCACAGATTCACCATCTTCATCAAGTTCAAGTGTTATTGCTGTTCCCATTGGTGTCCGAAGAGGCTTGCTTTTGTCCATGTTGAAGCGCCTTAGGAGGTCTTTGGTATACTTCGTTTGATGCACAAAGGTACCCTCCTTGGTTTGCTTGATTTGCAGCCCCAAAAAGTAAGTGAGTTCACCCATCATACTCATTTCAAATTCGGAACTCATCATTGCTGAAAACTTGGACACAAGATCATGAGAAGCACAACCAAAGATAATATCATCCACATACACTTGAATGAATAAAGTCATTGCCATGCTTAAGCACAAAAAGAGTTTTATCAACCTTGCCCATGGTAAACCACTTTTCATGTAAGAATGTTTTTAACCTATCATACCATGCTCTAGGGGCTTGTTTGAGACCGTATAAGGCTTTGGACAGTTTGTAAACATGATTAGGAAAATCTGGATTTTCAAAATCCGGTGGTTGTTTGACATAAACCTCCTCATCTATGTAGCCATTAAGAAAAGCACTTTTAACATCAATTTTATATAGCTTAAAACCTTTAGATGCTGCAAAAGCTAACAAAATTCTTATGACTTCTAATCTAGTGATAGGAGCAAAAGTTTCATCAAAATCTAGACCTTCAACTTGAGTGAAACCTTGAGCAACCAACCTAGCCTTATTCCTAACCACAACCCCATCCCCACTTTGTTTATTTTTAAATACCCATTTAGTTCCAATTAAAGTGTGACCTTGAGGTGGAGGTACAAGTTTCCAAACATTATTTCTTTCAAAATTTTCTAACTCTTCTTGCATGGCAATAATCCAAGATTCATTAGTGAGTGCGTGTGATATATCTTTGGGTTCAAAAGAAGCAACAAAAGCAGAATGAGCATGAGAGTTTGGATCGCAAAACCTGGACCGTGTGACTCATTCGTGCAAGCTTCCAATCATCTGTTGTGGGGGATGATCTTTGTAAAAACGTAGGGGAACAGATGTCTCACAAGCTTCTTCTTCATTAGGTTCATCGTAGAATGATGAGCTTGTGACTTGTGGACGATCAGGACCAGCATAGGTGATAGCCGAAGCTTGTTCAATGTCCGGAGCAGGACACGTGTCAACTTCGGAACTACCAGGCAATATCACCAGCTCTTCTTCATCTTCGAAAATACCCTCCCCCTGAGGATACAGATCTGGTCCTGCAACACCGGAGCTAGTACTCGGGCTAGCTTCATCAAAAGACACTTCACAAGTCCCCATAATTTTGTTAGTGTCAAGTAAAAGCACACGGTAGCCTCTAGTATGAGATGGATAACCAAGAAACATGCCATCAAAGGATCTAGGTTCAAATTTATCAAGATTACCATGTTTCTTAACAAAGCATTTGCAACCAAAGACCCGAAAGTGTGTAACACTAGGCCTATGTCCAAACCGGAGCTCATATGGTATTTTACCTAGCTTAGCACGCAAGAAAACACGATTTGAGACATAACAAGCGGTTGCTAACGCATCAGCCCAAAATTTCCTAGGAGTTTGATATTCATCAAGCATAGTCCTAGCCATATCAACTAAGGTTCTGTTCTTTCTTTCTACAACACCGTTTTGTTGAGGTACATATGGGGAAGAAAATTGATGATCTATTCTATTTTCAGCACAAAAGTGATCAAAAGATTGATTTTTAAATTCAGTTCCGTTATCACTTCTAATTGCTTTTAATGATCCTGGGTGATCAATTGATAATCTAAGAAATAAAGTTCTAAAGTGACTAAAAACTTCATTCTTAGACGCCATAAAGCAAATAAGAGTATCTAGAATAATCATCAACAATAACAAGAACATACCATTTACCTCCGAAGGATTGAACACGTGAAGGTCCTATGGTATCAAGATGAAAAAGTTAACATGGTTCAGTTGTCATGATCATTGTGAGAGGTATATGTGAACCTGCAACCATCTTAGCATGTCTACAAGAAGAGCACACAATTTCGTTGTCCCCTTTAAGCTTAGGCAGCCCACGTATGCGATCAAGAGCACTAACACGCGTTAGGTGATCAAAGTCTACGTAACCAAGTCTACGATGCCAAAAATATAAGTCATTTGAATCATTAGCAACTAGACACCTATGCTTAGAGGAAGACATATCAAAATCAGCTTTAAAAACTCTTCCAAACCGAGACATGTTAAAAATAAGCTCACTATTTGAACTTACAACTTTGCAGCAGTTTTTATTGAAAATAATTTCCGGATTTTCATCTAGCAATTGTGAAACAGAAAGCAAGTTGTATTTCAAATTTTTGACAAGTGCCACATCCTTCAAAGTGTAGTGATCATTTACTCTAACCGAACCCTTAGCAATTATAGGAGTTGAAGAATTATCGGCAAAAGTAACATTTTCTACACGTGACACAAAATAGAGGGAGGAGAACCAATCTTTGTTACCGGTCATGTGGCGTGAGCAACCTAAATCCACAATCCAAATGTTCTCCTTCCTCAAACGTGTAACCTACATAGAAGCACAATACGTCGATGACTCATTTCTGGGGTTAGTCAAAAGGCATTAGGAATCCAGTACTGAGTCACGCGACGTGCAGTAGGAAAAACACGCGAAAGCTGAGACAAAACAGCAGGTTTATGAGTCAAAGTTTGAGATTCTTTATTCTTAACTACTGACCTATAAGGTGTTACTTGTGTAGCACAAAAATCAGTAGCTCTGGAGGCAAAAACAGAAGGTCCGGAGGTAAACTTTGAATGTTTTTGACTCAAAACAGCAGGTTGTACATTCGGTTCAATGTGTGCAGCAAATTTGGCATGAAAGTTATGAGATCTAGCAACCATTCTTTCCCTTTTCTGTTGTTTAGCTAGTCTATAACAAAAATCTATGACATGACCATCTCTACCACATAAGGTACAATGAAATTTAACTTTGTGTTCATGTCTAGATGAGCAAGAAATATTTTTATTTGAAACCGAATGAGACAACACTCCTGCAGATTTGAAAACCACTCCTTTTTGTTTAGGAACTGTTTGAATCAAACCACTTCCTAATGACTTTACAATTTTAGGTGGATGTGCCTTAGCATGAGCATGAGAATCAAAACCTAAACCAGTTTTATCATTGCAAGACTTGGAAGAATTCAGCAGTAAGTTTAGGTTCTTATTCCCATTACAAAACCGATCTAATGTCCTATGCATGTCATCAAGTTTATTGGACAGATCAAGGCAATTTTCACATGAAGTTTTTCTTTTTAGTTTGCAATTGGAATAAAATTTAACTTCATGAGAACGTAAAGCATTATTCAATATAGAAATTTCATTCATATCATCCTGTAGTTTCTTATCAAGATCATCACAAGAAGAACAATGCAAATCAATTGTAGAACAGCTAGCATCTTTCAAGTTTTTATCATTAAGTGCAGCAAGTTCTTTGTTCTTTTCAATTTCTAACTCAAGTTTATCAAGTGTGGAGGTGTGCGCACTTCTTAGTGAGGACAATTTTTCATATATTAAATCACATGAGGAACATGCATCATCACTAGGAATCAAAATTTTTAAACGGTTGATTTCAGATTCTAGTGATTCAATTTTAGCAGCACTATCCCTAAGATTTTTGTCCTTTTTCTTAACAATAATAGTTGCACGAGAAATAGCATCACACATTTCTTCGCAAGTAGGACATACCTCTTCATTGTCGTTGTTGTGTTCTGCCTCCTCCATACTTGATCTTGACTTGCCCGCCATAAAGCACAAGTTTACCAAATCATCTTCATCTTCATCACTTCCAATGTCAACGTCGCTTGATCTGAACTCTTGAAGCGCGGTGATGAAACTGTTGATCATCTTGTGTCCTATGGTACTTTTCTTCTTCTTGTTGGAATTTCCAGAGGAGGTCCGAACCTTGCTTTGTTTTTCTTCCCGGGTGGTCGGACCTGAAAGGTTAGGGCATTCTGTACGAAAGTGTCCTGTTTTACCACATTCAAAACAGCGTTGAGGTCCGAAGCTTCCTCTCCTTCTAGTTCTCACATTTTGCAATGCTTTTGAGAATCTGGTAGAGATGAGTGCCAACTCCTCTTCCAAAAATTCTTCGATCTGCTCCAGGGTTAGTGAGGACAACAAAGCAAGAGTATTGCAGGATGATGATTGGCTGGAGCTAGACATATCTCGTTGTGAAACAAATGCAATAGACTTATTGGGGTTCTTACGTGCTAGGATGTCAATTTCATGAGTTTTTAGTTTAGAATAGAGTACATCTAATGTAAGAGAACTCATGACAGTAGCTTCACGAATAGATGTGACTTTCATCTCCCAAATTGACATATCTAATGCACTTAGCAATTGCCTCGAATTTTCAGCATCTGAAAAATTAACATTGACACTACGCAAGTTGCTGAGAATTTTATTAACGTGAGCAAAAAGGTCATCAATAGACTCACCGTGTTTCATCTCGAAGCGCATGTATTCCTTTTTGAACATGTCTTGCCTTACCTCTTTGATCGTGTTGGATCCTTCGTGGTAGTCACAAAGTGCTTTCCACACATCGTATGCAGATCGGAGGTGTGCAACACGGTCGAAGTCGTTTTGTGTTAATCCTTGTATGATCAAGTTCCGAGCCTTGTTGTTGTTGTCGACATCTCTCAGATTTGTAGCTGTAACTTGATCGTTTGATGGCACTTCGTAAGGCTTGTATACCTTCTCCCATATTGCAAAGCCTTGTGCCTGGATGAAAGCCTCCATGCGTGCCTTCCAAACCTGGAAATCAATACCAGTAAACACACAAGGTTTGGCAGAGTACTTCTCCATGATGATTAGTCAAAAACACGCGCAAATCACAAAGATTAGAGCACCGTGGCTCTGATACCAATTGTAGGATCGAAGAGCACGTGAAAATCTACCAGAGGGGGGTGAATGGTAGATTTAAAAATCTTACGCAGCGGAAACAATTAAACCCCAAACCCTTTCGGCAGAAAAACGATCTGTTAAAGAAATCGTGTGTGAGACTAATCTAAACGTGTTTCACCGTGAAAAAAGTGATAGATATCAGAGAGAATCAAGTCACAAAGACAACACAAAAATAATCACTCAAATCCGACGAGAAAAACTCAAGTTATGATCGAAAGATCAAACAATGGTCAATCTGCCCTACCCGAGAAAAAAAAAACAGTTCTGGAACGCTGCAAAGAAACTCGTGTAGATCATACACCACAAATCTAATTACCGTGAAATTTTGACATATGAGAGACAATCAAGTTTTTAAGACAACCCAAAAAGAATCACGTCAATTGGATCTGTAAAACTCTAGTTATGATAAAAACACCGACGAAAGGTAGTGCTGTCCAGAAACTCGACGAGTAAAACTTGTCTGGAACAAGTCGGACGAACAAGACACAAAAGTTCCTTCAAACTACAAATTTTATTCAATAGAACACAATAGGAACAGCCCCAAAGTCGTGCAGCACGAGCTCTGGGCTCCCTTGCTTATATAACCAGCCCTTAGGCCAACCCAATATCAACTAGGACTCCAATCCTACTCAGATCACGAATCGTAACTTTCCATAACTGCTCAAGATTCTTCTATACGCAGATAGAAGCAATCTTAAGACTTCCAATCACCTTAGGAATGTATCCCACATTCCTAAACAACTCAAATTCGTGACCCACACGAAATCCTATCATAACCAACTCAAATCTTTCCATATTTGAGTCAAACCCGACTCAGCCGCAGCCTGAGTCCATAACCTAGTCGGTTGGACCTTTCCGACTAATTCTTTACGTCCACATCTCTTCATCACGTCTCGGAACCATGTAGCCACGTCCATGCACTCCTTGCACACGTGCAAACATCTTCCAATGACGTCCACGATACCTTCATATGCATTGTTCTTGATTCAATCATGTTGCGCAACCTCCTGATGAGCTCAACCACAATTCCTCCTGAATTTGGTTGTTGGAACCTCATCTCCTCCCTGAGACTAGTCCAATGGATCCCGTCACCAGCCATGTCTTGAACTCAAGCAACACCTGCACATGAATAAACAACCAATCCATACGAGCCCAAGTCCTCGACTTGACTCAAGTTAGTTCCGAACACAACACCTTACGTGAGAGCCTCACATAAGCATGTTGCAAAGCATAGCAAAACGATATCATCCATATCGACAAAAACGCACCAAAAACTTAGCAAATGAATACTAAGCAATCTTTCCAACAATGTAAAGCAAGTCCGAAACATTGCAAATGAAAAGCAGAAGCACTACGGTCAAGTTCTGGACCTTGCCAGAGCAACCCGAACCTTGAGCCGGAGCTACCAAAAGCTAGTAGAACCTAGCGCCGGAGCTTACCAAAACTAGTACAACCAAGCTCCCGTCGGAGCTTACAAAACTAGCAGGACCTAGCGCCGGAGCTAGAAAAATCAACTCAGAGCTTAGCAAAAACATGTCGGAGCTATCAAAAACATGTCGGAGCTATCAAAAACATGTCGGAGCTATCAAAGACATGTCGGAGCTATCAAAGACATGCCGGAGATAAAGACAAAACTTCACCGGAGCTGACCAAAGCTAGTCAGACCTAGCATTGAACGTAACCGGAGCTACCCAAAGCAAGCCGGACTTACCGTTGGACCTTGCTGTAGCTCAGAGCTAGAGTCGGACCTTGATAAAAAGGTGTTTTGGTGATATTAAAAACTTTTATCATCAAAGCCAAGTGTATTCACTACAAGCCAATGTATTCAGCACATATAGGTCTTACATGTTGGACACGTGTCAGTACCGGAGCTTCCCTCTGTCTGGGGTTAGGTCCGGTGGTGCTATATTGGTATTCTGACCGGAGCTTCCCATGTGTGGGTGATAGCTCCGGTCTTGTGATACACGTGGCGGCCCCGGGACTAACCATGTCGGGGGAGCAGGTCCGGTTACACCTTCAAATCTGGTACATGGAGTTTCCTTGTGATCTTTGCAATCCCAAGGGGTATCCGGTACGGAGGGTACCGACAGCTGCCATTTTTAGTCTTGTCGTCCCTTCGTCCGCCGTGCAGCGGATTGAGGCAGAGCGGTGTCTTCGAACCGACGCCGATGATCTGAAGACCTGCACGGGTGTCGGCGATCAGGTTTCTGGGAAGTACGCTCATACGACTGCTCGTTGCACTTTCCGCTTCCTCTACATCTTTATCAAGTTCGTCATCGGATAGTCTACTTCACAAGAGAATGATCTGTAAGTGGATCACTCAATCTATGTGTCGATACCCTAAAAACCGTACACCCCCTGAGATTACAAAGATCTCAGGGGAAGGACGACTACTTGAAATGAAGACCCGCGGATGCCCACTTGTCAGACATGACCGGACCTGCTTCTCCAACATGGTTAATCCTTAGGTCGCCACGTGTACTGCCGAACCGGAGCTACCGCCCACAAGGGGGAGGCTCCGAACCAAGTACCGAAATGGCACCTCCGGACCTAACCCCTGACCGAGAGAAGCTCCGGACCTGACATGTGTCAGGTAGCCCCGGAGCTTCTTGCTTCCCACAGTAAGCTCCGGAGCAGCCACGTGTCCAAACGTCGGAGCTGGCAGCCTCTAACCACCGGAAGACCTTGTAACGGCTCCGGATCTTCAAAGGAGAGCCAAGGACTTCAAGACCTGTTTAAATGTCATTAATGCCATATTAATGACACTTAAACGGACGATCTTAACACCTGTAACGGCACTGTTGGAGCCCGTTACAGGATCATTAACAACAATTAATCGTGTATCAATTCTAGTAACCGCCGGGGCCACATGTCGGGCTAGGCCAGCTTGTAACGGCCTGTCTTTGTACTATAAAAGGACAGGCCGTCGATACACACGAGGGATGATACGTGACAATCGAATACAACACCAACACACCCATGGAGTAGGGTATTATGCTCAGGCGGCCCGAACCACGTAAATCCTAGTGTCTACTGTGTTAAACCGCAATTCACCTTCTTGAGTCTCCGCGCGCCCACACCGAACTACGAACTCCTTCAACACTTTAGCAGTGTCAGGAGATCTGCCGACTCCAACAGTCGATAGTTGGCGCGCCAGGTAGGGGTGCCTAAGATTTTTGAGAATGGTGAACTCCGCGACTGGATCATCCAACGGCCAACCTGCTGCTCAAGCTGTTGAGGGGAATCCCTCAAATAGGCAGCCACCAGCAAGAGCCTCGGCACCAGCAGGAGCCACTCTCCCACCACCACTATCTTCTCCGGCAAATCGTGCTGGACAACGTGATGGTGCTCCAGCGTCACTGACTGCGTCAGCAAGTCATGACAACCCGGAACACGCGCTCCATGCAGCACGTGCTCTTCTCCAACTACCACCACCTCCGGACGCATCTCGAGACGCAATGGAGCAGTGGAGGGCCGATGTGGAGCATTTGGTCGCAGCAGCGGCCGAACGCCTCAACAACCAGGGTCCTCCTCCTTCGGGACGAGCCCCGTCGCAGCGACGGACTTTGTCTGGAAGACTTGGTCCGCACGTCTCCAACAACAGGAGACGATCTGCGTCACAGCAGATGACGTCGTTGCCCTCTGGGGCACGACGCACCCATACGGTATCCAGGCTTTCGACTCATGACCTCCGGGCGGAGCTTGATCGCCGATACCGCCAACAGGATGGCCGAGTGCATATCGAGCGTGCTCGTGAAAGACAGGAAGCTCAGGACCTTTCTACTCTGGAAGGAGTAGGAGGAGGCTGTTCAGCCCTAGCCATGCACCTGCGCATGGTTAGATGGCCACAGAAGTTCCGGCCACACCTGCCGGGAAAATTCGACGGAACTGTCAACCCCGCTGAATTTCTTCAGATATACTCCACTGCAATCTTGGCAGCTGGAGGAAACGAGGTTGTAATGGCCAATTACTTTCCAGTGGCCTTAACCGGGACCGCCAGGTCCTGGTTTATGAGCCTTCCACCCAACTCTATCAACAGTTGGGAAGAGCTGTGCCGTCAGTTCACTGCCAACTTCGGGAGTTCATACACCCGACCAGGCACTGAACTGGACCTTTTTGCGGTCGTGCAAAAAGGGGGAGAATCTTTGCGGTCCTTCATCCAGAGGTTCTCTCAGGTACGCAACACAATCCCTTCTATCTCAAGTGCTTCTGTCATTGTGGCATTCAGACAGGGCGTACGGGACAAGAAGATGTTGGAGAAGCTGGCGATCAAAGAGATCACCAGCGTCACGGAACTCTTCAGCCTGGCAGACAAATGTGCCAGAGCTGCGGAGGGCCATGAAATGCACTCCAAACCAGCCTTGGAGGATCACAAGAAATCCTCCAAAGAAGAAGCCGCTACCTCCGAGGGTGGCAAGAAGAAAAAGAAGACCCACGGCAAGAAGTAGCTGTCGGCCGGTACATCCAACGTTGCAGCTGCTGCAACTCCTGGTGGCCGGGGGCCACGCCTCGGGAAGCGACCTCGACCGTCTTCCAAAGACGGTGGCAAACCCAAAGTGTGGTGTCCCATTCACAAAACGGGCAGCCACAGTTTGGAAGACTGCCGAGAGGTCCAAAACCTTGTCGAACGCTACAGCAAGCGTCGGGAAGGGTCTCCTTTCCGACAGAGGGAAGGAAAACAAAAGGTCGACGAAGCTCCGGCTGAAGAGGAGTTAGGGTTTCAGGATCCCAAAAAGGTCCTGAAGGCCGTCTACACCTCTGTTGACAACGACTCTGACGTCTCTGACAACGAGCGTCAGAAAACCATGAACACCATTTTTGGTGGATCATGGGACATCACCTCCCGTCGCGTCATCAAGACTATGCGGCGGGATATGGCCGCTGTAGCTCTTACAGCTAGACCGGAGCCACATCGAAAGTGGATGGACACATCCATCACTTTTGATGCTTCGGACTGTCCTCGAAGCATGGTCGGAGCTGGACAGTTACCTTTGATGGTATCTCCCACCATCAATAACATCCAGCTCCATCATGTTATGGTGGACGGAGGTTCGGGGCTGAACCTCATAAGCTTTGAAGCTTTTACCAAGCTTCAGCTCCGGCCTTCGGATCTCCAGCCCTCTCGACCTTTCTCCGGAGTAGGTCCGGGGGCCATTACTCCACTCGGAGCTATAACTCTCCCCGTTACCTTCGGGACACAGGAGAAGTATCGCACTGAGAAGTTGGTCTTTGACGTCGCTCAGATCAACTTACCATTCAACGCCATCTTGGGTAGACCTGCCCTATACAAATTTATGGCAGCTGCTCATTATGGATACCTGGTGTTGAAGATGCCAACACCAGTAGGCGTTCTCCGGATCCGCGGAGATCGCACCGCCGGAGTAACTGCTCTGGAGGAGCTCCATGCATTAACCACGGCGCAAGAGGAGGACTCCAGACAGGAGCAAGCTTCAAAACCCCCGAGCATTCGTCAATGAGGCTCAACCTCTGCACCCCGTGTGCAGCCAAGCGGCGACACCGACATTCCCGTCAAGGTCGTCCAAATTGGTCCCGATGCCGCTCAAACCACTCTTATATCGGGAGGGTTGAATGACAAATAGGAACTCGCGCTCATCACTTTCCTCCGGGCTAATGTTGACGTGTTTGCCTGGCAACCATCACAAATGCCTGGGATCCCTAGGGAAGTGATTGAGCACAATCTGAAGATTTACCCCGATGCTCGGCCTGTGCATCAGAAGCCTCGGAAGCAATCCGTAGAGCGGCAGAACTTCATCCGACAAGAAGTGAAGAAGTTGCTCGAAGCCGGATTCATCCGAGAAGTCTTCCATCCAAAATGGCTGGCGAACCCAGTCGTTGTGCCCAAGGCCGGCGGGAAGCTTCGGATGTGCATCGACTACACCATGCTGAATAAGGCATGTCCAAAAGATCCATTCCCACTACCTAGAATAGATCGGATAGTGGATTCCACTTCCGGGTGTGAATTACTGTGTTTCCTAGACGCATATTCTGGGTACCATCAAATCAGGAGGTCTAGGGAGGATGAAGAGCATACTTCATTCATCACAGTAGATGGATTGTATTGTTACACAGCCATGCCATTTGGTCTCAAGAATGCAGCTTCAACTTTTGTACGAGCTATGTACAAAACTTTTGAAGAACTCATCAGAGACATAGTGGAAGTGTACGTCGATGACATTGTGGTCAAGGTCAAGAACAAGGAGTCCCTCTTGGACACCTTGCAGGTTGTCTTCGACAAGCTGCGGGCCACCCGCACGAAGCTAAACCCAGACAAGTGTGTCTTCGGGGTTAGCTCCGGAAAACTTCTTGGTTTCCTGGTAAGTCACCGGGGCATAGAAGCTAATCCGGCGAAGATAAAAGCCATTGAAGACATGCGGCCACCAACCCGTATCAAAGACGTCCAAAAGTTAACTGGGTGTCTAGCAGCCCTCAGCCGGTTCATATCAAGACTGGCGGAACGGGCAATCCCTTTCTTCAAGTTGTTGAGGAAGTCCGGACCATTCCAATGGTCCGAAGAAGCAGAGAAGGCATTCCAGGAGCTGAAACAGTTCCTCACCACCCTACCAATTCTGGTAGCTCCAAACCCTGGCGAGCCTTTGTTGCTTTACATTTCAGCTACTGACGAAGTTGTCAGTATGGTTCTGGTTGCGGAGAGACCAGAACTACCCCATACTCAGGAATCCAGACCCCTTCAGGAGGGTCCGGAGGCCCCTGAAAGTGAGTCTGGGTCCCAGCTCCCAGACTCAAATCCACAAGAAGTCACTTCAGAAGACTCAGACCCCTCTGAGAGGGCCCAGGTCATCTCTGAAGAAGCTCCGGGTTCCTCCAGCCAGAACCCGGAGGTCCCCGAAGAGAACCTGGACTCCTCCGACAGGGTCCGGATCAATAGAGGGGAAGCTCCGGGCCCCTCCGGGAGGGTCCGAACCATTCAACGCCCGGTATACTTCATCAGTGAAGTATTACATGATGCCAAGACTAGATACCTAGAGGTGCATAAGCTGCTTTATGCAGTTCTTATTGCCTCCAGGAAGCTCCGACACTACTTACAAGCTCACAAAGTCTCGGTGGTGACCTCCTATCCACTTCGAGCGATCTTGCATAATCCCAATTCAACTGGGAATATTGCAAAGTGGGCAGCGAAATTGGCTGAGTTTGATCTCGAATTTATTTCGAGACAAGCAATCAAGAGTCAAGCATTGGCAAATTTCGTGGCGGAATGGACTCCCTCTCCGTCAAACCCTGGGGGCCCCAGCGAGCAGAAGACGGAACATCAAGTTCCAACCTTCACCGAGCCTCACTGGACCCTTTACTTCGATGGCTCCATGCAGAAGCAGGGGGCCGGAGCTGGAATCCTTCTCCTTGCACCAACTGGGGAGAAGGTAAAATACATGGTACACCTTGACTTCAAGGCAACCAACAACATGGCGGAGTATGAAGCACTCATCTGCGGGCTAAAGGTGGCACTGTCATATGGTGTCAAGCAACTGCTGGTCAAAGGAGATTCACAGCTCATCATCAAGCAGGTGAAGGGTGAATGCTCCTGCAATAATCTTCAGCTAGCTGCTTACCTCCTTGAAGTCCAGAGGCTTCAGAAGGACTTTGAAGTCCTAGACCTCCACCATGTTCAGCGTGCCCACAACGCTGAAGCTGACGAACTCTCGACCAAAGCGTCAACCGGAGCTCCGGCTCCTGATGGAATCTTTGTCCGGAGGTTGTCAAAACCCACAGTTCAGCCTGCCGAACTGAACGAAGGGGGCGAGATCAGCATCCCGAAGCTGACGGTCCCGATGGCCCTGTTGCCGTGGCAGCCATCAAGGTTCGTAGGTGCTGCCGGAAGCTCCGAGCAACCCAGCACGCAAGACTCAAATGCTCAAGGCAGTTCCGATGCATGGATCTCGGAGATCCGGAACTACTTGAAAGACAACATCCTTCCCGACGATGATGTATCCGCTGACCGGGTAGTCAGATTGGCTAAAAGATACACACTGGTAGAAGGGGATCTCTACCGGCGCGGTGCCAACGGCATCCTAATGCGGTGCATCACAAGGGAAGAAGGTTGCGAGCTTCTCGCAGAAATCCATGGAGGCGAGTGTGGGAACCACGCATCTTCCCGCACGCTGGTCGGAAAAGCCTTTCGGCATGGCTTCTACTGGCCTACAGCGCTCCAGGATGCAACTGAGCTGGTGAAGAAATGCGAAGCGTGCCAATTTCATGCAAAGCAAATTCATACACCTGCTCAGCCCTTACAAATGATACCTCCTACATGGGCCTTTGCTGTGTGGGGGATGGACATCTTGGGACCCTTCCCAAGAGCCGTCGGAGGTTACAAGTTCCTGTACGTCGCCATCGACAAGTTCACCAAGTGGCCAGAAGCAACTCCAGTTGTGACGATCAACAAACAATCTGCTATCAACTTTCTGCAATCCATTGTAAGCAGATTCGGAGTCCCAAATAAGATCATCACCGATAGTGGGACTCAATTCACAAGCTCCGCATTCCAAGGGTATTGCGAAGACCTCGGCATACAGGTTTGCTACGCTTCCGTAGCTCATCCCGCCAGCAATGGCCAAGCTGAGAGAGCAAATGCAGAAATCCTTAAAGGACTCAAAATGCGCACCTATGAGCGTTTGAAAAAGCATGGAGCCAATTGGATCGAAGAGCTTCCGCCCACTCTATGGGCCAACAGGACTTCTCCAAACCGGTCAACCGGAGAAACACCCTTCTTTCTGGTGTACGGAGCCGAAGCAATCCTTCCTCCGGAAATTACCTTGGGTTCGCTCCGGGTCCGGACCTTCGACGAAGCTGCGCAGGACCAGCTTCGGCGTGAAGACCTAGACCTCCTCGAGGAGGGAAGGTGCCAAGCAGCTGTTCGGAATGCCCGATATCGCCAAGCTCTACGGCGTTATCACCAGCGGCATGTACACAACCGACAGCTCGAGGAAGGCGATCTGGTGCTACGGAGAATACTATCCAGAGAAGGGCTAAACAAACTTTCCCCCGGCTGGGAGGGGCCCTTCCGAGTGATCAAAGTATCCCGTCCCGGAAGCGTTCACTTGGCTACTGAGGATGGGACACCTCTCCCAAATCCTTGGAACATCGGGCACCTCCGTAAGTTCTACACTTAATTCCACGGAGGTGAGTCTTGAGTAACTTGAGATGTATGTTATAGAGTCATTGTACATAGTCGGGTAGTTCCTCCGGGAGAGCAGCCGGACCTTTTCCGAAAGGTCTGCAAAGCTCAAGCAGCACTTGTCACAGTCTCCGGACTAAAAGCATGGCTAACTACCCTGGGTTAAACGAGAAACCAAGCACACTTAGCCTGGTCCAGTACCCTAAGAGTGTACTTGTTTCCCCTGTACCCCGGACCTATAATAAAAGACATCTTCATGTGAAATAGACTCCACGTGCATTCATTTTGTGCAGGCTCGACATTTTTATTTTTCTCTTTCTTGTCTATAATAGAAACGTGCAATTCTTAAGAAATTTTAGTTTGACCGGTTTATATACGACTCGAGTTGAATTGTCAGATCTCTTGGATTTTAATATCGTTTATGGCCAACTCGCCTGAAAGCCGCCAAGCCAATCTAGGGCCGGAGTGCGCTATCGACTTAGCCTGGTCAAGCACCCTAAGTACGCCACTCTACCTACACCCCGGCAGGCCAAAGTAAGGCGGGTCCATGGACAATTAGATCTAAGAGAAAAGACAACGTATCCAGTTGTATTTAAAATCGCGTTCAACTTAAAATTTTCTTGAGAATCATAAGCCGCGACGAAATTATAGACAAGGAACAAATTTTACTGTTTTTCTTGGCTTAAGTGTGCAGAAAAAATAAACTCTACGTTGATGGAGAAAAGCCGGAGCTAACCAAGCTCCGACCCCCCAAGGGGGGTCAACCATCGGCACTGAGTAAAAGATGGTGAGAAGACCCCGTACATGGAGTCTGTTGCCAACTAACCAAGTGTTGGCAAAGGTCATTGCCGGAGCTACTAAGCTCCGACACCTTGGAGTACTAACTATCGACGCTCTACGTGTTGATAGAGGCTATTGCCGGAGCTACTAAGCTCCAGCGATGGATAGTACCGGAGCTTCTAAGCTCCGACAACTTCAGGAGACCTTCACTATCAAAGACTTCGGACCTAAATTCTGCAAGTTCGAAGCAAATTCGACTTCAAAAAAACTCAGTATCCTTTTGGTACATGTTCACAATCAAATTGTGTACATCTACCAGGGGGCCAAGAGAAGATAAAGATGTTGAAGACAAAAAATGAAATTCGCAAAAATTTGGGGATTTCATTCATCTGGAGACAGGAGATTACATCTGAAGACAAGGGATTACAAAAATGAGGAAGAAGAAGAGAAAATATAAGCGAGAGCTAAAGAGATGGTCCTAGACCCTATGGAAGAACTCAGCGACCTTCTGGGCGACCTCCGATATGCTGGCTTGGGTAGCTTCGCCTTCTCCTTCGACGGGGCCTTCAAGCACCGGGTCCAGAGGAAATTGAGGGTTCTGGCTGGTGTAGCATGTCAGCACATATTCTGTGACGTTCCTCGCCAGGGATTGCCCCTCGACCTCTAGTTTGTCCGCGATGACGTCGCCCACCTTGGAGAGCTTGCTGCCTGCTGTACTCAATGCTTGCAGCGCAAGGTCCGGCTCCGGCTTCGGATCATCCGGGCGCAGGGGGCTGAAACCCATCGGCACCAGCGCATCGTTGGCCTTGCCCAGGAACTCCCAAATCTGCAGGGAGTCTGCCTTCCTCAGGCTCTTCACCTCTTCCAAGGATCTCTTGGCCGCCGTCAGTTCGGAATTCTCACGGGCGAGGCGCTCAACTTCTTTGGCATTTTGCTGAATCTTTGCAGCAACCCGCCTCTCAAGTCTTCCGAGCTCCTCCTTCCGGAGGTGGATCTTGTTCCGACGATCGACCAGGTCCTTCTCCCTAGCCTCCACTTTCTTCTCCCGGGCAACAAGGGCACACTCGTATTCGTAGAGTTCCTGCCCTCGCACCCAGGTCTTCTCCTCTTCCTCGAGGCAGCGCTCTTCCAACTTCTTAGTGCGCTCCTCGAGGCCCTTGTCAGCCAGAGCCGTTTTCTCGGCGAGCTCCTCTTCTCTTCTCAGGACGTCATCCCACAGCTCTAGGAGTTTTTGCTCTTCGTCTTCGAGCCGTCTCTCCCTCCCTTCAAGTGTCTCTCGGCGCTTGATGAGCGCTGCGTTGATGGCCTCAAGCTGCTCAAACCGAGCATTGGCCGCGTCGTTGGCAGCCTTGGCCTGATCATGGAACTCCCGAGAATGAGCGTCGAGGGCATGGGTCATGCTCTCCCTCTCATCCAGCAGCTTCTCCCAATACTCCAGGCGGATCTTCTCCCGCTGGATCCACTCCTTGTCATCCGCTAGCCTCGACTGCGCCAGCTTAGTCTCGAAGTGGAGCCGATTATGCCACCGCCTAAGGGTTTGGCGCTCCTCTTCAAGAGCCTTGCTGTCGTGGAAGAAGGCGAGTTGGACCTGACGTAGACTGGAGCAGGCGTTGTCGATAGACATCGACAGCGGGATGGGTTCCGGACCTGCTGGGGTCTCTTCCGTTGGTTCCAGCGGGTCTTCACATACAAAAATTGGGTCCCACTCAACGAGAGCGAAACCCTGAGTCTCCAAGGCGCTAGGGCCGTCCTCCGGGATGGCCTCAGTCGCCATCGAAGAAGGCCCCGCCGCCAAGTCTTCATTCGCCCCCTCAGGCAGGGGGCCAGCGACTTCGCTTAGGCACTCTGGCTCTGCCACAGGTACCATCAACGTCGTCACTTCCGGAGCAGGAGCTACTACTGGCTCCGACCGGGGTACCTCTTCCGAGTGAGACTCGATCTCCCTCGCCTCTTCAACCGCCGGCTCTGTGACCGGCGCTCCAACAACAACCGGCTCAGCGACCGGTGCTTCGAAGGTAACCGGCTCCACTGCCGGAAGTACCTCAACTTCCGGCTCGCATGCTGGAGCTCCAGTCACCTCCGGTTCAATCGCTGGGGCTTCAACGAGTTACGGCTCCGAGGCCGGGACTACTACTTCTTCCGGCTCTGCAGCCGGAGCTTCCATTACTGCAGCACCAGGACCCGGAGCTTCAACCTCCGAGACAAGTGCCGCTGGCGTGTCTTCACTCCCGTGGTCCGACGCTACCACGGGAAGTTCTGGGGACGAGTCGAGGTTCATGACCACGACAGCCGGCACCGGAGCTGTCGCAGCCTCAGCCACCACCTGGGGCGGAACTGGAATAGGAGCAGAAGCTCCCACGGCCTCAGAAATCGTGGCCGAGGGTGGAGCTTCACTCCCCTTCTTAGGGACGCTGCAGAGGATGGATAAAGAGAATTAACAAACAATCGATACAACTAAAAAGTTAACCAGGGTAAACATCAGAAATTACCTTGGAAGGCTCCCGCACCAGCTTGCGCGGAACCTTTTTCCCGGACGTTTCGGGCTGGCCATAGTCGGCGTAGGAGCTCCAGGAGGCCCCCCAGAACTCGTCGCAGCCACGGGAGATTCCCGGGTCGAGGCTCTCCTCGATCGGGAGGAACCCCTGGACCTGGAGGCTCCAACCGCCCCGGGGGCCGGAGTCGTACACCCGGAGCTAGCACCACCGGAGGGCTCCACCACGGAGACAGACGCGCTCCGGGAGGATCCCACTGCAGGAACAGTCTCATTCCGGGAGGACCCCACCACGGGGACAGTCGCCACGGCAGCAGAAGATCTTCCCCCCTGGGGAGAAGGAGCCAAGGTGGAAGCAGCAGGCGTGACGGACCTTCCGTCGGCATGCCGTAGCTTCCTTTTCCGACTCTCCGGCTCCTCCACCAGCTCCTTGCCTTTGCCGATGACTTCAACCCTCGGCTGTGGAGCAGGTACCGAGCCATCTTCGAGCACCCCAGGGATTGCCACTCGGGTGGTTGGTCTTCCCTCGACGACACCAAGGTCGTCAAGCGCAGGCATCTTCCGCCGGAGCTCTCTGCTGAACTCCACTTCCACGTTCAGAGGAAGAAAGGCCGACGGCGGAGTCAAGTAATCTCCGTCGACGTCGATGCCGTGCTGGAATTTCTTGAGGTGGAACTCCAAGGTCTTCCCCACCATGTTGGACTTCAACCCGGTCTCAACCCGGTCCTCGTCCATCACGCTGTTGAGGGCCCAGGCAAGCTTCTCCCTCCTCTTCAGCAGCGCCCACCTGTTGGTCAGGAAGTTGCAGAACACCGCCTGGGGAGTCAATCCTCCCTCCACACATCGGCAGATCCTGGTCAGGACAGGGTCGAAAACTTCCGCCAGCACCGGAACTTCACTCCATATCGACGTGTCGATGCCGGGCAGACTGTCTGGCAGTTCCAACCGCTCATGCTCCTCCACCCTGACGACTATCCAATCTTTCTTCCAGTCATCTCACTTCCCGGAAGGGAACGACCGGAGGTACTTGAATGGGCACTTCTTGCACTTCACGAAGTAGTAGAAGCCAAGGTACTCATTGCTCCGGCCGGTGGTGTGAACGGTGAAGAAGGTCCGGAAGAGCTCGACGCAGGGGGGGATGCCCACCCACATCTCGCAGAAGTGTACAAAGATGGATACGAGGAGAATGGAGTGAGGGCCAAGGTGGTATAGCTGCAGACCATAGAAGTCCAGCAGCATCAAGAAGAAAGAAGAAAACGGTGGGATCAGCCCCACCATGGCGTACGAAGAAAAGTACACCATCTCGCCAGCGCGCTCCTTCTCAAAGGGGAGCTCTCCGCCGGCACGGACCGAGCGGCTGAAGAAGTCCGAGGACCACCCCATAAGGGCCCGAACCTTCTTCAAATCGTTGTCGGTCTTCAGGCGACTCTCGCGCAGACCCAACTCCATCGCAGCACAGCTAGGCAAGAGAAGAGGAGCAAAGTACGAGTCGGGAGTTTGAGCGCAAGATCAGATGGGAGGCGTAAAGAACTCCCGACGGTGCGCGCTTTCCTTCTTAAGTAAGCCCTCGCAATGCTTGGATGGAAACTGCAGGGGAGTCGAAAATACTACTCAAGAGTTCAACCCAGCCGATGACAAGAGGGCCCGGGACCACCCCGACGATCAAGTCGAGGTTCTCACCCAGGCGAACGGTTGTCATCACGAGGTGGGAAACCCAAAGGCGGCGGCCTGACAAGGCGCGCAGAACCGATACGGTTTTCGTATCGGGAACCGGCGACCTTCAATTGCGTGAGATCCGCACGTCAAAGATCTTATCTGCCGCCTGAGGTGCGCCACGCGTCAAGATTTAACTGTAAAATCCTGCCAACGGCACCTCCGAAGACCCTTGAAGACCCAGTTCAAGAGTCGCAAGGATGGACCCACCTCCGATGGAACGACTTCACCCCAGTGACCTTCCTCAGAGGTAGGTCCAGGGGGCCACTGTCGGTACCCTAAAAACCGTACACCCCCTGAGATTACAAAGATCTCAGGGGAAGGACGACTACTTGAATTGAAGACCCGCGGAGGCCCACTTGTCAGACATGACCGGACCTGCTTCTCCAACATGGTTAATCCTTAGGTCGCCACGTGTACTGCCGAACCGGAGCTACCGCCCACAAGGGGGAGGCTCCGAACCAAGTACCGAAATGGCACCTCCGGACCTAACCCCTGACCGAGAGAAGCTCCGGACCTGACACGTGTCAGGTAGCCCCGGAGCTTCTTGCTTCCCACAGTAAGCTCCGGAGTAGCCACGTGTCCAAACGTCGGAGCTGGCAGCCTCTAACCACCGGAAGACCTTGTAACAGCTCCGGATCTTCAAAGGAGAGCCAAGGACTTCAAGAACTGTTTAAATGTCATTAATGCCATATTAATGACACTTAAACGGACGATCTTAACACCTGTAATGGCACTGTTGGAGCCCGTTACAGGATCATTAACAACAATTAATCGTGTATCAATTCTAGTAACCGCCGGGGCCACATGTCGGGCCAGGCCAGCTTGTAACGGCCTGTCTTTGTACTATAAAAGGACAGGCCGTCGATACACACGAGGGATGATACGTGACAATCGAATACAACACCAACACACCCGTGGAGTAGGGTATTACGCTCAGGCGGCCCGAACCACGTAAATCCTAGTGTCTACTGTGTTAAACCGCAATTCACCTTCTTGAGTCTCCGCGCGCCCACACCGAACTACGAACTCCTTCAACACTTTAGCAGTGTCAGGAGATCTGCCGACTCCAACAGTCGACACTATGGCTAATTTAATTTATTCGATGAGCGATTTATTAGCATATGTTTCAATATTTGTTTGTGTAGTACTAGCACTGTTTATTTTGACTGCTAGTAGAACTGTTCTAGTCGTTATGCTGTTTCGGATCATCAAATTAATTGCATGCCATGTGTATTTTCCAACAATCCAGAAACCTGATATACTTAACATTGCTGGACTAACTGATGCGCTGAAACCTGAGCGATTTGTCGGGAGTGACAAGTTTAAGAGATGGTAGACAGAGGTGAAGTTCTGGCTCATTTCAATGAAGATCTGGTGGGTGATTTCTCCAGTTCTTACTCTCACTGAGGAGCAGAGCTGTGACTATGAACTGGACAATTCAACTTGTCTTGGCTGCCTGTTGTTACTCCTGTCAGATCAGCTGTGTGACATTTACATGAACCACATTTCAGCTAAGGAATTATGGGACGCCCTAGACCACAAATATGCAGAGTTATATGTTGGACGTGAACTATATGTTAATCACCAGTACCACGAATATAAGATGGTCGGAGACCGATCTATCGTGGAACAAGCTCATGATATCCAGCTTCTGGTGGGGGAACTTGCACACTTTGATACGGTCTCGCATGACAAGTTCGTGGTTGGTGGAATTATTTCCAAACTGCCTCCATCTTGGAAAAGTTTTCCACGAGCCTTAAACACAACAAGGATGTTGTGACTGTTGAAAGTCTAACCTCAACTCTTGATGTTGAGGAGAAGGCAAGATCAAAAGATGTGCCTCATTCTGTTCCGTAGGAGAGGACTCCTTCTAATGCCAATGTGGTTGAAGGTCTGTTGGTGGCAATAAGAATAAAAATAACTGAAAAGGAAAATCCAAACAAAACACTAGCTTTAAGAAGAAGAAGAAAGAAGATTTGACTTGCTTTGTGTGTGACGAGCTTGGCCACATAGCCAGGAAATGCCGCAATAGATTTGGCAAGAAAGGTGGTGGTCAGGAATACGTGAATGTTACAATTAGCGAGGTCAGAGAAGCATTTGGATCAGAGTATGTTCCAAAAGTTCTTCTAGTGTGTCATTCCACCGATTGGTGGCTAGACACGGGAGCTAATGTGCATGTTTATTTTGACTACAATTTATTTTCTTCTTATCAGGCTATTGACAGCTCCGTCTTGATGGACAATAGATCTAAGACTGCTATACATGGAATTGGAAGAGTCGATCTGAATTTGACCTCCGGAAAGACTCTCTCTTTGAAGAATGTGCAGCACGTCCCTGGAATAAATAGGAATCTGATTAGTTGTTCACTATTGTGTGGTGATGGCTATAAGCTAGTGTTTGAGTCGAACAAATTTATTGTTTCGAAGTTTGGTGTATTTATTAGAAAAGGATATAATAGCGGAGGCCTGTTCCGTCTTTCAGTTGTTGAAGATTGTAATAATCTTATGAACTCGGTTGCTCATTCTAGTTCTGAATGCAATGGACAAGATGCTACTATTTGGCACACTCGACTTTGTCACATTAATTATGATCATATCATTAAATTGTCCAAACTTAATTTTATTCCGAAAATTCCCATTGAAAGAAGATCTAAGTGCCATGTGTGTGTGCAAGCTAAACAACCACGTAAACCTTTTAAAAGCATGGAAGAGAAGAGCTTGCATCACTAGATCTTATTCACTCAGAATTGTGTGAAATGAATGGAATTTTGACTAGAGGAAGGAAGAAATATTTTATATCTTTTATTGATGATGCTACTAGATACTGTTATCTCTACCGTTTTAAAATCTATAAGGCTGAGGTAGAAAATCAACTAGAAAGAAAAATCAAACGTGTCAAGTCCGATACAGGAGGAGAGTATCTTTCTAATGATTTTGACAAATATTATGGGGAGCACAAAATTATCCATGATACAATGACTCCCTACTCACCCCAATCTAATAGGGTGGCTGAGCGGAAAAACCGAACACTAATGGACTTGATTAATGCCATGTTTGACAGTTTGGATTTATCCAACTCGTGGTGGGGGGAAGCCATGTTGACTGCATGTTTTGTGCTGAATCGAGTTCCACCATCCAAGGGTGAAATAATCCCATATGAAGGATGGAAAGGAAGAAAGTCTTCTCTCAGTTTTTACGTGCATAAGGCTGTTTGGTCAAAGTTAATGTGCCTGCATGTAAGAAATGAAAATTGAGAACAAAAAATTGTGGACTGTGTCTTTCTAGGATACGCACAACATAGTGCGGTCTATAGATTTTTAGTAATTAAATATGAGATTTCTGATGTGCATGTTAATACTATGACTGAATCTCGTGATGCCACATTTTTTGAAGATATTTTTCCAATGAAGGATAGAGTTGCAGGTTGTAGTGAGACATCTACTAGTTTTACTCTTGATCCTTTTCCAATATACGTACCTTGTTTTTACACTGAAAACCCTATTGAAGATGACAATACAAATATTGCTCCTCGAAGGAGCAAGAGACAAAGGATTCAAAAATCCTTTGGTGATGATTTTACTGTTTACCTCGTTGATGATACAACCAAAATACTTTCAGAGGCATATGCATCACTAGATGCAAAGTGCTGGAAGGAGGCAATACATAATGAAATGGAGTCCATTTTGACTAATGAAACTTGGGAAATATGTGACTGTCCCCTGTTGGGTGTAAGTGGATATTTGAAAGAAAACTCAAACCAGATGATACAATCGATAAACATAAGGCTAGACTTGTAGCCAAGGGATTTACACATAAGGAAGGCGATGATTTTTTCGATACTTATTTACCTGTTGCTAGGCTAACAACAACTCATGTGCTTGATGCACTTGCTGCGTGTCATGATCTCCTCATTCATCAAATGGATGTAAAGATGGCTTTCCTAAATGGCAAGCTCGATGAGAAGATATATAAGCAGTCTGATGGTTTTGTGGTGTCTGGGCAAGAGAACAAAGTGCATAAGTTACGGAAATCCTTGTATGGCCTCAAGCAGACACCAAAGAGTGGCATGAGAAGTTCGATAGAACTATAATCTCAGCAGGCTTTATGGTAAATGACACTGATACATGTGTGTACTATCGGTTTGATAGGGATAAGGGAGTAATACTGAGCTTATATGTTGATGTCATATTAATTTTTGGGAATAGTATTGATGTGATAAATAATGTAAAATCATTCTTGTCCCAAAAAATTGACATGAAGGATTTGGGAGTGACTGATGTTATTCTAAATATCAAACTGATTAAGGACGACAATAAGATTACTTTAAAGCAATCTCATTATGTGGAGAATATTCTGAGTCGATTTGGGTACTCAGATTCTAAAACTTCTCCAACACCATATGAGCTCAGTTTAAAGCTTCTCAAGAACAGAGGACAAGGGATTAATCCGTTGAGATATTCCCAGA
Source organism: Tuctoria greenei (assembly GCA_036927565.1). Taxonomy (NCBI): domain Eukaryota; kingdom Viridiplantae; phylum Streptophyta; class Magnoliopsida; order Poales; family Poaceae; genus Tuctoria; species Tuctoria greenei. Next base: position 141,679,067 of record JAYESD010000009.1, read on the forward strand.
TTATTGGTTCTCTCATGTATCTTGCTGGTACAACTAGACCTGACATCTCATTTGGAGTAAGCAAATTGAGCAGATTTACTTCTTATCCTAGAAGAGTTCACTGATGTGCACTAGAACGTGTAATGAGATACTTGAGATGTACATCAGCATATTGACTTTACTATACGGGGTACCCAACTGTACTAGATGGGTATAGTGACTCAAATTAGATCTCAAACGCTGATAAGATCAAAGCTACTAGTGGATACATTTTCACTATTGGTGGTGCTGCAGTTTCATGGAGGTCTCACAAGCAGATTATATTGACAAAGTCTACTATAGAGGCGAAACTTGTAGCACTTGAGGCAACCACAACTGAGGCGGAGTGACCGAAACAACTCTTGATGGACTTGCTGTTGGTCGATAAACCTCTGTCAGCAATTCTTTTGCATTGTGATAATCAAAGTGTGATCACAACTGTTGGCAATGCAAAAGAAAATTTGAAGTCCTCAAGACATGTGAAACGGCGAATCAAATCCGTGAGACATTTGAAAAATACGGGGGAGATTGCCGTTGAGTATATCAATACTAAAAGAAATATTGCATACTCTTTTACTAAGGGATTAACACGTGCTGTAATTGAAGAACATCAAGGAAATAGGTCTGAAACCTATGTGATGTTATCATACAATGGTAACCCAAACTATTTGATCGGAGATCCCGTGAAGTAGACCTTGGAAAAAACAAGTTGTATGGATAACTAAAGAGTACTTGTTTATTACTCATTTTCGCTAGTAGATGCGTACTCTCAGTACTGCATAGAAGGTTCACTTTAATGTCTTAATATGTTTTAAGGTCTATTTTGGCAAGATATTATCCTGCAGGGTATACTTGTAAGAACACACCTATGTGAGTTGACTGTGAGGTCGCAGTCTATGAGATGTGAGTGATCTCAAATAAACTCATGAAAATACACGGGAGCAGACCATAATGCTCCAACCATAGACATGGCTTTAGACGGCCTAGTATCAGCGATGCTTTCATGTGAAACTTGCTCACATAAAACTAGCAATTCAAGGCTATGTCTATTGTAAAGTTGTGAGTATGTGAATCATGAAATGCTAGGTGCAACTCAACCCGTAACGGCTCTGCACTACAAAGCTGATATATTAAAGCGCGGAAATATTACTTGTAGACCTTGGTTTTTGGTAAGGATTGTTGGGATTTGGCCTGTAAGGTGCAGCTCATTTATGGGCTGATTTATTTGGGTCAACTCTCCTGTTGAAAAGTCAAGGTGATGTGCAGATGTGGCTGGGATATTTAGTCCCACATTACCCATCTAGATGGGTGTTTCCTAATATATATATTGGTCTTTGTACTGGTTCTCAATATGAGAATAATGAGGGATGAAGACTGGTGCTATGAACACAAATATACACGCACGCACGCGCGCGTTTCACGATTTTACGCGTTTTTATCGCGTGACTTGTGACTTGCGACGTTGCACGTTCGCGTCGTGACGAGTTGTGTTCTACTGAACAGTTATTTTTTCAACCACTCATATAAAAGAAATATTTCATCACAATTGGACTGCCACGTCAACGTGTGGAGTAATTTGAGGCATAAGGTACGCATTTAATGTACACGAATGCCCATAACTGCTTCCATTAGTTGCACGTTGAGGGATTTCAGAGAGCTATTTCCCAAAATTATAGGAGATCGAATCTGAGGCGGTTGGCTGACTCGAGTATATAGGAGACATCCTGGATACTGGAGAATAGACACGGACAACATAGAAACTCGTCTCTCTCGCATACTACTTTGCACTGTCGTTTTTAGTCTTGCCGTTCCTTCATTGGCAGTGCAGTGGATTGAGGGAGAGTGGTGTCTTCGAACTGACGCCAATGATCTGAAGACCTGCACGGGTACCGACGATCAGGTTTCTGAGAAGTGCGCTCGCACAATCGCTTGTTGCACTTCCTACTTCCTCTACATATTCATTAAGTTTGTCATCGGATCGTCTACTTCACAGCAGAAAGATATGTAAGTGGATCACTCCATCTATAACTAATTCAATTTATTTGATGAGTGATTTATTCGCATATGTTTCAATCTTTGTGTGTAGTATTAGTATTGTTTATTTTGATTGCTAGTGGAACTGTTTTAATCGTTATGCTGTTTCGAATCATCAAATTAATTACATACCATGTGTATTTTTCGACAGTTGTGTTTTTGTCCTGCTCACCGTTTACAGGCAAATTCATAACCATCCTTCTTGAAACCTAATTTGATGTTAAAAAAGATCGCCGTTTGGGTGTGTCTGACCACCAGGTCCCGTGCTCCCATGGCGTCCGCGAGCGAGGCGACCCGTGAACCCGAACACCAACTTCGCGCCGCGGCCGAAAGCGACGCGCACAGCCGCACACGCACAAATCCAGAAGCCACCGAGCCGCCACCGCATACTCACTGACGTCGCTGTCGCCGTCCCAGCTCGTGCGCTCCCCCACCCGCCTCGCGACAAGTCGCGGCCGTGACTGATCCTCACCTCCTCCCCACTTCCGCGGCTTCGCTCGCTTCGCCTGCTCCCGTCCCGAGGGTTTCAGGTTTCTTGGTCCCTAACGGCTTGTCCGCTTCCGGCACCGCCGCTTTTAGTTGCAACTTCCGGACCTTTTTCAGCCGGATCGCTGATCTTCCTTCAAAGATCGCATCTCTGGCACCCGAGTTCAGATGAGATGCGAGGGTGGTGGCGGAGTCCGAGCTCGTAGGAGCCATGGCTGAAGTTGCGGCCTCTTCGTCCGGATCCTTCGCCCCGTGCCGCCCTCTCCATGGCGCCGGCGTCGTCAGGGACGCGCTCCCGTACGGCGGACTCCCCACCGTCCCGCCGCCGCCGATGGTGCCGGTGCAGGGTGGGGGTGGAGGTGGTGGAAAGATTAGTCCCGCGGTGCTTTTCATCATCGTGATTCTCGCCGCGGTGTTCTTCATCTCCGGCCTGCTCCACCTCCTGGTGCGGCTGCTCGTGAAGAAGCAGCTCCGCCGGCGGGCGGCGTCAGCGTCGGCGCGATGGGCGACGGTAGGGGAGGCTGACGCCGCGCTGCAGCGGCAGCTCCAGCAGCTGTTCCACCTCCACGACGCCGGGCTGGACCAGGCATTCATCGATGCGCTGCCCGTGTTCTCCTACCGGGAGATCGTCGTTGGCTGCAGTGGCAACGGCGACAAGGAGCCGTTTGACTGTGCGGTGTGTCTGTGCGAGTTCGAGGCGGAGGACCAGCTGCGGCTGCTGCCGCTGTGTGGGCACGCCTTCCACCTTAATTGCATCGACACGTGGCTGCTCTCCAACTCGACCTGCCCGCTTTGCCGCGGGGCATTCTTCGTCCCAGGGCTCATGGCCGAGAACAACCCCATGTTTGATTTTGAGGAACGGCTGGAGGAAGGCCGGCGGTCTGAGGAATCCGAGTATGGGCTTGGGTTGCCCGCGCAGAAGGCGCAGGCGCCAGTGGCAGAGAGACGGGTGTTTCCGGTGAGGCTTGGGAAGTTCAAGAATGTCGGGACCCAGGGTGCTGTGGAAGGTGGCAATGCCAATGCTAGAGTGCTGAGTAGGGATCAAGGGGAGAGTAGCAGCAGCAGCTTGGATGGTAGGAGATGCTTCTCCATGGGCACATATCAGTATGTTCTTGGCACTTCCGACCTCCGGGTAGCCCTTCAGCCAGGCCGGATTCGAAACAACGCTGGTGGTGTGGTAAGAGGAAGGCCTGCTGGGTTAAGTTCAATCAATGCTGATATGATGGAGGGGGAAAAAATCTGCGCGCGCAACAAAGGGGAGAGTTTCTCTGTGTCGAAGATTTGGCAGTGGTCTAATCTTAAGGGCAAGCTACCTGCTGGTTTGGATGATTGTTCGGATGCAGGGAGCCTTCCATCATGGATGAAGAGAGGCGGTGCCGGAGATACATCAAACATGTGACTCTGTACTATGATAATAGCTAATGTTTTCTTTCGCTAGTGTTGCTCACTTAATAGTTTACCTGTAGTCATTTTTCTTGTCTAATTTGTTATGTGCTGATTTCGATTGGAATGCGTCAATCTCATTGGAGTGATGACTTCTGGTAGTCATACTAGCTTAGTATGTTGCACCATGTAGATTGTGATGACTTAAGAGTAATGTGATTTCTGGCTTCTCTGTTATTTTGTATTTCTCTATTACTACCATACATGTTTTTGCAATATATTTTGTATGACCGCTCATGTTTTTGCAGTTTGCCTTATGTGGTTGACCGAATCAGAGTATAAACGACATTCAGTAACTTCTCAAGTCTTAGTATTCATTTACGGAAATGATTTGGAAGGTATCTATTACTATTATGAGCAACTGCCAACTAGTACATTGAAACTGTTCTTGCATAGTAGAGCTGTAATGGAATTGTTTTCTTTAAAGTTTATTTTGCCCCTGGCATTCTATTTCTGCTTACACATACCTAGCCGCTTGCAGTAGTAAAATATATTTTATATAACATTCCTGAATTCCTATTTTTATCTTATTGTTTCTTCAAGAATAGAAGGCTAAGGTTTTATTTTCACCTTATATTTTGCCTGAAATGATGCGTCTTTTCCACTTTATGATACTTGAAGAAGTTTCATATATTGAACAATATTCTTACATATTATCTTGCCATGTGTGCTCTTGACAAGTCACTGTTACCTAAATTTATATTCTGGTATCGTTGAACTTGTTTTAGTTTCAGTTTGTGAATTCATGGTTAAGTACCAGGTAAACATTTCATAAAATTTAAATTCAAAAAACGGTGACATGTACTTGATATTCCCCCTTTCTAACTTCTGATGAGCAGAGTGATTGACATATACAGGGAAATTGTAATGAACTAATGATTGAACCCGCATAAGCATATTTCTTTTGCCTTTAGTCCAGTCATCTGCTACCTTTCTGGATGCCTTTCTCCTTTGGGGATCACCTTATGAAATTCTTCGCCCTCTCTTTCAAAAACCTTCTTTTGCCTTAGCAGAAAGAAACTCATCGTGCTTTCCTTTATTCTGGGGTGAAACCTATAATGTTCAAAATATAGATGTGTCAGCTTAAGCATAACTTGGTATAGCGTTTCTTACATTCTCTATGTCATTGTATTTCATGTGCTTCAATTTAATTGATCGTCAGTATCGCGTCATGTGATTACTTCATTGGATTTCCTTACATCTTTTTCAGTAAAGGGTGTATATTAAGATCAAGAAGATATCAATTACACCTGGCTTACATGCTAATATAATATCAAAAGCAAGTCCATACATTATGGATGCACACAACCCCCCAAATAAACTTGTACAAAAGTACTTTCTCAAACTCTAACATGAGCATTGAGATTAAAACTACCACCTCCGGAACCTTGTAGACCTTTTCTACCGTCAGCAATTGGTCTCCTTACATCTTAAATGCGTAAAAGTTTAAGATAGTCTGTTCATATGACAGTTGGCAAGTTGGTAAAGAGGAGTTAACAGCACCTTTTGCGTGGGTGCTCCATCCCTATTGGGGGTGACCATTCGGTCGCTGTCGGTGTCGGCTGACTTTGTGCATTGATATGATATCCAACTGAAAAATTATCATCGTTTAACTTAATGCATCTTGTGATGGTGGCCATTGGGCAGTGTGGCAATTGGGCAGTGTCCCATCTGAGTGGAACCAGGAGTGTTCATGGTACGTTTTTTTATGAGGCCTACTGCTAAGTGAAGTGGAACCCAATACCCAATGCCATATAATGTGTTCATTGTCCAGTCTTCCTTTTGGTTTTGGTTTAATTTTAATCAGAAAGTATCGTGAAGTGCCAGCTCCAAAATGCCTCCACTAACTAGATTAACAGGTAGCATGTATGGCGTTTTGCGTTGGGATCTGAGGTATGAATCAGCTTATGCTGATATTCCTGCTGTGCTTAATACCAGATCTGCCAGTATTTCATTGAGTAATCAAATACTTGTTGATAACCAGATCTGAAATACTAAATCTGCTATTTGCTGTCATCTGAAATAAGCTGCCTTATGATTGGCTCTCGAGATCTCCATTTCCAGACTCATCACAAGTCCAAAGATTTGATTCGTTTTAAATAAACTATTTTCTCCATCCTCAATAAATGATGTTTTTTTAACTAATTTTAATTTTAAAAAACATCATTTATTTGGAGATGGAGGAAGCACATAATTTGAAGTCTTAGGCCGCGCATCTGAGACAGTCCTACCGTTGATAACGCTGTCTGGTGCTGGTTCACAATACTGTACCTGCTCGATGACAAAATTGGCGGCACTGGTTTCAGCCTTTCAGCACAACTTGGGCATTGTTTCTTCTCGGATGCAGGTGCTCGCCTGCAAAGGCTAGCCTCAGGCATATCATGATTGAAACGGACAAGAACAACTGAACGAAAAATTGGAGGCACGCCATTGACGAGTCCTGTCGTCACCGTCGTACGTGTTCTAGTTTTGTTCGAGTCGCCAGCTTTGCACTGTCAGAAGGTCAACTTGTTCTTTGGACCTTGCTTTTTATCTTCAGTGATGGCAGAACTTGATACTGTTGGCTCAGTATGTCAAGTGTTCGGATCATACCATTACTGAAATTATAATGCAGTTCATTTTGTTAGCTGGCATTAACACGCAACGATAACCGGTTCTTGAGACTTGATACTGTTGGCTCAGTATGTCAAATGTTGAAGCAACATTCGTCCACCAAGATTTTTTGGTACTACGGTACAAGAAAGGAAATCTTTGATTAAAATAAGCATTTGTTCTTCAGGTACGGGGAACTACATTGTTGTCCGTGCGTTTGGTTCAGAACCACGCAAATTATTCAGACTAAAATCCAAATCTAGCATTGAAATAATCTATATTCAGATAAAAGTTACAGGCTTCACCCACTTGAAGCAGACACTACCGTTGATCGGTTAAGGGCTTAAGGCCGGCCGGCGCCAGCTCCCAAATCACAATACTGTTCTCGACGAGAAACATGGTGGACACTGGTTTCGGGCTTTCAGCACAGCATGGCCCCTGTCTCTTCCCAAACGCAGCTGTTCATCGGTAAAGGTCAGACTCGGGCACGGCTGAAGCGGACAAGAGCAACCGAACAAACATAACTGGAGGCTCGCTAATGAATGAAGCCTCGCGTCCTAGCTCCCGTGTGACCCATCAGTATCCCGCAGAGTTGTGATGTTCGTTGTTAACCGCCGGCACGTTTGCCATCGCATCATGCTTTTGGCTAGCGTTAGCACCGCGGGATAGTGGTGTGAACAGGCCATCGCAAAGCTGAAATTTTTGGAGTGATAATACTAGTCCGGTCCGGTAATGCTTGTACAGTAGGATATAAAGCACAATCTTCGTTGACTTGTTTTGGTAGCATATTTTGAGGTTGATCGTTATGGCTCGGAACTTATAGCTTTCTGTAGACAAACTGGCCAAGGGATCAAGTAGAAGTGAGCACTTCTTTCTGTCAAACTTCATGCTACGCGTTGATAAAACCTTGTTGCCAATCTTAGCTTCTTTTTACTACTGTTGCAGGCTAACATCAGGGTCGCCAATTCCGTTTCAGATACTTAATGCTCAATCGCTCATTCGGAAAATGAAGCAAGGGACCTGTATCTGTATTGGTGTGATGTTAACATCAGATTGGGGAATATTACCTGTCTCGGATTCAATTCTTCAGTTGCGTCGCTGCATCAATCCCATTTCATTCTAGACCAATGCCAAGTTATAATGCTAACAAGAACCAAAATATACCAGCTACGTCACGTCCAGCCACAAAGCGTCACGGCAGGCCGTCGACGAGGTGACGCCGGAGATGAAGACGGTGGTCCGTGGCCGGGATCACGTGAACATGCGTTACTTCTCGGTTCGTTTTGGAGCAAATTCAGCAGCCAACCCAGTCGCCTAACGTTCCGGCGCGCGGCGAGGCATGGAGCAGAGGTCGGTGCCGATCCGATCGACTAGCTGCTAATGGAAAAAATTAAGACGTTCGAGTCATTCGAGATTCTTGTTTTGGTGCGGGAACGATGCAGATCGAGAAGCGGGATCATGGGTTCGAGGCACGGGACGAGGAGATGTGATTGCACGAGCCGTGTCGGCAACGCCAAAACCTGAACTCACCATCACGAGGGCATCAATTATCGGAGACGGCCAAAAGAGTGCTGCTACTTGACGCCAGCGAACGTCTAGGTCATAAAGAAATTTGGTTGAAGCCTCGCTGAAAACGGGTCAGTTTCATGCGTACAAGATTCATGTAATATTCGTGCGTTCCGGGCAGTGTCTTGTCTGTGCACGGTACAACAGGGTACCAGAGCTAATGGGATTGTTGTATAATCTCACAAGAGGTTTCTTACAAAACCATGCCAAACTTGCCTTATCTTTTTTTTTTCTTGGTACGAGTGAACGATTTCTATGTCTATATGTTGATGATTGAACAATATAGCATTCTTTACATAAAAAGACAAGGGAAAAAGGCAAGAAAAAATACTAAAAAATCTTATCGACACCATCCATCCACAAGCAAGAACTGGCCCAAGAACACGAAAGGGACGTCGTCCGATTAATGAGACTGCCGTCGGTTGCGGCCAGCGGCATCGGCGTGAGCCCGTGACGGCGTCAGCCTCGTAACGCGGCAGCGGACGTCGGGGGCGCGCGCGGGGAGTGCGGCGGCAGGGGCTGCGGGTGGTGGAAGAGCGGCGGGGCGTCGCGGCCGCCGAGGTCCATGGACGCCTTGGCGGAGGCGGGAGGCGCGACGAAGCGCGCGTTGAAGTCGCGGTAGCCCGTGTAGTCGTCGTCGTCGGGGCTGCTGCCGCCGTGGCCCTCGTCGAAGTTGAGCGCGTAGCTGAGCGGGTCGTAGTTGAGCTTCCGCCCCGTCCCGCCGCCTCCTCCTCCTGCCGCGGCGGCGCCGTGGCGGGGGCGGCCGCGGAACCGCCGGATGAAGGTCTTCCACCGTGGGCCGGCCACCAGCTCCGACCACTCCCGCACCTTCATCATCGCGTCCACCCCGCGCTGCCACCACCGCCGCCGCGCTGCGCCTGCTCCTCCTTCCCCGACGCCGTGCCACCACTCCTCGTCCGCGCCGCGACGGGCGTGCGGGGACGACGACGCTGACGAGGAGGAGGAAGGCCACGGGAAGCAGCAGCATCGGCGACGCCCGCGGCGGGAGAATAAGGCGGCATCCGGGTCGTCAAGTCCACCCGCCGCGCCGGCGTCCATGGCGGTTGTCTGTTTCGGGGAACGGCGCGGCGGTGTGCGTGTGTGGTGTGGACTGTGGAGGCGGCGCCGGCGGGGCGCGGTCGCTTGAGGCGCGCGTGATTTTATTGGGGAAACGGTTTCTGGGTGCTGGCGCCCCCACTTGCCTGTGAGACGGTGCGGCGGAATTAATAACATAACCGCCTCCCTTGTTGCCTCTTGATACGCGCTCGTCTTACACGTGGGTCCTCCGGACATCATTCTGGGCCGTCCATGTCAGCGTCGTCATATGCCAATCTCTATGCTATGTGGGATCCGGGGGTGGGATGGACAGATGGTTGGTTGGCTCGACGACGTCGACCGCCGGCCCCACGGCCACGCCTTTGTGAGAGTTTGTAATTGAACGCATTGGCAATTTGGCATAGTTTATCGTCAATCGTCATTGAGCGAAGGAGAGCTGCATGATAAATCGATAACTAGTTCCAGCACACATATTTCATATTTCTCGAAGTTTCCTTTCAAATGCTGGATTCCAAAAACATAAAACAGGAAAACATAGATTTAGAGTTAACTACAATTACTATCCACGAATTGAGATCGTAGGAAAATTTTCGACGACGAAACTTTTAGATGCAATTCAGAAGGAAAAAACGTGGAAATTTGAAGAGAGAGAGAGATAGACTCTATGAAAGTTTCGAAGAGGTGGGACCTCTTGCTTATTTTCTTCCAAAACTCATATGGAGGAATACATTCCATACGAATTTTAAAGGGTTTGATATGATTTAATCCTGCGTTTAAAGAGATCTACTGGAAAAATTTTCTGTAACGATTGAATCCTATATAAGGTCTACACATTTCCTCCATTCAAAAGGGGCGGGAGATTATCCTGTGGCAGACATATATTTGACTCAGTAGCAGGTCCAAAGCAAAAACTTATGAGAAGGTTTTGAACTTCCATGTCCTTCTTCCTCCTTACACCAGCTTCTCCTATTTATTTCCTCCTCCTTCCTTGGAAACTCCATTGTTCTGTGATATTTTTATTTTGGTAGGAGGTGGGGTGCGGGTATCCTCCCATGATTCACTTATGCAACGATTTATCCCTCAAACGTACAACAATGTTTATGCAAGCACTATCTTATATTCTCAAATGCTTGTTACTCTTTAATTACAAAATAAATTAAAGAGTAATAAATATTTTGAAATGGAGGAAGTATGTAGTATACAAAAACTCCACAACCTTAGCCGTTTAGTGAAAAGTCGGCCAAACTAAGCTCAAACTCGCGCGATCGTTTCTTCCGTCTCAGTTTGCAGATACGACTGCGCAAAGTTGAATGTGCTTCAAGCACCCAACACATCTTTCCAATCCACGGAGGCACACGGACGAGATAATGCCTAGTGATGAACAAGTGGAGAAAAGAAGGATAAGAACCTGACGTGCAAAACGAGCACCATCTCACTGTTCCCGTAATATTTTAGTTGCGTCGTGCGCTACTCGTCCATTCCAATTCCAAATGACGCTCGGTCCGAAGCTACAGACGGTGGAATCACCCCTGCTGACAGGGTGATCACGTGGCAGGAAAGTGAAGAAAGGCCCGATGGGCCCAATGCACTCCATGGCCCGTTGCTTTCTATGCTAATCGACCCGTGTGTCCAACAGAGCGTCGTGCGCCGCGAATGGAACGGCCACGCCCACGCTCTCCCTCCTCTGTCCATGCTCTTGGATGCGCTCAAGCAGTTCTCCGGCAATACTCTACTGGGTGGTGGGCGCGGTGTGCAACCGCACCGGCAGCTACTTCGGCAGGAAGCCGGTGCTCGACCAGGCGGTCGTCCTCGGATTTATTCACATCCTTCATGTAAATACTCCCTCTGTTCAAATTAAATGTTGTTAAGGCATACTTCATTTGTTCATTTTAGTTCACTTTTGTTGTCTAAAACGACAAATAAAAGAGAACGGAGGTAATATCTGCTATCATGCCACTCCATCCCTCGTCAACGTCTAGATCGGCGATCGCACACCGACATAGGGCGTTACTGGTATCGCCTGATCCTTTACTTTTCCTCCATTGAACTTAGATTTACTGGCGTACAATAATTTACAGTAGTACGTTTCTGTCAGCCACTCAGTCTCTACGCTCTTACATTATGTGTGTACGACCGTCGCTATGTTTTCTAGGCGCGCACATTTTTCACTATTCAAAGTTCATCTAAATCAGGGAGGCAACCTCAAGATACCAAAGCAGTCCGAGTCTGACTCAGAACAGGAAACAAAGCCTAAAAGGCAGCCAAGAAAATCAAGATGGGATGTTGCAGAGTCTTCAAATCAGCATATGCAGGTGGACAAGGGCAAAGGAAAAGTGGAAGAAGGTGGCCTCCAAGGTGAGATACACTTTCCTGGCTGTAGTAACCCTTTTTGCTTCTGATGTGGTAGCTATGATAAAAAGAATAATGTGCGCCCTAGAGTCAAGAGATGTGAGAGATGCTCTAGGACTGGACATGAGGCCATAAATTGTTATACTAAGCTGCTGAGAAAGTATGTCGCCCCGCTACTTGCTGCACAAGTTGAGGGCTAGAGTTTTTTCTTGATCCCTGCTCATCCCTCCGAAGTGAATGTCAAGGAAACTGCAACTACCACCATAGTGGAGGTGATTAGTGGAAAGGTGACAGCTAAGCAGATAGAACAACAGTTTAGCGAGAACTTTGGGTCCACATGGAGATGGGATACAAAAGCCCCTAGATGACTCTAGTTACACTATGAAGTTCCCTAATGCTAGGACAATCAAGGAGTGGGCCAATATTAGCATTGGAGTGAGAGGGACTGATGCTTTATAGTGATTAAGCTATGGTCTGCAGAGATTAGAGCTAAGTTTGAGCTCCAAAGTGCATGGTTCAAAGTAAGGGGGATACCCTACGATAAGAGGAATATCAAGAGACTGGCCTATGTTGGATCACTAGTGGGGTCCATGATGATATTGATGATAGTACAATCAACATAATTAACTATGTGAGAATGAAAACTGGATGTAGAGATGTCACTAGGGTACCTGCTGTTGCTGAAGATGTCTGTCGAAGTGTTAATGCGACACTTCCCCCAGATCTGCTAAGGAGCAGCCCGTGGAGGTTCTTGTTCGGCGGGGCTTAGGCCTCAATCAAGTGTACGCACGTATGAGAGTATATGAGATAGTGGTTTTTACCTAGTTCGGGTCGCTAGGAGCGTAACACCCTACTCCATGGTGGATTGTATTGCTAGTCGGTGTGTATGCGTGTTTGTGTATTGGGGATTCGATGTTGGGTCTTTTGTAACGGTGGCGGTCCAATCCTTTTATAGACAAGGACTAACGCCTTACAAGTAGGGTATGGGGCCCGACAGGTGGTCCCGGGGTGATCTTATCCTAAAGATCTAAGGCTTCTCGCATAAGCTTGCTCTGACCGTGGCCTTGAAGACTCGCCGTCTTGCCGCCTGAGTCGTCAGTAGCCCATGCGTCGTTGCTGATAATGGCAGGGGATGTCTCGTTTAACTATCTCCGTCGCCGTAAGCTACCCATTTGGTGGAGTGGGATTGGCCTGCAGCGTCTTCACTGCGATGCGATTGGTCGTAGCGGTACCTGACATTAGACGTGCGCTGCGCCATGCATGTGGGGAAGCCGCATATCTTCAATCCTTGATAGGGACAAGGCGCACCATCCTCTTAACTCTCACAACTCTCCCTCTAGGGCAGGTGGCTAGTCGACGTGACAGCTCGGGAGCTCGGAGGTCAGGTACCATCTCACAGACCACGTGGCGACTCGGGAGCTCACCTCCGTGGAGGGGGTCAGGTCCTGTCTTACGGACCACGTGACATCCCTATAACCCGCTCCTGAGTAGAGCGGGGACTCTAGGGCTGCGGGACACGTGGCAGCGCTGGAGCCCGCCTATACGGGAGGTGACCCGTCTGATGCCTTGGACTGTGTGGCAGCTCCGGAGCCCTGTCTCATGGGGGAGAGGGATCCTTACCTGCTGGTCACGTGGCTGTCTGGGAGCTCGTCTCCGAGGGGGAGCTGAACTCTTCTTCGGGGTCTCTTGCAGGTACCCCGTACCATGTATCTGAGGCTGATGGGTCTGGGTCTTCTGAACACATGGTGCCCTCGGACCCTGCCTCTGCGAAAGGCGGGTGAAAGTGCATCTAGGTTCCCCGTGGGTTTTGGATGATTGATGACGACAATTAAGTCGCTAATGAGCTCAAGTGATCTTAGCACAGGTGTGGACTCGATCGGAGACGCAAACCCTCAAAAAGGAAAAGGAAGGAAACGGAGTCAACTCGAAGCGTGGAAACTAGGGTTTCTAGCGTGTTGAGTTAGACTAGCCGTAGACATAGGAGGGTGCGTGTGTAAAGTGCATTGAGATCAAGTTTGGGAGCTCAAAGTGTTTTAGAGGTCAAACCCCTTAAGAGAAAAGAGTGGATAAGCAGTCTGGCAGTAGGGCCGGACTAGTCCGTGCAGGTGGCCGGACTAGTCCGCCCCTGGCCGGCCAAGTCCGTTGTCGGCCGGACCAGAAGGGTCTGACTGAGATCGGACTAGTCCGTTTGTGGCCGGACTAGTCCGGGTAGCAGTGAGTTGGTTTTGGGGACTAAGTCTCAAAACCACGGACTTGTCCGTTTGAGACCGGACCAAGAGGTCCTGAGTGAGAACGGACTAGTCCGCCCGTGGGGCCGGACTAGTCCGGGTTGGTGTGTTGGAAGTGGTTCTGTGACTAAGTCTGGGAGGACCGGACTAGTCCGCCCTTGGGGCCGGACTAGTCCGTGGTCCTCAGACTAGTCCGTTTTCGCGCGGAGCAAAAGGCTCTGTGTGAGATCGGACTAGTCCGGTGGTGACCGGACTAGTCCGTTGTTGAAGTGACCGTTTGAATTTGAAGTTTGGCGGGTAGTGTGACGATAGCGTGTCAGCTGTCGGGGCCTGACAAGAGGTCAGTGGTCCCCTAGGCCGGACTAGTCCGGGCCTGAGGCCGGACTAGTCCGCCCTTTTGCTGAAGTCAGCAGTATGGGCTTGGGACCTCTATAAATAGAGGTCCCCTGGGTTCTTTTGAACCAACACTTGAACAGACTTGAACCCTAGCGCCGCCACAGCCAACTTGGAGCACTCTTAAGCCTCTTTCTTGCCAACTTTCCCTCTAAAACTAATTCTTGTGTGGATTAGGGTTTAGTGAGGTGGAGAAGAGGAAGAACATCGCGCTTGTGCTCCCGGTTTGATCTCTTGCACTCATTAAGTCTTTGTGAGCTGTGTGTTGAGTGTGTTTTGCGTTGTTGATCATCTTTGTGGTGTGGGAGCCTCAGATTGTGAGAAGCCCCAACAAATCTTGTATTCACACTTTGAGATAGTGGAGAACCAAGTTAGGCCCGTGCGGTAAACTTGGTGAGGGAAGGGTTGGTGAACCCGGTCCTTTGTGGACTCCTCAACGGGGAGTAGATTCTTGTGTGGAATCGAACCTCGGGATAAAATTCCTGGTGTCTCCGTGTTCTTCGCATTTTGTTTATCACTTACTTCGTTCTAGGGTTGCTAGTCTTGTTTTGAGCCTCACATTGTTCAATCTTGTTAAAACCTGACTCACTCTTGTGTTGATAGATTCTAAACTTGTATTAAACATATCCTCACCTGTAGCCTCGAGAAAATCCCCTTAAAACTTGCTAGAGACACTTTTTAGGGATCTTCACGCAGGCTGACCGGACTAGTCCGCCCCCTGTGATTTAATCTCGTTTTATTAAGTCATTTGCAGGTCGATTAGCCTATTCACCCCCCCTCTAGGCAACTTTCAATTGGTATCAGAGCAGGACTCTCCACAAAGAGTCTAACAACTCGGAGAGATGGCCGGAGTGGTGTTTGAAGAGGTGTCGACCAACGACTCTCAACCGACACGTGAGGAGACAATGGCTTATCAAGACAAGCCAACGGATGATGAGGAGACTCGCCAGCTCAAGGCGAAGCTCCGGGAGAAGTTGAAGATTGCTGTGGTTGAGCTGTCAAGCTCATCAAGTGGTGGCGGCGGGGTCAACTACAACCGACAAGGGTTCAACTATGAACGCCTTGCCTCCAACAACCACTACCTCTCCATCCCATTGGGGAAACCTCCTCAATTCGATGGAACCGACTACGGGATGTGGAAACACAACATGAAGATCCACCTCGTGTCACTCAATCCGGCATTGTGGCAAATTGTCATGACCGGGGTTGAGATCCCGAAGGATGAGGACAACATCACGCAAGAACAAGCCATCCTCATCCACCGCAACGCTCAAGCTGCGGGTGTGATTATCTCATCTCTCTCAAGAGATGAGTTCAACCGCGTCGATGGTCTTGAGGTGGCCAAAGACATATGGAATACCCTCAAGACAGCGCATGAAGGAAATCGGGTAGTCAAGGAGGCCAAGATCGAGCTCATCGAAGGAGAGCTTGGGAGATTCGCCATCTTGGATGGTGAATCCCCTCAAGACATGTACAACCGGTTGAAGGTGCTTATCAACAAGAGCCGATCATATGGCTGCACCAAGTGGACCGACCACGAGGTTGTGAAGAGGATGATCCGAGCGTTTATGCCTAGGAACGTCGCCCTTTGCTCCATGATGCGAGAAAGCCCGGGGTTCACTCAAATGACCCCAGAGGAGGTCCTTGGTAGGATCATTAACCACGAGATCATGGAGAAGGAGGCACTCTTCTACAACGACCTTCAGAAATTCACCGCCTCCAAGATGAAGAACGTTGCACTCAAGGCAACACCCTCTTCGAAGGAGCAAGAGGAAAGTGATGAGGAGAGCCTCGACACCGATGAGGAAGAGGCCTTCTTCATCAACAAGTTTAGGAGAATGATGAGGAGGAAGAAAGGTGGATACAACCATGAGGGCAAAGGGAAGGAAAGAGCAAGGCCCAAATCAAAAAGGTCTTGCTACAATTGTGGCGAGTATGGGCACTTCATCGCTGATTGCCCACATGAAGAAGCGAAGAAGAAGAAGGAGGGCAAGCCTCAAGACAAGAAATTTTTCAAGAAGAAGAGACCCTCCAGACAAGCACACTTGGGGAAGGAGTGGGACTCTAACGATGAGTCCTCCTCCTCCAAAGAAGAGGAGAAGATGGCCACCATAGCCATCGGGAGGAGCTCCAAGGGAAGCAAGCTCTTCCCCAACCTCAACGACGACTACAAACCTACTTGCCTCATGGCAAGGGAGGGAAAGAGAAAGGTAACATCTCATCCCTCCTCCACAACCTCCTCTCAAGACGAATTTGATAGTGCTAGTGAGAATGAACACATGTTTAAGGACATAAGCAAAAGCACCTTGCGAAGGATGAAATTGCTTATGGATGAGATCTTTGAGAAGGAGGATCTCATCAATAGACAAGAGGACATGCTCATCCTTGAGAAGGAGAGATGTCGAGAGCTTGATGAGCTCCTTGAGCTCGAAAGAGAGAAGAGCAAGGCATTGGAACATGAACTTGCTCTAAGTAAGAAAACGTGTTCAAGTCTTGAGGAAAAGACAATTGAGCTCAAGGATGAACTTGGGAACTTGTCAAAAGTTAACAAAATCCTTGAGTCTCAAGTTGAGTCTCTCAAGAACAATGTAGCCTCTTCCTCCAAGAGCTCAACCGTCTCAAAAGCCTCATCCAATGCAACTCCGCCTTGCAAGTGCTCTAACTTAATCCTTAAGCTTAAGGATGAACTCAACTCAGCACAAGGCAAGCAAGCACCTAATGGTGCCATCTTTGACAAGGAGAAGGTGGCGTATGCACGAAGTGCATACACCAACACAAGACCTCCCCATGTCAAGGATGGTCTTGGCTATACTAGAGGTGGAAGGCATAACGCCAAAACCTCCAAGTATGGCAAAAACATGATTGTCTTTGTTAAGGGGAGTTCATCCCCAACTAAAATTGAAAAGAACTCATACTCTAGCAACAAATTGCCTAAATCTGAATCGCATCCTCTATTCCATGATTTTGATGCATCCTATGTGCTAAAGAGGAACAAACACGACAAAGTGTTTGCTAGATATGTTGGGCCCCTCCGCAAGAGCCCCAAGCCTTGCGTGTGGGTGCCCAAATGCCTAACTACTAACGTGAGAGGACCCAACTCCGCTTGGGTACCTAGAAGGAAGGCATAAACTTGTTTTGTAGGCATACTCCTCCGGTGGATCGAAATGGGTGTTGGATAGCGGATGTACCAACCACATGACCGGAGAGAGGAGCATGTTCATAGAGTATGAGGAGAACGAGGACCCAAGTGAAGGAATTTTCTTTGGGGATAATAGCCAAGGGAAAATCCTTGGCTCCGGTAAAATTGCTATCTCCTCTTCGCATACCTTATCTAATGTTTTGCATGTTGATTCCCTAGACTATAATCTCCTATCCATATCACAGCTTTGTGATAAAGGATATAAGTGTGTCTTTTCTAGTGAGGGTGTGAATGTTCTGAGAGAGGGTAATGACTCAATAGCCTTTAAGGGAGTGCTCAAGGGAAAGCTCTATCTTGTGGATTTTACCACTGATAAAGCTCAACTTGACACATGCTTAATGGCAAAAGCCAACATGGGATGGCTTTGGCATAGAAGGCTAGCCCACGTTGGAATGAGGAACCTTCAAAAACTCCTTAAAGGAGAGCACGTTCGTGGCCTAAAGGATGTGGTATTTGAAAAGGATAGGCCATGTGGTGCGTGTCAAGCGGGAAAGCAAGTAGGAGCTCAACACCCCTCTAAGAATGTCATGACGACAACTAGACCTTTGGAGTTACTCCATATGGATCTTTTTGGCCCCATTGCTTACATTAGCATCGGTGGCAACAAGTATGGTCTAGTTATCGTTGATGACTTCTCTAGATACTCTTGGGTGTTCTTCTTGCATGATAAGAGTGAAACCCCCGGTGTCCTCAAGAAATTCCTAAGGAGAGCTCAAAATGAGTTCACCTTGAGGATAAAGGCTATAAGGAGTGATAATGGCACCGAATTCAAGAACATGCAAGTAGAAGAGTTCCTAGATGAGGAAGGCATCAAGCATGAGTTTTCCGCTCCCTATTCTCCACAACAAAATGGAATTGCCGAAAGAAAGAATAGGACGCTCATTGAGATGTCAAGGACAATGCTAGATGAGTACAAAACATCGGACCGGTTTTGGGCGGAAGCGGTTAACACCGCTTGCCATGCCATAAACCGATTGTACCTTCATCGCCTCCTCAAGAAGACTCCTTATGAGCTTCTCGTTGGTAAGAAACCCAATGTCTCTTACTTTCGTGTTTTTGGTAGCAAGTGTTATATCCTCAACAAGAAGCCTAGGACTTCGAAGTTTGCTTCAAAGTCCGATGAAGGTTTCTTGCTTGGATATGACTCAAACACTCATGCATACCGTGTGTTCAACAAATCCTCCGGAATTGTTGAAGTGGCACGTGACGTGGTGTTTGACGAAACCAATGGCTCTCAAGTGGAGCAAGTTGATCAACATGTCCTTGATCAAGAGGAACCTCCACTAGAAGCTCTAAGGAGAATGGCACTTGGAGATGTTCGCCCACAAGAACCATCCCAAAGCCCAAGTGACCATCATCATTATGAAGTAGGTCAAACCCCCATTGGACAAGTTGGAGATCCACTAGATACTCCCCAAAACAGTAATAGGAATGAAGATCAAGGGGGAGGCTTGGATCAAGGGGGAGACCAAAGTGAAGAAGATGAAGCAAGTGATTCAAGAGGTCAACCTCCGCATCCCCGTGTTCATCAAAGTGTTCAACGGGATCATCCCGTTGATAACATTCTAGGAGATATCACAAGAGGAGTAACAACACGTTCACGTGTTGCAAACTTTTGTGAGCATTTCTCCTTTGTCTCATTCTTGGAACCCCATAAGGTTGAAGATGCCTTAAGAGATCCGGATTGGGTAGTTGCCATGCAAGAGGAGCTCAATAACTTTGAAAGGAACAAGGTTTGGGAACTTGTCAAGCGCCCACAAGCTAATGTTGTTGGAACCAAGTGGGTGTTCCGCAACAAACAAGATGAGCATGGCATGGTAACTAGGAACAAGGCACGACTTGTGGCAAAAGGGTACTCACAAGTCGAAGGATTGGATTTTGATGAGACATTTGCTCCCGTAGCTAGGCTTGAGTCAATTCGGATATTACTAGCCTTTGCTACTCACCATGACTTCAAGCTCTACCAAATGGATGTTAAGAGTGCATTCCTTAATGGCCCAATCAAGGAAGAAGTTTATGTAGAGCAACCTCCAGGGTTTGAAGACCAAGACTATCCTAACCACGTTTACAAATTGCGAAAGGCTCTTTATGGCCTCAAGCAAGCTCCTAGAGCTTGGTATGAGTGCCTAAGAGACTTTCTAGTTGAAAATGGTTTTAGGATAGGCAAAGCGGATTATACCCTTTTCACAAAGCACTTCGACGAAGATCTTTTTTTGTGCCAAATATATGTGGATGACATCATATTTGGTTCCACAAATAAGGTGTTTTGTGATGTGTTCTCCAAGATAATGACGGAGAGGTTTGAAATGTTCATGATGGGTGAGTTGAAGTTCTTTCTAGGATTTCAAGTAAAACAACTCAAAGAAGGGACGTTCATAAGTCAAACTAAGTATACACAAGATATTCTAAGGAAGTTTGACATGGATAAGGCAAAACCCATCAAAACCCCTATGGGGACAAATGGACACCTAGACCTAAATGAGGATGGTCCTAGTGTGGATCAAAAGTTATATAGGTCTATGATTGGCTCACTTCTCTATCTTTGTGCATCTAGGCCCGATATCATGCTAAGTGTGTGTATGTGTGCACGCTTTCAAGCGGCACCTAAGGCTTGTCATTTGACCGCCGTTAAAAGGATCTTGAGATATCTAGTACACACACCCTCCCTAGGACTTTGGTACCCTAAAGGATCTAAGTTTAACCTCATTGGATATTCCGATGCGGACTATGCGGGGTGCAAAGTCGATAGGAAGAGCACATCGGGTACATGCCAATTCTTAGGTCGATCTCTAGTGTCTTGGTCCTCCAAGAAGCAAAACTCTATTGCTCTATCCACCGCCGAAGCGGAATATGTTGCAGCCGGAAGTTGTTGTGCACAACTTCTCTGGATGCGACAAACCCTTAGGGATTACGGGATTAACTTGCGCAACATTCCACTCTTGTGTGACAACGAGAGTGCCATCAATATAGCCCATAATTCGGTGGAGCACTCTAGGACCAAACACATAGACATTCGACACCATTTCTTGCGAGATCACTCAATGAAAGGAGACATCGTAATTTCTCATGTGAGGACAGAACATCAACTAGCGAATATCTTCACCAAGCCTCTTGATGAGAAGCGTTTCTGTGAGCTAAGAAGTGAGCTCAACATTTTGGATTCTAGGAATGTGGCTTAAAACTCATTCCTCCCTTTTTGAGCAATTTTTGAAAAACTCTTCTCAATCATGATTTCTCTTCAAAATCCGTTTGAGAAAACTATTTATTGAAAATTGATCATGCTTGTGTCATGTTTATCTTCAATAATCTTGTTTGCATTGCTAGTTGTCCAAAAGGACAAGTGATTGGAGGGCAAAGCTCTAAAATAAAATTTTTCAGCCTAGTCGGACCGGACTAGTCCGCCCCTTGGACGGACAAGTCCGGGTCCAGACTAGTCCGCGACTAGTCCGCATACCGGACTAGTCCGCTCTGAGGCCGGACTAGTCCGGGGGCAGACTAGTCCGTGTCTGGTCCGCTCACCGGACTAGTCCGCCCTGGCACCGGACTAGTCCGGCCCTTGGGGGCTTAAACCCCCCAGGGTCGGCCCAGACCTCTCTTCTTCCTCCCACTCGCGCCTCTCCCTCTCCCACGCTCAAGCAACCGCCTTTTTGGAGATTTTTCGCTCCATCCACCAAATCTCGATTCCAATCCGTGCATTGGAGCCCTTGGGTGTGAGGGATCGTTTCCCCGCGCTTCACCTTCGCAATCCATCGTCGATTTCGTCGATTCTCGCGGATTCAAGAAGGTATTCTAGCTTTTTCAAAAACTTTCCCCATTTTTGATTCTTTAGGTTTTTGATAGGAACACCTTCATAGATATTGCTCCATATACCCTTGTGATCATAGCCTAGGAGTATTGCGCGCTGATCCGAAGTTTTTTTGATGATTCGATTAGGGTTTATCCTGTGCAACCCGGACTAGTCCGGCCCCTGGCGGACAAGTCCGGTTTGCACAGAGCAAACCCTAATCCTAGTCCTCTCTCGAGACTTCTTCCGCAATGCTCCCTCTCCTTGGACTCATACCTTCATCTCTGTATTCTTTTCGCAGCATGTCGAACTCGGAGCGTTCCCCTCCTCGTCCCAACCCCGAGGGGCGAACCAAAGCTCAAATTGTCGAGGCAAGAACCAAAGCTGCGCTCATAGAAGCGCAAAAGGCAAAGGAACAGAGGCGGCTGAAGGCACTCGAAGCCTCCAAAGTTGCCGCGAGCATCTACAATGAGGAAGAAGCCATAGCTCGAGCAACCGCAGAGTCCCTCAATGAGCTGAGGAAGAAGAAAAGGGAAGACAGGGAGGCTCACAACTCCAGGGCCGCTGAGGCCAATGCTCCCAAAAGGAAAAGACTCGTCACTGCCGACGAGAAGGCAAAGGGCAAGGAGCAAGCCCCGAGGGAAGAAGAGCCAAGGGTCGAGCGTGACCCTAAGAAAGGAAAGGCTCCGGCTCCAGTCGAGCCGAAGAAGAAGAAGCCCTCCATCAAGGTGCCAGCCAAGAAGGCACCCGGAGGAGTTTTGATCGTGAACAAGGGAAAGCTCAGGCTGTTGGCCCTCTGGTGATGCACAGTCTAGCACGTAATCCAAACCGTCAGCCCAACCTCTCAGCTAACACTTTCAAAGGAAAAGGAGCTGAGAAGGCCAGGAGGCTCAGAGACGAGAATGTCTATAGGTATGAGAGGTCCACCGCCGACCCTCGGTTCTGGTGTGACTTCCACTGCGATTACTATCGCCTTGTCTACATGAAGATGAAGACTCCTGTGACTGATGCCCAGTGGGTTGACTGGGACTACATGGCTCAGAAGAAGCATGCTGCATTTGATGCTGTGATCAATGCAGCGGAACGACATGGAATCAAGGATATCATGGGTTTCCAGTACGACTGGAACATTGAGGTGATTGTCCAGTTCTACACAACCGTCTACTTTCACTCCTTTGGCAATCGCCGGATGACATGGATGACAAATGGAGAGCAGTACACTGTCACATTTGAAGACTTTGCCAAGATTCTAGGATTGGAGGAACACCTTGAGCATGAGATCATCATCTCTAACCTCAAGGCCCTAGATCGAGATGCCCTTGACTTCATGTATCCAGACCATCTTCCTTATGAGGCAGGACTGGCAAGAAATATCAAGCCATTTTTCAGTGTGCTCAACCGCCTCCTTCGGAAGACCATTGCCCCGAAGGATGGAGATGCCGGAGTCATCCAGGGCAACTTGAGGCATTTGCTTGTGCTGATAGATGGGGAAGAAAGCTTCAACTTAGCTGAGTACATCTTTGATGATATCTTCAATATATCTCATACCCCCAACAGGTCTTGTGGCTATGCTCCTTATGTGATGTGCCTAATTGAGAAAGTCTCCGGAATTACCTTCCAGAAGGATGTCTCACATAAGAGACTGCGTCCTCAGATTCCCCCACCTCTGCCTGTTCCTCCTCGTCGCAAGAATGCAGATCCTCCATCTTGCCCCGTGGCACCCCCGTCTCCGCCTCCGCCTCAATCCATGAGTGCCTTCTTCAAATGCTTCAAGGCGATCTTCACTTCTTGCCGGAAGCAAGAGATCCGCGCTCAAAGGGCACACAAGCGTCAAGAAAAATATCTTAAGGCGGTGTGCGACAAGCTGGAGGTCCCAATGTCCTCTCCGGAAGTGAGTGATGGGGAGATCACTCCCTTCCCCAACTTCACCGCCGATGAGCTCGCCCAGCTCCAAGAGGATGGAAGCTCCTCTCGGGCTGCTCCCTCGGCAAGGAACTCCGACGAAGACGACGACGACGACGCCGTCGATCATGAGGAAGACGCCGACGATTCCGAGGCCACGGAGAGTGGAAGTGGCGAAGACGAGGGCTAGTTCGTAGATCTTTGTTCCCCTCCCCTTTTCTTTTCCTTTTTGGTGCCTTGATGCCAAAGGGGGAGAGTTAAGGGGGAGTTAATCGTTTGTGGATGTGTTTGTGATTTATGGACCTGTTTTATAATATATTCCTGTTCTTGGATGTTTACATTTGTGCAAGACTTGTCAATGTCGTTTAATCTCAATATAATGCTCTAATTGTCAATCCTTTGATTATATTGATGCTCTTCATGTCTTGTCACAATTGTTGAACACATCACGTAGGCACCCCACCATAACGTGTGTGGGTATGAAAAGATCCCCTTCACCTCTTTTACATGTTGCATACATTAAGGGGGAGTCATTCATACGCACACAAGTTATGAAAACCAATTTCCATACTCTTAATTGTTGAAGGACTTAATGTGTTGTCATCAATCACCAAAAAGGGGGAGATTGAAAGTGCATCTAGGTTCCCCGTGGGTTTTGGATGATTGATGACGACAATTAAGTCGCTAATGAGCTCAAGTGATCTTAGCACAGGTGTGGACTCGATCGGAGACGCAAACCCTCAAAAAGGAAAAGGAAGGAAACGGAGTCAACTCGAAGCGTGGAAACTAGGGTTTCTAGCGTGTTGAGTTAGACTAGCCGTAGAAATAGGAGGGTGCGTGTGTAAAGTGCATTGAGATCAAGTTTGGGAGCTCAAAGTGTTTTAGAGGTCAAACCCCTTAAGAGAAAAGAGTCGATAAGCAGTCTGGCAGTAGGGCCGGACTAGTCCGTGCAGGTGGCCGGACTAGTCCGCCCCTGGCCGGCCAAGTCCGTTGTCGGCCGGACCAGAAGGGTCTAACTGAGATCGGACTAGTCCGTTTGTGGCCGGACTAGTCCGGGTAGCAGTGAGTTGGTTTTGGGGACTAAGTCTCAAAACCACGGACTTGTCCGTTTGAGACCGGACCAAGAGGTCCTGAGTGAGAACGGACTAGTCCGCCCGTGGGGCCGGACTAGTCCGAGTTGGTGTGTTGGAAGTGGTTCTGTGACTAAGTCTGGGAGGACCGGACTAGTCCGCCCTTGGGGCCGGACTAGTCCGTGGTCCTCAGACTAGTCCGTTTTCGCGCGGAGCAAAAGGCTCTGTGTGAGATCGGACTAGTCCGGTGGTGACCGGACTAGTCCGTTGTTGAAGTGACCGTTTGAATTTGAAGTTTGGCGGGTAGTGTGACGATAGCGTGTCAGCTGTCGGGGCCTGACAAGAGGTCAGTGGTCCCCTAGGCCGGACTAGTCCGGGCCTGAGGCCGGACTAGTCTGCCCTTTTGCTGAAGTCAGCAGTATGGGCTTGGGACCTCTATAAATAGAGGTCCCCTGGGTTCTTTTGAACCAACACTTGAACAGACTTGAACCCTAGCGCCGCCACAGCCAACTTGGAGCACTCTTAAGCCTCTTTCTTGCCAACTTTCCCTCTAAAACTAATTCTTGTGTGGATTAGGGTTTAGTGAGGTGGAGAAGAGGAAGAACATCGCGCTTGTGCTCCCGGTTTGATCTCTTGCACTCATTAAGTCTTTGTGAGCTGTGTGTTGAGTGTGTTTTGCGTTGTTGATCATCTTTGTGGTGTGGGAGCCTCAGATTGTGAGAAGCCCCAACGAATCTTGTATTCACACTTTGAGATAGTGGAGAACCAAGTTAGGCCCGTGCGGTAAACTTGGTGAGGGAAGGGTTGGTGAACCCGGTCCTTTGTGGACTCCTCAACGGGGAGTAGATTCTTGTGTGGAATCGAACCTCGGGATAAAATTCCTGGTGTCTCCGTGTTCTTCGCATTTTGTTTATCACTTACTTCGTTCTAGGGTTGCTAGTCTTGTTTTGAGCCTCACATTGTTCAATCTTGTTAAAACCTGACTCACTCTTGTGTTGATAGATTCTAAACTTGTATTAAACATATCCTCACCTGTAGCCTCGAGAAAATCCCCTTAAAACTTGCTAGAGACACTTTTTAGGGATCTTCACGCAGGCTGACCGGACTAGTCCGCCCCCAGACCGGACTAGTCCGCCCCCTGTGATTTAATCTCGTTTTATTAAGTCATTTGCAGGTCGATTAGCCTATTCACCCCCCCTCTAGGCAACTTTCAGCGGGATACCTAGGTGGCTCTAGCTTGTGCGCGAGGGTACTCAGTATGCCGTGTATCAACAGTGGCCCCTGGGTCGACCTTGGGGGGAGGCGACGAGCCCGAGGGTGGAGCCCTATCCTGCTTTCCCGCGCAACCTTTTAATTTTGTCTTGATCAGCCGAAGTGGTGCGCGCCTCTACTGTTGTGGCCACGCGTCCCTCTCTGGTTGAGGCTCGTGGTGACGGAATCTTTGCTTGATGCAATTTCTTTACTATGACGGTTCCAATTGCAGCTGTTGTACTTCTGCTCCCGCCTTTATGGGAACCGCCGGGTTGCCTTCTCGGGTTAATGCCCCCTCAGGCTGATATCTTTGAGAGGGGGCATGGGCCCTGCCGTCAGGGACGCAATGGGTTGAGCAGCGGGTTTTGACCCCAAGCAATCTACTCGGTGCGCTCGAACACCTAACGAGGAGTTAAAAGGAAACCTTTAGGAGCAAAGATGGTTCTTGCTTACGCACTCCCCAACGTTCGAGCCTTCGTCTTCCTCCTTGTGCACCCACTCATTATTAACTCCTGCCTGGGACGCCCGGTTCCGAAAATGAACCAAGCTATCGCATATGTGTGCCCAGGATGTTCAACACACATACACGAGTGATTCACAAATGATAAACAGATAATTACCACAGCTCAAATTATTAAATAAGTACACTTATTACAAAATTTATTATATCCTCGAATACAAACTCTAATAAATATTAATGATAAGTTCAACTAATGCAGCGGAAATAACTAATTAGGCAACTAAGCAAACTAAGCATAAGGGATAGCGCAGCTCCATGCAACACCACAGGCAAAGCTGACGGTAGACACGGCCTAGATCTCCGCATTATCGCCATTAAACTCACAATTCTGACCTGCAACTGTTGGGGTGGGGGGTTGCAAGAGTGAGTACATGTCGTACTCAGCAAGTGTGGAAAGTATGACATGTGGCTGATTCAAATGACGACAATAATAATAATGGCTAAGAGCTGAAACGTACAGTAAAACATTTGAAAAGCATTATACTATGTCTATGTGAAATAAATCCCATCATATTAACAAAGTATAAACAATATCCAATTATTACTAACATTACCATTATCCATGTCCAATTACCATAACTCAATTTCATAACCATGACCATAATCCATAAACCAACCATAACCATCCATAACCATCCCAAATCCCAATTCTAATTCTAATCATGTAGGTCATCCAGGCGCTCATAACCGGGAGCACGGCTATCATGATAGTTTTAATACTCTGCAGAGTTTGTACCTCTTTACCCACGTGTTTGTGATTTCATCACCCGTCGGCGACTAAAGAACCTCCCTTATTGCCAATTACACTTCCTTTGGTGTATGGCCAAGAGATCACAAAATAGCCTTTACAAAGGGATTACTAGCCTATTCAGACCCCACTAAGGTTTCACCGATGGCGATGCCTCCAGCTGAGCACATCTTCAACCAAGGGCCCCCTCTTGAGCCATTCGGATCCCAGGGTAGTCCCACCAATCATCAACAAACCCAATCCGACTACCCCTTCCCCGAGCATCCACAATGGTCCAAACAGCACTAGCAAAGCCCTAATTAATCAGCTACGCCGCACCCATACTTGGCCTCGTGGTGGCACTGTAGTCCTAGCGTATTCTCGCATGAACCGGTCCTTAGATCTAAAGCAAGCAAACCACCATAACATCCAACCCATTCACATACCAAGCTTGCTTAGATCACCCATCACCATACCGTATCGACCAGTTCACATTAACCAGAACATCATTAATGCGTAATTAAATGTGTAGTGTTGTTTGCTATCCCAATTAATTAAGCGAAGCAAAAAGGTAAAAAAAAAACCTTCCCGACTCTCTACCATATATCCCAGGTGACAAGGGTGGTCAAACAAAACTAGTAAACTTCCTACCATAGGATTCCCATCAAATTGACACAAGCATGCAGTTTTGCAAACAAAACATTTATTTTAAAACAGGATCAATATGCTTCAAGGACACTTGCCTTGCTCCGGCGGATGGGGTTGTTCAAGCGCTTCGAAGTCTTGATTTTGGAAATCCTCGTATGCGGCCTCTTGAGCACGTTCCTCTACGCGTGATCATACATACAAGAAAACATATACAATTCAACATAATGCACACAAAATAATCAACATGCAATGACATGTATGCATGCACAATTTAATAATTAATTTACTACGGTCATTTATTAATTAGATGCGACTAGTTCATACGTGTTCATATGGGTTTACGGGGGTTTTAGGGTGGATTAATGCTGCTGAAATAAAATTTATGGTGCAACTAAAATTTATTTACGTCTACTAGATTCAATATGATCGCAAAAATTCGCATCGGGAACGAACCCTACCGTAGATCTGACGGCGTGACGGTCGCGGAATAAACGCGACGCGAAGACGTAATAGGTGGTGCAGCAGTCCTTCGGCGGTACGACGGCGGCGCGATGTCGGCGACGATCTCCGGCGAACGGTGGTGTCCTCCTCTTTTTCTCCCTCTTCTTCCCCTTCTTTTCCTCCTTTTTTCTTCCCTGGGCGCCTCTGTTTTCTCTGTTCCCGTCGGCTGCTTCCGTCGGCTTTGGCGGCTGCTGGTTCGTGGGGAAAAAAAAGCCTAGGCCTGGGTCCTATTTATAGGGGCGGTGCTAGGGTACGGCTTGTACCGACTCGGTAGGGGGCTGGATTCGCGGCAGGGGAGTCGGACGCGGAAGGGAGTCCAGCGGGAGCGGGAGTATCGGGCGCGCTTGCGGAAAAATCGCGGAGGCGGGGGAAGTCGGGCGTGGGCGCGGTCACGTCAGGGGGAGAGAGGACCGGGGGGGGGCGGGGCCCGGGCGGCGTGACCGCAGGCGGCGTGGTCAGGGGGGCAGGCGGGGACCGGGGCGGGGCCTCGGGGCGGGCAGGCGGCGGTGGGGCCCCCGGGTGGGCGTGCTCGGGCGCGCGGCGCGGAGCGCCTCGGGGCGCGCGGCGGGGCCGGCTGGCGGCTCGGCCGCTGGCCGTTGTTTTGTTTTTTTTCTTTTTTTTTTCCATTTAGTATTATTATTATTTTATAATTTATATTTATTTATTATTTTTTTATATTATTTATTTATTATTTATATTATTTTTTTTATATATATTATTATTTAAGTTTTATTATTTTTATTTATCTTATTTATTTTATTTATTATTATATATATTTATTGTTATATAATTTATTTATATATTTCTTTTTATATATTATTATTATTGTTTTATATTTATTATTTATTATTTATTATTTTTATAACATATATTGTTAATATTAATACTTTATCTGTTTCTATATATTGTTATATATATATATATGTTCTTATATATATACTTATATATATTTTTATTATTATTTTTATACTTATTTCTCATTACAAATTTTAGACAATAATTATTATTATTTTTTTCTTCTTTTGCTACGCACATTTGTATATATATGCTCCATCTTTTATGTTTTATTATTTTATTTTATTATTTTTTTTTCTACTAATGTTTAATGCATGATCATGTATGCAATGCAAGATGCGAAAATTTAGGGTGTTACACTGCCCCAATGGACTCAGCCTTGCCTCCTTCTCGCATAGTTGACGTAGCGCCTGTGAGGCGCTTGTTTGGCTGGGGGGACGAGGAGCGGCTAGATCTGATCCGCTCGGGCACCCTGCCTCTAAAGCTGGGGGAGAAGGAGATCGTATTCTTCCAGGCGTATGCGTACTCCGGGTTTGTTCCTCCCATTTCCTCCTTCCTGGTGACATTCCTGGAGGTCCTCGAGCTCTAGCTTCACCACTTGTCGCCGAACTCTCTGGTGGCGGCAGCAGTGTTCTCGCACTTCTACGAGATGTTCGTCGGGGTGTTCCCATCCGTACCAGTGTTCTGGCAGTCCTTCGTGCCGAGGTGGACCGGGAAGAAGAACAAAGCCAACTTCCTCAGCAGCTACTGCTTCCAGCATTGGGCCAACAACCCCTTCAAGTACATCACCTCGCTCTTCTTAGGGAAGTGGGATGATTGGAGGAGGGACTGGGTGATCATACAAGTCGAAGCCCACGATCGCATGGTCATGCCCACCGGATGGGCGATACTCAGGAAGGAGACCTGGGAGGAGCGGCCAGAGTTGGAGCAGGCCTACACCCCGGTGATGGAGAGGATCCAATTCTCGGTGGATCATGGCCTGTCGGAGCTGACGGTGATGGCAGACTTCATTCGTCGATGCCTTGCTCCCCTCCAGCATCGTTGCCGTCCTGCATGGCTTTACTTCAGGCCACAGGATGACACCTGGCTGATGCGGGGTCTGAATGTAGGCCTAGAGGGGGGGGGGGTGAATAGGCCTTCTTGAATTTTCTCGGTTCCTGTAGCACTTCAACAACAGGTTCAAAACCAGATATATCGGACTAGTCCGGTAAAGTGCGGACTAGTCCGGATTTCACGGGCTAGGTTGATCAAGTTAAGTGAATTTGATTGTTTCGTTGACGTTTGCAGCGGAAATATAAGCTTTAACAACAGTTCAATAGTTGTAAGTCAAGTTTTATTTCTAGTATGAGCCTTGTTCAACTAATTAACTTGAATTCAACAAAAAGAATCAACCCTAGATAATGTTGATCAACTAGAATGATGAACACAAACGAACGAGACACAAGATTTATCCCGTGGTTCGGTTACCATGAAGGCAGCCTACATCCACGTTGAGGAGCCCACAAAAGGACCGGGTCTTCACCAACCCTTCCCTCGTCGGATCGCCACGAAGGACAATCCTCTTCCACTAACCACACAGGGGTAAATCACCAAGTTGAAGGGGCGATCTCACAAGTTGAGAGCTCCCTTGATTACAAGTTTCAAGACCACCAATAACACACTTCGAAATGTACAAATTAAGATGAAAGAGTGTGTTAGAGATTCAAACCAAGAGCTCAATCGTGTGCCAAGTGCCTCTCCAATGATCTACAAGTGATCTTCAAAGGATTGATTGATTTTGCACTTAATTTCGTGGAGAGAGATGGTTTTTGAGTCTCTTGGGAGGTGTGACGGCGCTAGGGTTCGAGAGCAGGTGAAAGTGGGCCGTGCACCTCTATTTATATGGGGTTTCTAAAAGTTACCGTTAGGGTTCAGAAAGATCGGACTAGTCCGTGGTGGTGACCGGACTAGTCCGGTGTGCTGTGTGAAGCAAACCCTAAGTGTCCAGGAATCTCGGACTAGTCCGGTTCAAAACGGACTTGTCCGATTTTGCTACTGGAAAGCTTCGGACTAGTCCGATTGTCATCGGACTTGTCCGGACATATGAAACCCTAAGTTTTTAGGATGACAAGTCCGCACTTGGAGGACTTGTCCGATTTAGATCAGGGTGTATATCGGACTAGTCCGTGTGGACACCGGACTTGTCCGAAGTGGATTAGAATGAATATCGGACTAGTCCGGGTCACAACGGACTGGTCCGATTTTGTGTGACTTGTGCATTGATAAGGACTAGTCCGTACTGAGGAGGACTAGTCCGAAGTGGAACAGAAATATATCGGACTAGTCCGGTGGTGACCGGACTTGTCCGATCTGGTGCAGAATGTGATATCGGACTAGTCCGGCTGATATCGGACTAGTCCGGTCCTGTATAGTTTTGTGCATTGTGTGTGTGTGATTAAGTGATATTGAGCTCTTGGGTGTGTTTCCTTAACACACTCCATACATACTAAACTACTAATTTCTTCTCCTTGAGCTCAAATTCATTTTCCTTCTCAATTTCCCTCTTTTTGGTACTTTGCTCATTTTTCATGATTTTCCTGCATTCATCTCAACAAAAAGATTAGGATCCCAATTGCTTGTCATAAATCATCCAAAACCCACAAGGGAGTCCTAGATGCACTTTCAATCTCCCCCTTTTTGGTGATTGATGACAACCAATTGAGATTTCACAAAATGAGGTATAAAATGAGATTTTCATAAAGTATGCACATATGACTCAAAAATACATCAAGCAACAAGATAATTATTCATATGTGCATTCTTTATGGTGGGATGCATACTAAGAGCATGAGTGCATTAAGAATGATCGAATTTGCATTTATCAACTAATATCAAGTGAATATGGCACTTCAGGGGCAAAAACTCAGATTTCATCACACAGTTGCAAATTAATAGAGCAATTCATAACAGGACCAAACATGATATGAAAACAGAGTTAAGCAAATGCAATTACAATTAAAAAAAAATAGATATTAAGCAAATGCAATTACAATTAAAAAAAATAGGGAGCTCTCTCCTCGCATCCTATGCAGCTAAAGCTAAGACTAGGGACTCCCCCTCAATCTCTCCCCCTTTGACATCAAGACACCAAAAAGAGAGAGAGGAAGGTCCTAGGGCTTCACTCTTCGCTGTCAGTCCTCTCGTCGTCTTCATCGTCTTCATCACTTTCCGCTTGACGAGGTTGAGAGGTAGGAGGAGGAGCGGAGCTGCTCGAGCCCCCAACGCCAAAATAGGCAAGCTCGGAGGGAGTCAAGGGGCTGAGCTCAGTAATGTCCGGATCAGAATCTTTAGAAAGTACTGGAGATCCAATTGGGTTGATCTCCAGCTTCTCACTCAGCTGCTTCACATTGGCTTTTATGTATCTCATGTTCTCCTTCCTCTTCTGATTTAGCTTGTGAAGCTTCACTTCAGTTTTCTTGCATGAGGAGAAAATTGCAGCCAAGTACTTGAGGATCCCACTGGCGGATCCTTTCTGAGGGGCTTCCCTGGAGGGAGGAGTAGCCCTGGCAGCTTCTTCTTGCCTTGCCGGTGCCTCGGGGCTTGAGGCCGGTGATGGGACAGCCTGGACACTCACTGACTGAGGCTTTTGAGGCCTCAGTGGAGTGTGCTCCACATCCTTCACAAACTCGATTCCTGTGACTTTCTCAATCATGAACATCAAGTAAGGGGCATAGCCACAGGATCGGTTGGGGGTACTTGAGATATTGACCATATCATTCCAAATATAGTCTGCAACATCGAATTGCCTTTTCTTGCTAATGACCCTCATCAGGGTCCGGAGGTAGCCTTGCACACTCCCTGCATCCCCATCCTTGGGGGCAATTGTCTTCCTGAGGACTCTGTTGAGGACCACAAAGAAAGGCTTCATATTCTTTGTGGAGGGAGGGACATACTTGGAGGTGGGCTCATACATGAACTTCATTCCATCCCTCTCAATGACCCCAATGTTGTGGATAATGAGTTGGTCATGTCCTTCAGAGTCAAGGTGCAGCAGGCGGGTAAACTCTTCCTGAGTAATAGAATACTTGGATCCATGAGTCATCCAAGTCACACTTTCTTCGTCTTCACTTGAGAAGTGGCACGTTGCATAGAATTGTGCAATCACTTCATCATTCCAATTATATCTGAAGGCAAACAGATCCTTCAACCCATGTCTCTCTGCAGCTGCTATCACTTCATCAAAAGCTGCACATTTCCTCTTCTCAAGGTGGGCCCAGTCAATCCATTGACTGCGCACCACCGGGGTCTTCATCGGCAAATAGACCAGCTTGTAGAAATCAGCATGGAAATTTGACCAAAACCTGCCATCAGCTGCTTGCTTGGGCCTTGCATAGCAATCAACACTTCTCAACTTCATAGCCACATCGCTGCCCTTGCCATTGAATCTTTCCTCATTGGGGTCCCGGACCCCTTCTCTGGGAGTATGCAGCTTTAGGGGCCCAACAGGCCCTGTGGCAACCCCCTTGCCCTTCCCTTTAGCTTGGCGAAGGCCACTTGAAGGAGTAGCAGCCTTCGAGGCGGGTTTCTTGACACACACCTTCCCCCGAACCTGGGGAGGTGAGGGAGCAGGCTCGGAGGGTCTCTCTTGGCGTTTCTTGCCAAGACCCGCCGAGGTCCGAGGTGCCACCTCGTGGTCCAACTCGGCCTCGAAATCGGAGATTTCGTTGTCGGAGCTCGACATGATCTGAGAGTGAGTGATCAAGAGAGAGGACAAGTTATACAAGGTATTGGTGAGGTAAGATGGCAGTGGAAGGCATTAGGGAATTAAAGAATTAGGTTTTGGTTCAGAAACAACGGACTTGTCCGGTGCTCAGGCACGGACTAGTCCGGGGGACCGGACTTGTCCGTACCTGGACCGAACTAGTCCGGTGTTCATCCGCAAAAACCTAACAGACTGGACAAAAATTGATCCCTAAGATAAAACTAGTCTAGCATACACATAGTACATCAACTAGACATGTAACTAGTGAAGAATGCTAGGCCAAACGATAAGCAATAGAGAAATTTGTGATTTCTTAGGGTTTTGAAGAGTATTTACCAAGAAATCAAAGGAGGCTTGAGATTTTGGGGGTTGGAGGCCGGACTTGTCCGCTAACTTCAATCCCCGAGTCTTCAAGCTTGATCTCCGCCCAAGATTGAGGCTTTTCGACGGAGGAATCAAGGATTCGCCTTGGGAGCTCGAGCGCAAGAGAGAGAAAGCTTGGGGGCGAGTGTGGGGTGACGGAATTAGGGTTTAGTGGCGGCTAGGGTTATGAACACGAAAAATCGGACAAGTCCGGACATGACCGGACTAGTCCGAAGTCCTCCAGAGACCTAAGTCGGACTAGTCCGTGGTCTGTCGGACTAGTCCGGCCTAACCGGCACACTGCGGACTAGTCTGCAATGGCGGACTAGTCCGGGTAACCACGGACTTGTCCGTGGTCACCAGGAGAGAATAGCATAGCCCATTCATATATATTTGAAGGTCCAATAATTGAGAGTAGAGAGGCAAAACAATTCAAATAATCTTGATGAATTTGACCAGTAAGCAAACAACAATCATACTATGATCAACAATTCATCAAGATCTAATAATTGACATAGTTTTTCGAGAGAAAAATGGGGAGGGTTAATTTTCACAATTCAATCAATATTTTGAAGCAATCATACAGGTATGCAACTTTTCAAGCCACACTCCGAGAATCAAGAATGTTTAGCTCATTTCGGAGTTCGCAAAAACGTTTTTCATCAAGTGGCTTGGTGAATATGTCGGCCAATTGTTTTTGGGTGTTGACATGAGAGATGGATATGTCTCCTTTCATGGAATGGTCTCTCAAGAAATGGTGTCTTATGTCAATGTGTTTAGTCCTAGAGTGTTCAACTGGATTGTGGGCTATTTTAATGGCACTCTCATTATCACAAAGGAGAGGAATACGGTTCATATTGTAACCGTAATCCCTTAGAGTTTGTCGCATCCAAAGGAGTTGTGCACAACAACTCCCGGCTGCAACATACTCTGCTTCGGCAGTGGATAATGCAATGGAATTCTGTTTCTTGGATGACCAAGAAACTAAGGATCTTCCTAGGAATTGGCAGGTGCCGGAAGTGCTTTTTCTATCAACTTTGCACCCGGCATAGTCTGCATCGGAATACCCAATGAGATTGAATTTTGAGCCTTTTGGGTACCAAAGACCAAGGTTGGGTGTATGAACTAAATATCTTAGGATTCTCTTTACGGCTGTCAAGTGACATTCCTTAGGGTTGGCTTGAAATCTTGCACACAAACATACACTCAACATAATATCTGGCCTAGATGCACATAAGTAAAGTAAAGATCCAATCATGGAGCGATATACCTTTTGGTCGACGCTCGGTCCATCTTCATTGAGATCCAAGTGAGCATTCGTTGCCATGGGAGTCTTTATGGGCTTTGCCTTGTCCATGCCAAACTTCTTGAGGATGTCCTGTGTGTACTTGGTTTGGCTTATGAATGTTCCTTCCCTTTGTTGCCGCACTTGGAATCCCAAGAAGTACTTCAATTCTCCCATCATTGACATTTCAAATCTGTCTGTCATGATTTTACTAAACTCTTCACAGAAAGATTGATTAGTTGATCCAAAAACTATATCATCAACATAGATTTGGCAAATAAAAAGATCATTGTCCAGATTTTCTGTGAATAATGTATAGTCTACTTTGCCAATTTGAAAACCATTATCAATTAAAAAATCTCTAAGACACTCATACCAAGCTCTAGGACCTTGTTTGAGGCCATAGAGAGCCTTACGCAGTTTATACACGTGGTCGGGGAACTCTTCGTCTTCAAATCCGGGTGGTTGCTCCACGTACACCTCTTCCTTGATCGGTCCGTTGAGGAAGGCGCTTTTTATGTCCATTTGGTACAGCTTGAAATCATGGTGAGTAGCATATGCAAGTAATATTCTAATTGATTCAAGCCTAGCTACTGGAGCAAAATTTTCATCAAAATCCAAACCTTCGACTTGTGAGTAGCCTTTGGCCACAAGTCATGCCTTGTTTCTCGTCACCACTCCGTGTTCGTCTTGCTTGTTGCGGAAGACCCACTTGGTGCCCACAATATTTGCATTGGGTCTTTCCACAAGTTCCCAAACCTCGTTTCTCTTGAAATTGTTCAACTCTTCTTGCATTGCCACCACCCAGTCCGGATCCTTCAATGCATCCTCAGTCCTGCGGGGTTCCAAAAAGGAGACAAACGAGTAATGTTCACAAAAATTTGCTATACGAGATCTAGTGGTTACTCCCTTTTGGATGTCGCCGCTGATGTTGTCGATTGGATGATCCCTTTGAATGCATTGGTGTACTCTTGGGTGTGGCACTTGGGGGGTCGTATGTTGGTGATCATCTTCTTCTCCCCCTGAGTTGTTGTCCTCGTTGATTTGTTGATCATGTTCATATTCCTGTGATTTGTCTTGTATCGAGGCTCCCCCTGAATTGTTGATCTCCTCTTGTGGTTCACTTTCCTCTTGTATTTGTGACGATGACTCTTGTGGTCGTACTTCGCCTAGAGCCATCCTCTTCAATGCTTGATAGGGAGCTTCCTCTTTACCTAATTCACATTGATCAACTTGCTCCTTTTGGGAGCCATTAGTTTCAACGAACACTACGTCACGTGCCACTTCAACAAGTCCGGAGGCCTTGTTGAAAACACGATAGGCGTAAGTGTTCGAATCATAACCAAGCAAGAAACCTTCATCGGACTTCAAAGCGAACTTTGAAGTCCTGGGCTTCTTGTTCAGAATGTAGCAAGGAGAACTGAAAACTCGAAAATATGAAACGTTCGGTTTGTTACCGGTGAGTAGCTCATAGGGGGTCTTCTTTAGTAGTCGATGAAGATAGAGTCGATTTGTGGCATGGCAGGCGGTGTTGATTGCTTCCGCCCAAAATCGATCCGAAGTCTTGTATTCATCGAGCATTGTTCTTGCCATCTCTATGAGCGTTCGGTTCTTCCTTTTGGCAACTCCGTATTGTTGTGGAGAGTATGGCGCTGAGAATTCGTGCTTGATTCCTTCCTCATCAAGGTACTCCTCCACTTGTATGTTCTTGAACTCCGTGCCATTGTCGCTCCGAATACTCTTGATTGATAGTGAGAACTCGTTTTGCGCTCGCTTGAAGAATTTCTTGAGTGTTCCTTGTGTTTCTGACTTGTCATGCAAAAAGAACACCCAAGTGAACCGGGAAAAATCATCAATAATAACTAAACCGTATTTGTTACCGCCGATGCTTATGTAAGCAATTGGACCAAACAAGTCCATATGAAGTAGATCGAGCGGTCTTGTCGTGGTCATGATGTTCTTCGCAGGATGTTGTGCTCCAACTTGCTTTCCTGCTTGGCACGCGCTACAAGGCCTGTTTTTCTCAAACACAACATCTTTCAAACCTCGGATGTGATCGCCCTTGAGGAGTTTTTGAAGGTTCCTCATACCAGCATGTGCTAGCCGTCTATGCCACAGCCAACCCATGTTGGTTTTTGCAATCAAGCATGTGTCGAGTTCGGCTTTATCCTTGTTGAAGTCAACAAGGTAAAGCTTTCCCTTTAACATACCCTTGAATGCAACGGAACCATCACTTCTCCTTGAGACGGTCACACCCTCGTTAGTAAACAAGCAATTATAACCTTTGTCACATAACTGAGATATGGACAGCAGGTTATAATCTAAAGATTCAACGTGTAAAACATGCGAAAGAGTATGTTCAAAGGATATTGCTATTTTACCGGTACTGAGGACCCTTCCTTGACTGTTATCCCCAAAGTAGATGCCTTCGTTTGGGTCCTGGTTCACTTCATACTCCACAAACATCCTCCTTTCTCCGGTCATGTGGTTTGTGCATCCACTGTCTAGCACCCATTTGGATCCACCGGAGGAGTAGGCCTGCAAAAACAAATTACGCCTTGGTTTTAGGTACCCAAGCTTGCTTGGGTCCTTGGAGGTTAGTAACAATACATTTGGGCACCCACACATGGGATTTTGTGTTCCCATGGCGTGGCCCAGCATAATAAGCATACACTTTACCAACATTATTTTTCATTAATACATAAGAAGCATCAAAGGTTTTAAACAAGAGTTTCTGTTGATTATGGGTCGGACTAGTCTGCGTGACCGGACTTGTCCGGATGACCGAACTTGTCCGGACCACAACCGGACTAGTCCGGTTTTCATGAGAGCTCAGATTTTTGGTTTTCGAGTTACCAGGTTGTGAGGGTCCTCCCTTCACAAAGGTAATCCTTCCCTTGTCATTCTTAAGATTTCCAGCTCTTTGCTGTCCATCATAAGAGTAACCAATGCCATACTTGACATTTGGAGGTCTTTGGACCAAATATGCACTACGTGCATAGTTGATCCTCTCCTTGTCAAACATTACACATTGGGTAGGATTTTTGTCCTTTGTGGAGGTAGAATTTTCCTTCAAACTGGTGTTAATTTTATCACATTTGCAAATATGTGCGATATTAGTTGAGGTGGGTTGAGAAGGTAGGCTTGAAGAGGAGGAAGGTTCACTAAGCTTGAGTGACTCAACCTGCACTTCAAGGATCTTGTTTACCTTGATTAGGTCATCAAGTTGATCCTTGATTGCAACGTTTGAGTTGGTTAACTCCAAGCAAGTTTTCTTGCTTGAAGCTAGCTCAAGCTCTAGTGAGTGGTTTCTCTCCTTTTCAAGAACTAGAAGATTGTCAAGTTCAGCATGCTTCTCCTTTTGGGAAATAATCATGTCTTCTTGACGATCAATTAGCTCTTCCTTCTCAACAAGTTGGTTAAGCAAGAATTTCATTTTAGTAGCAGTTTTTCTATCTAAGCCAATTAGCATATCTTCATCATCACTATCTAGATCATCATCACTTGAGTAAGAATGCAAGGAAGGAGTTTTGATGTTTACCTTGCGTTTACCTTCCTTAGCCATGAGGCAAGTTCCATTTGCCTTCTTTGCACCGAGCGTGGGGAAGAGTGTGGATTTCTTGGACATGCTTTCAATGGCTATGCTAGCCATTTCTTCTTCATCGGACGATGATGACTCATCGTTTGAGTCCCATTCCTTTCCGATGTGTGCTTGTTCAACTTGCTTCTTCTTCTTGAAGAATTTCTTCGGTTGAGGCTTGGACTCTTTACTCTTCTTCTTGTTGTCCTCATACGGGCAATCGACTATAAAGTGATTGTATTCACCACAATTATAGCATGCCCGCCTCATCTTCGGCTTTGTCTTCTCCTTGTATTTTCCTTCACTCGATTTTGCTCCTTGTCTTTTCTTCATAATTCTTTTGAACTTCTTCATGAACAAAATCATATCTTCTTCGTCCAGCTCGCTGCTTTCATCATCGCTGTCCTCCTCAAGCTGTGCTTCTCTTGCTTCTTTGGATAGAGGCTTGAGTGAGGACTTTAGGGCAACTCCCTTCTTCTTAGCTGATGTGAGATCGGCTATTTCTTTTACGTGCTTGGCTTGCTTCTCCATCATCTCAAAGTTGATGATCTTGCCAAGCAGTTCATCCGGAGTCATTTTCTTGTACCCGGGACTTTCTCGGATCATAGAGCAAAGTGTGATGTTGCGAGACATAAAGGCTCTAAGGATGAGCTTTACAACCTCGTGGTCATTCCACTTTTTGCTACCATATGATCGAACCTTGTTCACAAGAGTCTTCAGTCTGTTGTACATGTCCTGGGGAGACTCATCTTCCTCAATCGCGAACTTTCCCAGTTCGCCTTCAATCATCTCAATCTTTGCCTCCCGCACATGCCTGTCACCTTCATGTGCTGTCTGTAGTGTGTCCCATATTTCTTTGGCAATCTCCAATCCGTCCACCTTTGTGAATTCATCTCTACTTAGAGATGAGGTGATAACGGCTGCGGCTTGGGCATTCCTGTGGATGGCTTGCTCTTGACTTGGTGTGAGTTCTTCATCGTCATCAGGGATGTTTATTCCTGTGCACACAATATGCCATAAACTTGGGTTAAGGGAAATCAAGTGCATCTTCATATTTTGCCTCCACATGGAGTAATCACTCCCATCGAAGTGTGGGGCTTTTCCGAGAGGAATAGATAGATAATGACTGCTGTTAGAATTTAAACGGTCATAATTAAAAGGATATCGGGAGTAGTCGGTGTGACTACTCCCCTTCTTCTTTTCTTCAACTTTAGCTCTCCCTTTGGAAAGTGCTTTCTTTCAGAGCAGTGCTTTCAGCTCCAATGTCTCCTCATCATCATCATCGAAGTCTTGAATGGCTTCGAGATACCTTTCGAGCTTTTGGTGCTTGTCATTGTTCATTTGTTCCTGGTTGTTGATTTTCTGGACTTCCTTCATGTCCGACATGATCTCTTCGAGTGGTTGCACTCTTTCTTGAAGAACCCGCTCTGATACCAATTGAATGTAGGCCTAGAGGGGGGGGGGGGTGAATAGGCCTTCTTGAATTTTCTCGGTTCCTGTAGCACTTCAACAACAGGATCAAAACCAGATATATCAGACTAGTCCGGTAAAGTGCGGACTAGTCCGGATTTCACGGGCTAGGTTGATCAAGTTAAGTGAATTTGATTGTTTCGTTGACGTTTGCAGCGGAAATATAAGCTTTAACAACAGTTCAATAGTTGTAAGTCAAGTTTTATTTCTAGTATGATCCTTGCTCAACTAATTAACTTGAATTCAACAAAAAGAATCAACCCTAGATAATGTTGATCAACTAGAATGATGAACACAAATGAACGAGACACAAGATTTATCCCGTGGTTCGGTTACCACGAAGGCAGCCTACATCCACGTTGAGGAGCCCACAAAAGGACCGGGTCTTCACCAACCCTTCCCTCGTCGGATCGCCACGAAGGCCAATCCTCTTCCACTAACCACACAGGGGTAAATCACCAAGTTGAAGGGGCGATCTCACAAGTTGAGAGCTCCCTTGATTACAAGTTTCAAGATCACCAATAACACACTTCGAAATATACAAATTAAGATGCAAGAGTGTGTTAGAGATTCAAACCAAGAGCTCAATCGTGTGCCAAGTGCCTCTCCAATGATCTACAAGTGATCTTCAAAGGATTGATTGATTTTGCACTTAATTTCGTGGAGAGAGATGGTTTTTGAGTCTCTTGGGAGGTGTGACGGCGCTAGGGTTCGAGAGCAGGTGAAAGTGGGCCGTGCACCTCTATTTATATGGGGTTTCTAAAAGTTACCGTTAGGGTTCAGAAAGATCGGACTAGTCCGTGGTGGTGACCGGACTAGTCCGGTGTGCCGTGTGAAGCAAACCCTAAGTGTCCAGGAATCTCGGACTAGTCCGGTTCAAAACGGACTTGTCCGATTTTGCTACTGGAAAGCTTCGGACTAGTCCGATTGTCATCGGACTTGTCCGGACATATGAAACCCTAAGTGTTTAGGATGACAAGTCTGCACTTGGAGGACTTGTCCGATTTAGATCAGGGTGTATATCGGACTAGTCCGTGTGGACACCGGACTTGTCCGAAGTGGATCAGAATGAATATCGGACTAGTCCGGGTCACAACGGACTGGTCCGATTTTGTGTGACTTGTGCATTGATAAGGACTAGTCCGTACTTGGGAGGACTAGTCCGAAGTGGAACAGAAATATATCGGACTAGTCCGGTGGTGACCGGACTTGTCCGATCTGGTGCAGAATGTGATATCGGACTAGTCCGGCTGATATCGGACTAGTCCGGTCCTGTATAGTTTTGTGCATTGTGTGTGTGTGATTAAGTGAGATTGAGCTCTTGGGTGTGTTTCCTTAACACACTCCATACATACTAAACTACTAATTTCTTCTCCTTGAGCTCAAATTCATTTTCCTTCTCAATTTCCCTCTTTTTGGTACTTTGCTCATTTTTCATGATTTTCCTGCATTCATCTCAACAAAAAGATTAGGATCCCAATTGCTTGTCATAAATCATCCAAAACCCACAAGGGAGTCCTAGATGCACTTTCAATCTCCCCCTTTTTGGTGATTGATGACAACCAATTGAGATTTCACAAAATGAGGTATAAAATGAGATTTTCATAAAGTATGCACATATGACTCAAAAATACATCAAGCAACAAGATAATTATTCATATGTGCATTCTTTATGGTGGGATGCATACTAAGAGCATGAGTGCATTAAGAATGATCGAATTTGCATTTATCAACTAATATCAAGTGAATATGGCACTTCAGGGGCAAAAACTCAGATTTCATCACACAGTTGCAAATTAATAGAGCAATTCATAACAGGACCAAACATGATATGAAAACAGAGTTAAGCAAATGCAATTACAATTAAAAAAAAATAGAGATTAAGCAAATGCAATTACAATTAAAAAAAATAGAGAGCTCTCTCCTCGCATCCTATGCAGCTAAAGCTAAGACTAGGGACTCCCCCTCAATCTCTCCCCCTTTGGCATCAAGACACCAAAAAGAGAGAGAGGAAGGTCCTAGGGCATCACTCTTCGCTGTCAGTC
This sequence comes from Tuctoria greenei, assembly GCA_036927565.1. NCBI lineage: Eukaryota > Viridiplantae > Streptophyta > Magnoliopsida > Poales > Poaceae > Tuctoria > Tuctoria greenei. The sequence goes on from JAYESD010000009.1 coordinate 141,721,113, forward strand.
CTCTCGTCGTCTTCATCGTCTTCATCACTTTCCGCTTGACGAGGTTGAGAGGTAGGAGGAGGAGCGGAGCTGCTCGAGCCCCCAACGCCAAAATAGGCAAGCTCGGAGGGAGTCAAGGGGCTGAGCTCGGTAATGTCCGGATCAGAATCTTCAGAAAGTACTGGAGATCCAATTGGGTTGATCTCCAGCTTCTCACTCAGCTGCTTCACATTGGCTTTTATGTATCTCATGTTCTCCTTCCTCTTCTGATTTAGCTTGTGAAGCTTCACTTCAGTTTTCTTGCATGAGGAGAAAATTGCAGCCAAGTACTTGAGGATCCCACTGGCGGATCCTTTCTGAGGGGCTTCCCTGGAGGGAGGAGTAGCCCTAGTAGCTTCTTCTTGCCTTGCCAGTGCCTCGGGGCTTGAGGCCGGTGATGGGATAGCCTAGACACTCACTGACTGAGGCTTTTGAGGCCTCAGTGGAGTGTGCTCCACATCCTTCACAAACTCGATTCCTGTGACTTTCTCAATCATGAACATCAAGTAAGGGGCATAGCCACAGGATCGGTTGGGGGTACTTGAGATATTGACCATATCATTCCAAATATAGTCTGCAACATCGAATTGCCTTTTCTTGCTAATGACCCTCATCAGGGTCCGGAGGTAGCCTTGCACACTCCCTGCATCCCCATCCTTGGGGGCAATTGTCTTCCTGAGGACTCTGTTGAGGACCACAAAGAAAGGCTTCATATTCTTTGTGGAGGGAGGGACATACTTGGAGGTGGGCTCATACATGAACTTCATTCCATCCCTCTCAATGACCCCAATGTTGTGGATAATGAGTTGGTCATGTCCTTCAGAGTCAAGGTGCAGCAGGCAGGTAAACTCTTCCTGAGTAATAGAATACTTGGATCCATGAGTCATCCAAGTCACACTTTCTTCGTCTTCACTTGAGAAGTGGCACGTTGCATAGAATTGTGCAATCACTTCATCATTCCAATTATATCTGAAGGCAAACAGATCCTTCAGCCCATGTCTCTCTGCAGCTGCTATCACTTCATCAAAAGCTGCACATTTCCTCTTCTCAAGGTGGGCCCAGTCAATCCATTGACTGCGCACCACCGGGGTCTTCATCGGCAAATAGACCAGCTTGTAGAAATCATCATGGAAATTTGACCAAAACCTGCCATCAGCTGCTTGCTTGGGCCTTGCATAGCAATCAACACTTCTCAACTTCATAGCCACATCGCTGCCCTTGCCATTGAATCTTTCCTCATTGGGGTCCCGGACCCCTTCTCTGGGAGTATGCAGCTTTAGGGGCCCAACAGGCCCTGTGGCAACCCCCTTGCCCTTCCCTTTAGCTTGGCGAAGGCCACTTGAAGGAGTAGCAGCCTTCGAGGCGGGTTTCTTGACACACACCTTCCTCCGAACCTGGGGAGGTGAGGGAGCACGCTCGGAGGGTCTCTCTTGGCGTTTCTTGCCAAGACCCGCCGAGGTCCGAGGTGCCACCTCGTGGTCCAACTCGGCCTCGAAATCGGAGATTTCGTTGTTGGAGCTCGACATGATCTGAGAGTGAGTGATCAAGAGAGAGGACAAGTTATACAAGGTATTGGTGAGGTAAGATGGCAGTGGAAGGCATTAGGGAATTAAAGAATTAGGTTTTGGTTCAGAAACAACGGACTTGTCCGGTGCTCAGGCACGGACTAGTCCGGGGGACCGGACTTGTCCGTACCTGGACCGAACTAGTCCGGTGTTCATCCGCAAAAACCTAACAGACTGGACAAAAATTGATCCCTAAGATAAAACTAGTCTAGCATACACATAGTCTATCGGAGGGAAGGGCAAGGTGTCGGTTCCTAACGCAGGCAAGGGAGAGGCTCCGGTCCTGACACAGGGAAGGGAAAGTCGTCGGTGGTTGAGGTCATGAAGGAGAAACACCCTCGATCGTCACTGAAGGCGCCACCGTAGGTGTTCTTCGCTCCAAGTCAACGTCCTCCAGCGCGCCCCACCTCAACATTGGGTGTCAGCAGCTCTTCGGGGGGAGGTTCAATCTATCAAGCGGTGGCTCCACCGACGTCTGTGGTCGGCACATCGTTCAGCATCCCCGCCGCCAGCGCAGTCCAAGGTGCCACAGGGGGCTCTGGGAGCGTTACACCAACGGAGCCTCAGGCCAAGAGGCCTCGGGTCAACATCGACAGCAACTCAGTAGGAGGCTCTGGGAGTGGCTTCGTTAGAGCTAGTGGAGGTACACCGATGCAGGGTGGCGGCATCGGTGGTGGATTCAGTGGAGGAACGGCTGGGGTGACCTCGCTTGCTACGCCGTCGTCAGGGCGTGCGGCTCCAGGGCCACCGAAGGTGAAGGCCCGCTCGAGCTTCTGGGGACATCGGTAAGGCATTCTTACCAATGTTTTCTTTGTTATCTCGCCTACTTTTGTTGATTGTTCAAGCCTTGTTTTTGATTTGCAGGGCCACCTCAACTGTTGTGACACCCTTACCGCCGGGGGTACTGCACAGAGTGCTTCGAAGTCAGCCCAGGAGGCTACGGCGGTACCGGCGGAGCAGACAGTCAAGCCTACTCAGGAGGGTGCTGCTCCAACGTGTGTACCTCATGCGGGAAGTGAAGCTTCTCCGGCTGTCGTGCTGGAGGCACCTTCGGCCGTTGCACCAGAGGAAATGTCGGAGTCGGCTCAGGGAGTTGAGGGCTTGGCCTTCGCTGCTGCTGATCCGGCGGGCGACTCCTTGGGTGATGGTGACACTACTGCTTCGGGCTGCACCACCACTCCTACTCAGCCTCCGTGGACAAGATCTCTGGTACTGGTGGCCTCGCCTTTGCTGCTTCGGGAGGAAGAGGTCCCCGAGATGAGCGCCGGGCGACCTTCCATAACTTCGGCGCAGCCAGAGCGCATCCCCTACATCATGGACTCAACGCAGTCCAACATCCTCCTGGTGCAATCAAACCTCCGCTGGGCGCAGGGGGCTCTCGCCATATAATGAGAGAAGCTGCGTGCTGAGGGCAAGCACCTCCAAGGATGGGATGACCTTCTGAGGTCCAGGATCGCCAAGGCGAAGGCGAAGTACTAGAAGGAGAGCAAGAAGCTAGAGCTGAGGCACCACTTGGTGAGGGCCGTGGATGCAATGTCCCAGAAGATCCTGGCCGATGCCAAGGTGGCCAATGACACGATTGACGCCTGCCTGCGCGCCCTTGAGGAGGGTCGAGAGGCCCTAGATCGCCGCAAAGCTGTCGTTGCTGAGCAGGAGGCTGCTGTCGTTGAGCAAGAGGTGGTGGCCCATGTGATGATGGCTTGAGCTGAGGCAGATCGGGGCAAGCTGCAATGTCGCCTTGAAGATCTTGAGCTCCGAAAGAGGGACTTGGCGCGGGATCGGACATAACACTTAGCTGAGCGTCAGGAACTTCTCTTGCTCGATCTCGACGTCCAAGCCCGGAAGTGCAAGGTGGAGCGCCGCGCCCAGGAGCTCGATCTGCATGAGTGTCAGCTGGCTCAGCGTCTGGAAGCTGAGGGTAGGGCAGTGGTGGAGACGGTGGCATCCCATGTCCTGGTGTGCTACCCGAGCCGATACCCTGATCTGCCATGGGAGCCAGTTTTTGAAGGTCCCGTTGAAGAGCGCGAGGAGACGACAGCGGTAGAGGTCAATAATGCCGCCAAACATGTCTTTGTATTCGGGGTTCGCCCCTTTGTAAATATTCCTTAATGAATATGAATTTGTGTTTGACTTCTTGGCTTGTCTTTGTGCTTCTCAACTGTTGTTTTGAGTCCTTAGCTGCGTAAGGGTTTGCAGAACCTTTGGCGAGCTCATTAGTTTTTGAGGACCAACGATTGCACAATTGATATGGCCGAAGTGTTGTCTGTTGACTTCCTGCCTATGGAACCCCCTTAGAGGCCCTTTGGTAGATGTGGTTAGTTGGCTGGACACATCTGCCACTTCATCGCAGGGTGTCTTCGACGGGCCCCCAACGGAGCAAGGGAGTTGGAGTGGATTGCTTCAGTGTCGCCCACCATCGTCAACAGCATGCCCCTTGGGAGGTGCCAGAGCAGGCTACTCCAGCGTCGCCCACTGTTGTCGTAGAGACGTCGACAGCAGGCCCCTCGGGAGGTGCCGGAGTTGGATGCTCCAACGTCGTTTACCATCTTCATGGGTACGTCGACGACAGGCTCCTTGGGAGGTGCCGGAGCTGGCTGCTCTGGCGTCGCCCACCACCATCGTAGAGACGTCGACGTCAGGCCCCTTAGGAGGTGCCAGAGCTAGATGCTCTGGCGTCGTCCACCATCTTTGTAGGAGCGTCGACGACTGTGACACCCAGTTCCGAATATGAACCAAGTGTATCACATATGTGTGCCCAGGATGTTCATCACACATATACAGATGCATCACAAACAATATACAGAATTTAACTATGTCTTAACTATTAAATAAGTACCTTATTACAATAATCCAATAGTTCACGAATGACAAAACTCTAATTTATTGCAGCAGAAAATAAACTAAGTAGCACGACTCCATTCCACAGACAATTGATGGTGGTACGCAACCTAGTACTCCGCATGATCGTCAGAGTACTCCCAAGTATCTCCTGTAGCTGTTGGGGGGGGATTGCAAGGATGAGTACGTGTCGTGCTCAACAAATGTGGGAATAGATGACATGTATCTAAACAAATGACTGGAATAAAAATGGCTAATTGCAGAAAAGTACATTTCATAAACATGTAAAAGCAACCTATCATGTCTATGTGAGTTTATTTTCCTTCATAACCCAAGTAATTATCATATCATTAATCCAACATTCTCATTTACCATCACAATCAATTTAATACGAACCAACAATTAATTTAATACCATAAGGCAATTCCATATTCTTCCATGAACCGACTACTCTCAAGTGACAACACCAAACCGTACCAACCATCCCAAAATCCCAAGTCCAATTCTAATCATGTAGGCCATCTAGGTGCTCTTAACCGGGAGCACGGCTATCATGATAGTTTTTAACACCCTGCAGAGGTTGTACCACTTTACCCACATGTTCATGATTTCATCTCCTTTCGGTGACTAAGAACCTCTAATGCCTTATCACGCTTGCATAAGTGTGTAGCCAAGAGATCACAAAATAGCTTTTCAAAAGGGACTACTAGTATGTACGGGCCCACTAAGGTTTCACCGGCAGGCTTGAATCTCCATTCTCCAACCCACAGGCCCCCTTGTGTGCCATGTGGATCCTAGGGTAGCCCACCTCGACTCCCATTCCCTGCGCCATCCAATGGTCCATACAATACTAGCAACACTCCTCATTATTCAGCTATGTTGTACCCATACTTGACCTTGTGGTGGCACTGTTGTCCTGGCATATTCTCGCATGAACTGGTCCTTAGATCTAAGGCAAGCAAAACTACCGTATCATCCAACCCATTCTACAGAACCATGCTTGCTTAGATCACCTAAGTTCCATGTTGCTAATTTAATCATCATCTTATTACCATCCCAAATTATCATAATTAAAGTTGTCAAGCATATTATTTAGGTTACCCATGACCCATGTAGTGATGCGGTGCAAAAAGAAAAAAATACCCATGCCAGACTCATCATGTATGTCCCAGTGATAAGGGGTGGCATACAACACTAGTAAACTCCTACGCATGAGTTTCCCATCATATTGACACGAGCATGCAATTTCGCAAACAGAACATTTAATAAAATGGGATCAATATGATCAAGGACACTTGCCTTGTTCTGACGGATGGGGTTGCTCAAGCGCTTCAAAGTCTTGGTTCTCAAAATCCTCGTATACAGCCTCTTGAGCACGTCCCTCTATTCGTGATCACACATACAAGAAAATACATAGAAATCAACATGATGCACACATATTAATCAACATGCAATGACATGAATGCATGCAAATTTCAATAATTAGTTAACTATGGTTGTTTATTAATTAGATGCGACTAGTTCATACATGTTCATACGAGTTTACGGGGGTTTTAGCGAGAATTAATGTTGCTGAAAATAAATAGGTGGTGCAACTACAATTGAATTCCGGTCATTAGATCTAATACGTTCGCTAAAATTCACATCGGAAAATGTGTCCTACCGTAGATGCAACGACTTCGGAGATCACGGGACGAAGGTGTAGTGTAGACGAAGTGAATGGCACAGCGGTCCTCCGGTGGCACGACGACAGCGACGTGACCATCTCTGGCGGACGACGACACCCTCCTCTTTTTCTTCTCCTTCCTCCTTTTTTCTTCTCTCTTTCTCTCTAGCGGCGCCTCTGGTCTCACCATTTTCTTTTCCGGCACTAGGTTTTTGGTGGCGGCGGAATCACTTCTGAGAAAAATCACGGAGTCTACAGTTCTATTTATAGGCGGCGAGGCATCGATCTAGAGTCCGGCTGCAGCACTCCACCCGCAACCTACTCGGTGCTGGGCCCCAACACGTGCGCGGCCGCTTGGAAACGGGCGGCTCAATCCAGTCGGACTTGGAGCGGAGCACAGCGCGCGCGCAAAATGCAACTGGCTCAGCGCGGGTGCGGGGCGCGCTGGCAAGCGGATCGGCTCGGTCCCGCCCGGCCCTGTGCCCTGGCTCGGTTGCACCCGGGCACTGTTTGCCCAAAACATTCCGGGGTGAAGCAAAGCTTCCCCCGGAAACTTCCGGAAGTTTTCGAAATCTTTTTTTTTCTTCCATATTTCAGATACATTGTTTTCTTTTTTTTCTTTTTGTTTATATTTGTTCCATAATACATGTTTTTTATTATATTTTCTTTTCTTCTTTTGCCACACATATTTTGTATATGTATGTTTTATCTTTTTTTATTTTCTCTTTATTCTACTAATGTTTAATGCATGAACATGTATGCAATGCATGATGCAAAAATTGAGGGTGTTACAACGGTGGGCCCCTGGTTTACAGGCTATCACAAGATAACCCTGTTAGCAACAAGAGCGAGGCAGGAGATTTTACTCACTTATCCTCGCTTGTTGCTGTCGTCGCTGTGCTGGGACGTCGACAGTAGGCCCCATGGGAGGCGTCGAAGTTGGCTGCTCCAGCATTGTCCACCATCGTCGTAGAGACATTGACGGCAGGCCCCTTGGGAGGTGCCAGAGCTATCTGCTCCAGCATCGCCCACCATCATCCTAGAGATGTCGAGGGCAGGCCCCTTGGGAAGTGCCGGAGCTGGACACTCCGGCATCGTCCACCATCTTCGCAGGAGCGTCGACGGTAGGCCCCTTGGGAGGTGCCAGAGCTGGCTGCTCTAGCGTCGCCCACCATCGTCGTAGAGACGTCGACGACAGACCCCTTGGGAGGTGCCAGAGATGGATGCTCCGACGTCGTCCACCATCATCGTAGAGTCGTCGATGGCAGGCCCTTGGTGTACAATCTATCACAAGAGAACCCTGTTAGCAACAAGAGCGAGGCAGGAGAGTTTACTCACTTATCCGCGCTTGTTGCTGTCGTTGACATGCTGAGGCGTCGACAGCAGGACCCTTGCGAGGTTCTAGAGCTGGATGCTCTGGCGTCGTCCACCATCTTCGCAGGAGCGTCGACGGCAGGCCCCTTGGGAGGTGCCGGAGCTGGCTGCTCCGATGTCGCCCACCATCATCGTAGAGACATCGACGACTGACCCCTTGGGATGTGCCTGAGCTAGATGCTCCCGCGTCGTCCACCGTTGTCGTAGAGTCGTCGACGGCAGGCCCCTAGTGTATAGGCTATCACAAGAGAACCCTGTTAGAAACAAGAGCGAGGCATGATAGTTTTATCACTTATCCGCACTTGTTGCTGTCGTTGACGTGCTGAGGCGTCAATGGCAGGCCCCTTGCGAGGTGCTAGAGCTGGATGCTCTGGCATCGTCCACCATCTTCGTAGGAGCGTTGACGGCAGGCCTCTTGGGAGGTGCTGGAGCTGGCTGCTCCGGCGTTGCCCACCAACGTCGTAGAGACGTCGACGACAGGCCCCTTGGGAGGTGCCGGAGATGGATGCTTCGGTGTCGTCCACCATCATCGTAGATTTGTCGATGGCAGGCCCCTGATGTACATGCTATCACAAGAGAACTTTGTTAGCAATAAGAGCGAGGCAGGAGAGTTTACTCACTTATTTGCGTTGTCGCTGTTGTGGACGTGCTGAAGCATCAACGACATGCCCCTTGCAAGGTGTCGGAGTTGGTTGCTCCGGCGTCGTCCACCATCGTCTTAGAGACATCAACGGCAGGCCCCTTGGGAGGTGTCGAAGCTGGCTGCTCCGACGTCGCCCACCATCGTCGTGGAGACATCGATGGCAGGCCCATTGGGAGGTGCCAGAGCTGGATATCCTGCACATATGATAGAAAGAGGAGGAACTAGTTTGCTCACCGGTTTACCTGTTCCTCTCCCTTAGCTTTGTTATTTCTTATTGTCCTGGACTGATGCACGAGGCTTGGGTAATTTGAGGCGTTGGTATTTCGGAGTTCGGTGCCCACCGTCCTCAGGGTGTGAGCTTTCTGGCCCCAGTACTCGGCCGTAGCGCTAGGTGGCAGAGTGTGTATACTTAGGCTACAGGATCAGACTAAGCAGTTTACACCCCCTGGACCTCCTGCTTGTCCCAGACCTCGCCAGGGAAGCCTTCTGGCGCCACATGACCCTAATGATGAGAGCAGCCGAGAGAACCCCTCATACACTGTAGGTACCTCAAGTGAACCCGACTGCATTAGGACTGCATGACTCTTGTATGGGTGAGTTACAGAGCGTACACCCGTGTATATAAAGATAATATATAATAAACGAGTCTAGTACGGTATGATCATAAAAATTAACACGTAATTAATTAATGACTTGCTTTCGGATGATGAGGGAGGCAGGGTGTACAGGCTTAGGGTTCGGGACCAAGCCAAGCTGACTGCACACTCTGGACCTGAGCCCTCTCGGAGCTCGGTTGTCCTTAATGCTGCTCCTAGGTCCTATGAAAACCTTTACACTGTCCTACTAAGCTTAATATTTACAACAGGGGTGCATAGGGATCCAAGGGTAGATGTGATGGTTGTAGGGCCACCTTGCTGTCTACATCTACTAGAGGGGCGATGAGTGAGTGTCCCTACTTCCCGCCCTTGTTACCCACCTTGTGAGTGGTCTGAGCAGAGCTGGGATTGAGCTCGGCAACTTTGACGGGGATGTCGGTGCTGACGGAGGGCTACAGTCGGGGCGCGGCGTGTGCTCTACGCTAACGCGAGCTCGGCGGAGGATGACTTGATCCAGCACCACCTGGGACAGGTGCAGGGTCTACTGTGAGGGCTTGGAGCTGCTCCAAGGCTAATACCGCAGTAGTGCAGTCTCTGTGGATCCTGAGGACGCCGAAAGGGCTTGGCATCTTCAGGACAAGGTAGCCATAATGGGCTACGACCATGAATTGATACAGGGCAGGCCTGCCGATGATGGCGTTGAAGGGGAGGCTGACATCCGCGACGTCGAAGAGGATGCTCTCCGTTTGTAGTTGTTGGGTGTCCCGAAGGTCACCCGAAGATGGATGTTGCCGTATGGGATGATGCTCCCTGGTGGCACACCCGAGAACGGGCTCGAGGGGGTGAGCTTGGACACGGGGATCTGCAGCTACTCGAAGGCTGCACGGCTGAGGAGGTTGAGTCTGGCCCCGCCATCTATCAAGATGTAGTGGAGCTTGACGTTGGCAATGGTGGGGGTGACCAGGAGAGGTAGAATCCCTGCCCTGGCCATGTTCTTGGGTCAGTCGGAGGCATCAAAGCTGATCGACGTCTCCTTCCATCGGTGGTGCAACGCGAGAGTGGGGACAGGGGCTATCGAAGCCACTACAAAATGAAGGGTCTTGACCGCATTCCGGGACACGGGATCCCATGAACCTCCAAAGATGACATGGAGTGTCTTGTGATGCTCATGGTCGTTGCTGGCGTCGAAGTCCTCGTCTTGGTGGACCACTTTGACGACCCGCTCTTGCTTTTGGTACTCCATCTCCTCGTCATCTTCGACCTCGGGGTCGACCTTCTGCTTGCCCTCCCGCTGGCGGAAGGGGGCGCCGTCCGGGCGCTGCTGCGCCTGCTCTTGGTAGTGTTCGGCACATCTCTTGATCTCCCAACACTCGCTCGTAGTGTGGTCGTGAGTCTTGTGCACTGGGCAGGGCTCGACACCCTCGTCAGTTGCAGGTGGCTGACGTGGGCGCTAGTCGGAGCATGGGGGTCTTCCCCCTTCGGTCGTTGCTGCTGCGGCGATGGGAGACCCATGCAGTGACTTGTCCTGGCCATTGCCCTGGTTCTGGTAACGGCACTGTTGTCGGTCCGGCCGACTCCGCCCACCCTGGGGGCGGCCTGGGTGTGCCAGTCATGGCCCTCGGCCGCACGGGCACACCAATCGGTGATGGAGAAGAGCTCGGAGACATCTTGTACATTGTGTGTGGCTAGCTTCTCGAGCATCTTCCAGTCACGCACTCCCTGCCGGAATGTTACTATGACAAAAGCATTCGAGATGTTGCGGATGGAGTTGCGTACCTGGGAGAAGCGCTGGATGAATGATCTCATTGTCTCCTTGGGTTGCTGGTGCACAGAATGAAGGTCGAGCTCGTTGCCGGGGCACGTTTAGGAGCTGCCGAAGTTCGCCGTGAACTGTCGGCAGAGCTCATCCCAAGAGTTATGGACCCCTTGGGCAGGTTCATCAGCCATGACCGGGCTGAGCCAACCAGGGCGACGGGGATGTAGCTTGCCAAGACGAGCTCATCCGCTCTGCAGCAAGGAGTGTCGTGGTGTAGATCTACAGGAACTTTGCTGGGTTGACGCTCCCATCAAAACTTTCTGGCAGGTGTGGCCGGAACTTGCGCGTCCACGTTGCCAGTCGGAGGTATGGCGCCAAGGCCATGCACCCTCCGACGGGCTTCATCGGAGAGGCGTACGGGACAACATACGCCGGGGGGGGGGGGGGGGGGGTTTGTCGCGCCACGTGTGGCTGCTGTGGGACCTGTTGTTGTGGCAAGTACTGCTGTGGTACCTGGTGTACAGGGCAGTGCATGGGTGCAGTCAAGCCAACGTAGTCCTGGTTTGATGGCGGCAATGGAGGGTTTACCTGAGGTGCTCTTCAGACGGAGGACTCCTCCTGCTTAGGCCCTCGAGTCCCATACTCGGCGTCGAGGTTGTGCTGTCTCTCCTGCTGCCACTCAATGATGACGTGGCCATCTATCTGAGCTTGTCGCCAGTCAAGCTCAGCCATCAGGTCCTCCGTGGGGATCTTGCCAGCACTGGTAAGACTGGTAGATCTGGAGTCGGGGGTGCGACGGTCGATGGACAACATGCGCGATAGTGACACTTGACATCTCCCTCTGTTGGGAGAGTTGATTGCCATGACAACAAAGTGGTCGATGTCTTGGACCCACTGCCGTGCTGCTCCCTAGGAAGTGTTCAGCGGCGGTGGGTGGTGGAGAAGAGTCCTGGCCGCTACCAGAGCGCTCTCCGGGCTTGCTGTCGGCGGCGTCGGGAGAGCCGACTGGGCTGAAATGTGTCCCGACGCACCGTCCTGGCCAGCCGTACCTGCACAGGGGCGTGATAGACCATAGAGCACTGCTCGAGCGATGGATCTGATCACCGGACGACGGCTGCAGAAACCGCCTTCCACAGTCCTGATGAACACCAAGGTGGTGAGAGCGCTACCACTTTTTTGAGGGAAAAAGCCCCTACCTAGCGTGGCAAATGTTGAGGTGTTAATGCGACACTTCCCCCGGATCTGCTAAGGAGCAGCTCGTAGAGGTTCTTGTTCGGCAGGGCTTAGGCCTCAATCAAGTGTGCGCGCGTATGAGAGTATATGAGACAGTAGTTTTTACTTGGTTCGGGCCACAAGGAGCATAACACCCTACTCCACGGTGGATTGTATTGCTAGTGGGTGTGTATGTGTGTGTGTGTGTGTATCGAGGATTTGATGTTGGGTCATTTGTAACGGTGGCGGTCCTATCCTTTTATAGACAAGGCCGGACGCCTTACAAGTGGTGTCCGAGGCCCGACAGGTGGTCCCGGGGCGATCTGATCCTAAAGATCTAAGGCATCTCACATAGGCTTGCTCTGACCATGGCCTTGAAGACTCATCGTCTTGCCCCCTGAGTTGTCAGTAGCCCATGCACCATTGCTGACAATGGCAGGGGATGTCCCGTCCAGCTGTCTCTGTTGCCGTAAGCTACCCACTTGGAGGAGTGGGTGTAAGACCTATGTGTGCTGAATACATTGGCTTGTAGTGAATACACTTGGCTTGGATGATAAAAGTTTTTAATATCACCAAAACACCTTTTTATCAAGGTCCGACTCTAGCTCCGAGCTACAGCAAGGTCCGACGATAGGTCTGGCTTGCTTTGGGTAGCTCCGGTTACGTTTGATGCTAGGTCCGACTTTTTGGTAAGGTCCGACCAGCTTTGGTTAGCTCCGGTGTGTCTTTGTTAGCTCCGGCATGTCCTTGATAGCTTCGGCATATATTTGATAGCTCCGGCATGCTTTTGCTAAGCTCCGACTTACTTTGTTCTAGCTCCGGTTTTGGGTTGACTAGTTCCGACTAGTTTTGGTAAGCTCCGGATCCAGGATCTACTAGTTTTGGTAAAGCTCCGGATCCAGGATCTACTAGTTTTGGTAAGCTCCGGCGCTAGGTTCTACTAGCTCTTGTTAGCTCCGGCTCAAGCTCCGGGTTGCTCTGGCAAGGTCCGGAACTTGACCGCAGTGCTTCTGCTTTTCATTTGCAATGTTTTGTACTTGCTTTACTTGATTGGAAAGATTGCTTAGTTTTCATTTACTAAGTTTTTGGTGCGTTTTGGATGATACGGTTGATATCGTTTCTACTGTGGTTTTGCAACATGCTTATGTGAGGTTCTCACGTAAGGTGTTGTGTTCGGAACTAACGTGAGTCAAGTCGAGGACTTGGGCTCGTATGGATTGGTTGTTTGTTCATGTGCAGGTGTTGCTTGAGTTCAAGTCATGGCTGGTGACAGGATCCATTGGACTAGTCTCAGGAGGAGATGAGGTTCCAACAACCAAGTTCGGGAGGAACTGTGGTTGAGCGGGTCAGGAGGTCACGCAGGATGATTGAATCAAGGGCAGTGCATATGAAGGTCGAAGGAAGGTGTTCGCACGTATGCATGCGGTGCATGACGTGGCAATATGCTTCTAGAGACGGATTATGGAAGGAAGATCTGATCGGAAGGATCAGATCGTATCGGTTGAAGACTTTGGCTGCGGCAGAGTCGGTTATGGCTCGGTATGGGAAGTATCGAGTTGGTTATGTTAGGATTTCGTGTGTATCACGAAATTGAGTTGTTTAGGAATGTGGGATACGTTCCTAAGGTGTTTGGAAGTCTTAAGATTGCTTCTATCTGCGTATAGAAGAATCTTGAGCAGTTATGGTAAGTTCCGATTGTGATCGGATTAGGATTGGAGTCCTAGTTGAGATTGGGATGGCCTAAGGGCTGGTTATATAAGCAAGGGAAGGCCAAAGCTCGTGGTAGACGACTTTGGAGCTGTTCCTCTTGTGTTCTATTGAATAAAATTCGTAGTTTGAAGGAACTTTTGTGCCTTGTTCGTCCGACTTGTTCCAGACAAGTTTTACTCGTCGAGTTTCTGGACAGCACTACCTTTCGTCGGTGGTTTTATCATAACTCAAGTTTTGCTGATCCAATTGACGTGATTCTTTTTGGATTGTCTTCAAAACTTGATTATATATCATCTGTAAAAATTTCACAGTCATTGGATTTGTGGTTTTTGATCTACACGAGTTTCTTTGCAGCACTCCAAAAACTGTTTTTCTCGGGTAGGTCAGATTGACCAGTGTTTGATCTTTTGATCATAACTTGAGTTGTTCTTGACGGATTTGAGTAATTCTTTTTGTGATGTCTTCGTGACTTGATTCTCTCTGATATATATCACCTTTTTCACGGTGAAAAACGTTTAGATTAGTCTTATACACGATTTCTTTAACAGATCGTTTTTCTACCGAAGGGATTAGGGTTTTATTGTTTCCGCTGCGTAAGATTTTTAAATCTACCATTCACCCCCCCTCTGGTAGCTTTTCACGTGCTCTTCGATCCTACAATTGGTATCAGAGCCACGGTGCTCTAATCTTTGTGATTTGCACGTGTTTTTGACTAATCATCATGGAGAAGTACTCCGTCAAACCTTGTGTGTTTGCTGGTATTGATTTTCAGGTTTGGAAGGCACGCATGGAGGCTTTTATCCAGGCACAAGGCTTTGCAATATGGGAGAAGGTGTATAAGCCTTATGAAGTGCCACCCAATGATCAAGTCACGGCCACTAACCTCCGGGACGTCGACAACAACAACAAAGCCCGAAACTTGATCATCCAAGGACTCACTCAAAGCGACTTTGATCGTGTCGCGCACCTCCGATCAGCATACGACGTTTGGAGAGCTCTCTGTGATTATCATGAAGGCTCCAACACAATCAAGGAGGTAAAACAAGATATGTTCAAGAAAGAATATATGCGTTTTGAGATGCAACCAGGTGAGTCGATCGATGACCTCTTTGCTCGTTTCAATAAAATTCTCAGCAACTTACGTAGTGTCAATGTAAATTTTTCTGATGCTGAGAATGCTAGACAACTTCTTAGTGCATTAGACATGACAATTTGGGAGATGAAAGTAACATCTATTCGTGAATCAACTGTCATGAGTTCTCTTACATTAGATGTACTTTATTCTAAACTAAAAACTCATGAAATTGACATCCTAGCACGTAAGAACCCAAACAAGTCTATTGCATTTGTCTCACAACGTGATATGTCTAGCTCCGGCCAATCATCATCCTGCAATACTCTTGCTTTGTTGTCCTCACTAACCCTGGAGCAGATCGAAGAAATTCCAGAAGAGGAGTTGGCACTCATCTCTACTAGATTCTCAAAAGCATTGCAAAATGTGAGAACTAGAAGGAGAGGAAGCTCCGGACCTCAACGCTGTTTTGAATGTGGTAAAACAGGACACTTTCGTACAGAATGCCCTAACCTTTCAGGTCCGACCACCCGGGAAGAAAAACAAAGCAAGATCCGGACCTCCTCTGGAAATTCCAACAAGAATAAGAAAGGGACGCAAGATGATCAACAGCTTCATCACCGCGCTTCAAGAGCTCAGTTCAAGTGATGTAGACTTTGAAAGTGATGAAGATAATGATGATCTGGCCAACTTATGCTTCATGGCGGGCAAAGCAAGATCAAGATCAAGTCAGGAGGAAGCAGAACACAACAGTGACGATGATGAGGTATGTTCTACCTGCAATGAAATGTGTGATGCTATTTCTCGTGCAACTATTATTGTCAAGAAAAAGGACAAAAAGCTTAGGGATAGTGCTGCTAAAATTGAATCACTAGAATCTGAAATTAACCATTTAAAAACTTTGATTCCTAGTGATGATGCATGTCCCTCATGTGACTTAATCTATGAACAGTTGTCCACATTAAGAAGTGCACACTCCTCCACTCTAGATAAACTTGATGAAGAAATTAAAAAGAACAAAGAGCTTGCTGCACTTAATGATAAAAACTTGAAAGATGCTAGCTGTTCTACAATTGACTTGCATTGTTCTGCATGTGAAAATCTTGATAAGAAACTGCAAGATGCTATGAATGAAATTTCTATGTTGAACAATGCTTTACGTTCTCATGAAGTTAAATTTTGTTCCAATTGCAAACTAAAAGGAAAAACTTCATGTGAAAACTGCCTAGACTTGTCCAAGAAACTTGATGACATGAATAGGACACTAGGTCGGTTTTGTAATGGGGATAAGAATCTAAACTTGCTGCTGAATTCTTCCAAGTCTAGCAAAGATAAAACTGGTTTAGGTTTTGATTCTCATGTTCATGCTAAGGCACATCCACCTAAAATTGTAAGGTCATTAGGAAGTGGTTTGATTCAAACAGTTCCTAAACAAAAAGAAGTGGTTTTCAAATCTGCAGGAGTGTTGCCTCATTCGGTTTCAAATAAAAATATTGCTTGTTCATCTAGACATGAACACAAAGTTAAATTTCATTGTACCTTCTGTGGTAGAGATGGTCATGTCATAGATTTTTGTTATAGACTAGCTAAACAACAGAAAAAGGAAAGAAAAATTGCTAGATCTTATAACTTTCATGCAATTAGAAAAACACAACCTGCTTTAGTGAGTCAGAAATTTGAGAAGGTAGCTTCCAGACCTTCTGGTAAGAAATCCGTAAAAGCAGCTCCGATAGTTCCGATAGCTCCAAGAGCTACCGGATCTTCTGTTGTTCCCTCTGGAGCTTCAGTTTTTGCCTCCGGACCTTCTGCTTTTACCTCCGGAGCTACCGGTTTTCACTCTAAACAAGTAACAACTTCTAAATCAACTGTTAAGAAAAGAAAACCTCAATCTTTGACTCATAAACCTGCTGTTTTATCTCAGCATTCGCGTGTTTTTCCTGGTGCACGTCGCGTGACTCAGTACTGGATTCCTAAATGCCTTTTGACTAACCCCAGTATTGAGTCATCGACGTATTGTGCTTCTATGTAGGTTACACGCTTGAGGAAGGAGAATATTTGGATTGTGGATTCAGGTTGCTCACGCCACATGACCGGTAACAAAGATTGGTTCTCCTCCCTCACCTTTGTGTCACGTGTAGAGAATGTTACTTTTGCCAATAATTCTTCAACTCCTATAATTGCTAAGGGTTCGGTTAGAGTAAATGATCACTACACTTTGAAGGATGTGGCACTTGTCAAAAATTTGAAATATAACTTGCTTTCTGTTTCACAATTGCTAGATGAAAATCTAGAAATTACTTTCAATAAAAACCGCTGCAAAGTTGTAGATTCAAATAGTGAGCTTATTTTTAACATGTCTCGGTTTGGAAGAGTTTTTAAAGCTGATTTTGATATGTCTTCTTCTAAGCATAGGTGTCTAGTTGCTAATGATTCAAAGGACTTATATTTTTGGCATCGTAGACTTGGTCACGTAGGCTTTGATCACCTAACGCGTGTTAGTGCTCTTGATCGCATACGTGGGCTGCCTAAGCTTAAAGGGGACAAAGAAATTGTGTGCTCTTCTTGTAGACATGCTAAGATGGTTGCAGGTTCACATACTCCTCTCACAATGATCATGACAACTGAACCATGTCAACTTTTGCATCTTGACACCGTAGGACCTTCACGTGTTCAATCCTTCGGAGGTAAATGGTATGCTCTTGTTATTGTTGATGATTATTCTAGATATTCTTGGGTGTATTTTATGGCGTCTAAGAATGAAGTCTTTAGTCACTTTAGAACTTTATTTCTTAGATTATCAATTGATCACCCAGAATCATTAAAAGCAATTAGAAGTGATAATGGAACTGAATTTAAAAATCAATTCTTTGATCACTTTTGTGCTGAAAATAGAATAGATCATCAATTTTCTTCACCATATGTACCTCAACAAAACGGTGTTGTAGAAAGAAAGAACAGAACCCTAGTTGAGATGGCTAGGACTATGCTTGATGAATATCAAACCCCTAGGAAATTTTGGGCTGATGCATTAGCAACTGCTTGTTATGTCTCAAATCGTGTTTTCTTGCGTGCTAAGCTAGGTAAAACACCATATGAGCTCCGGTTTGGACATAGGCCTAGTGTTACACACTTTCGGGTCTTTGGTTGCAAATGCTTTGTTAAGAAACATGGTAATCTTGATAAATTTGAACCTAGATCCAATGATGGCATGTTTCTTGGTTATCCATCTCATACTAGAGGCTACCGTGTGCTTTTACTTGACACTAACAAAATTGTGGAGACTTGTGAAGTGTCTTTTGATGAAGCTAGCCCAGGTACTAGCTCCGGTGTTGCAGGACCAGATTGATATTCTCAGGGGGAGGGTATTTTCGAAGATGAAGAAGAGCCGGTGATACTGCCTGGTAGTTCCGAAGTTGACACGTGTCCAGCTCCGGACATTGAACAAGCTCCGGCTGTCACCTCTGCTGGTCCTGATCGTCCACAAATCACAAGCTCATCAATCTACAATGAACCTAATGAAAAAGAAGCTTGTGAGACATCTGTTCCCCTACGTTTTTACAAAGATCATCCCCCACAATAGATGATTGGAAGCTTGCATGAACGAGTCACACGGTCCAGGTTTTGCGATCCAAACTCTCATGCTCATTCTGCTTTTGTTGCTTCTTTTGAACCCAAAGATATATCACACGCACTCACTAATGAATCTTGGAATATTGCCATGCAAGAAGAGTTAGAAAATTTTGAAAGAAATAATGTTTGGAAACTTGTACCTCCACCTCAAGGCCGCACTTTAATTGGAACTAAATGGGTATATAAAAATAAACAAAGTGAGGATGGGGTTGTGATTAAGAATAAGGCTAGGTTGGTTGCTCAAGGTTTCACTCAAGTTGAAGGTCTAGATTTTGATGAAACTTTTGCTCCTGTCGCTAGATTAGAAGCCATAAGAATTTTGTTAGCTTTCGCAGCATCTAAAGGTTTTAAGCTATATCAAATGGATGTTAAAAGTGCTTTTCTTAATGGCTACATAGATGAGGAGGTTTATGTCAAACAACCACCAGGTTTTGAAAATCCAGATTTTCCTAATCATGTTTACAAACTGTCCAAAGCCTTATATGGTCTCAAACAAGCCCCTAGAGCATGGTATGATAGGTTAAAAACATTCTTACTTGAAAAGGGGTTTACAATGGGAAAGGCTGATAAAACTCTTTTTGTGCTTAAACATGGCAATGACTCATTATTCGTTCAAGTGTATGTGGATGATATTATCTTTGGTTGTGCTTCTCATGATCTTGTGTCCAAGTTTTCAGCAATGATGAGTTCCGAATTTGAAATGAGTATGATGGGTGAACTCACTTACTTTTTGGGGCTGCAAATCAAGCAAACCAAGGAGGGTACCTTTGTGCATCAAACAAAGTATACCAAAGATCTCCTAAGGAGCTTCAACATGGACAAAAGCAAGCCTCTTCGGACACCAATGGGAACAGCAACAACACTTGAACTTGATGAAGATGGTGAATCCGTGGATCAAAAAGAATATAGAAGTATGATCGGATCACTTTTGTACCGTACATCATCAAGACCGGACATACAATTCAGCGTATGTCTTTGTGCATGGTTTCAAGCTTCCCCACATGTTTCACATCGTCAAGCCGTCAAAAAGATTCTCAGGTACTTACATGGAACTCAAGAATTTGGCATTTTTCTTCCTTCTTCCTCAATCGTTTCTTTGAAAGCTTTTTCGGATGCTGATTTTGGGGGTTGTAGGATTGATAGGAAAAGTACTTCCGGTGCTTGTCATTTTCTTGGTAATTCTCTTGTTGCTTGGTCCTCTAGAAAACAAAGTTCAGTTGCACAATCCACAGCCGAATCTGAGTATGTAGCTGCTGCTAGTGCTTGTTCACAAATTCTTTGGATTGCTCAAACACTTAAGGACTATGGGGTTGATCTAGATAGTGTTCCACTGTTCTGTGATAACACTAGTGCTATTTGCATTGCTAAAAACCCCGTGCAATATTCTAGAACTAAGCACATTGACATTAGGTATCACTTTCTCCGTGATAATGTTGAAAAAGGAAACATTGTGCTTCACCATGTAGATACCGAACAACAATTGGCTGACATTTTTACAAAACCTTTGGATTTCACTCGTTTTTGTTACATTCGTAGTGAAATAGGGGTTATGCATCCTCATGGCTTAAATTGAGGGGGAGTTTTTGAAACTTAGGAAGTCTATGTGTGAATCTGAAATTAAAATAATATGAGCATATTATTTCATACATATATGACTTTGTGATTCCTTTTACATGCTGAAAGTTCTTACTACATTACTCGTGTTATACTTTTTGTAGTTTTTGCCATGTCTAGTAATTGGAATAATTACTTACACTAAATCTGGTCATGGTCGAACTTTCTTGCTGTTTTGAACTTGTTGCATGCTCACCAATGCTTTTAATCATTAAGAATTTATCAAGTAATCAACTCACATGTTGAGTTTTTATGAACAAATATAAATTGAGAAAAGATCAAGAGAATATGCATGCATCGCACTTCTTCTTTCGAGATGGCTTGTCATTGCACTTAGATATGAACTTGGAAGAAGTTGTGTATGACTAAAACCATGTCCTTAAGCTTCTGATTGTCAAATGACATAGGCTTGGCTTGGTTGGTTAGAATAAGGCAGATGAGCATATAATCTCTTGCAAATATCATATTATCTAAATTTATGCTTTGAAAAATAATAAAATGCAGCAACAAATGTCATGCTTTCAGGTTTTGAAATAGTTGAGTTTGTGAGATCATGACCTGCTAAAATTGAAAATCACACTTGCTTTCTAGCATGGCTTACACTACATTATGTATCTCATTGATGTGATAGTGTAAGTTACTTGATAGTATGACTTGGGTGAGCTTTGTTTATATGTATATGTTATAATATGCTCATAACAACTAAAGAAGGAGAGATAATTTGTTTATATCTCATAACAATTAAAATTTCTCTTTTACCTTGCTGAATACATTGTCAAAGGGGGAGAGATTAATCACACATTCAAAAAGGAAGAGATAAGCATGAAGAGAATATGTGCATAAGGAAAGTTAATAAAGGGGGAGAGATAATATGGGATATTTTTTTCTTTCTCATTTTATTTTTTATTTAAACAAAAAGGGGAGAAATTGTTTTCAAAACTTTTATTTGAATAAGCCAATGTTCGGAATTTTAAATGGTGTTGCCAATGCATTCATCAAGGGGGAGATTGTAAGACCTATGTGTGCTGAATACATTGGCTTGTAGTGAATACACTTGGCTTGGATGATAAAAGTTTTTAATATCACCAAAACACCTTTTTATCAAGGTCCGACTCTAGCTCCGAGCTACAGCAAGGTCCGACGATAGGTCCGGCTTGCTTTGGGTAGCTCCGGTTACGTTTGATGCTAGGTCCGACTTTTTGGTAAGGTCCGACCAGCTTTGGTTAGCTCCGGTGTGTCTTTGTTAGCTCTGGCATGTCCTTGATAGCTTCGGCATATATTTGATAGCTCCGGCATGCTTTTGCTAAGCTCCGACTTACTTTGTTCTAGCTCCGGTTTTGGGTTGACTAGTTCCGACTAGTTTTGGTAAGCTCCGGATCCAGGATCTACTAGTTTTGGTAAAGCTCCGGATCCAGGATCTACTAGTTTTGGTAAGCTCCGGCGCTAGGTTCTACTAGCTCTTGTTAGCTCCGGCTCAAGCTCCGGGTTGCTCTGGCAAGGTCCGGAACTTGACCGCAGTGCTTCTGCTTTTCATTTGCAATGTTTTGTACTTGCTTTACTTGATTGGAAAGATTGCTTAGTTTTCATTTGCTAAGTTTTTGGTGCGTTTTGGATGATACGGTTGATATCGTTTCTACTGTGGTTTTGCAACATGCTTATGTGAGGTTCTCACGTAAGGTGTTGTGTTCGGAACTAACATGAGTCAAGTCGAGGACTTGGGCTCGTATGGATTGGTTGTTTGTTCATGTGCAAGTGTTGCTTGAGTTCAAGTCATGGCTGGTGACAGGATCCATTGGACTAGTCTCAGGAGGAGATGAGGTTCCAACAACCAAGTTCGGGAGGAACTGTGGTTGAGCGGGTCAGGAGGTCACGCAGGATGATTGAATCAAGGGCAGTGCATATGAAGGTCGAAGGAAGGTGTTCGCACGTATGCATGCGGTGCATGACGTGGCAATATGCTTCTAGAGACGGATTATGGAAGGAAGATCTGATCGGAAGGATCGGATCGTATCGGTTGAAGACTTTGGCTGCGGCAGAGTCGGTTATGGCTCGGTATGGGAAGTATCGAGTTGGTTATGTTAGGATTTCGTGTGTATCACGAAATTGAGTTGTTTAGGAATGTGGGATACGTTCCTAAGGTGTTTGGAAGTCTTAAGATTGCTTCTATCTGCGTATAGAAGAATCTTGAGCAGTTATGGTAAGTTCCGATTGTGATCGGATTAGGATTGGAGTCCTAGTTGAGATTGGGATGGCCTAAGGGCTGGTTATATAAGCAAGGGAAGGCCAAAGCTCGTGGTAGACGACTTTGGGGCTGTTCCTCTTGTGTTCTATTGAATAAAATTCGTAGTTTGAAGGAACTTTTGTGCCTTGTTCGTCCGACTTGTTCCAGACAAGTTTTACTCGTCGAGTTTCTGGACAGCACTACCTTTCGTCGGTGGTTTTATCATAACTCAAGTTTTTCTGATCCAATTGACGTGATTCTTTTTGGGTTGTCTTCAAAACTTGATTATCTATCATCTGTCAAAATTTCACGGTCATTGGATTTGTGGTTTTTGATCTACACAAGTTTCTTTGCAGCACTCCAAAAACTGTTTTTCTCGGGTAGGTCAGATTGACCAGTGTTTGATCTTTTGATCATAACTTGAGTTGTTCTCGACGGATTTGAGTAATTCTTTTTGTGATGTCTTCGTGACTTGATTCTCTCTGATATATATCACCTTTTTCACGGTGAAAAACGTTTAGATTAGTCTTATACACGATTTCTTTAACATATCATTTTTCTACCGAAGGGATTAGGGTTTTATTGTTTCCGCTGCGTAAGATTTTTAAATCTACCATTCACCCCCCCTCTGGTAGCTTTTCACGTGCTCTTCGATCCTACAGTGGGATAGGCCTGTGGCGTATTTATTGCGATGCGATTGGTCGTAGCGGTACCTGACATTAGGCGTGCACCACGCCATGCGTCTGGGGAAGCCGCGTATCTTCAATCTTTAACAGGGACAAGGCACACCACCCTCTTAACTCCCGCAACTCTCCATCCTAGGGCAAGTGGTTGGTCTACGTGATAGCTCGGGAGCTCATCTCTGCAGAGGAGGTCAGGTACCGTCTCACGAACCACGTGGCGGCTCGGGAGGTCACCTCCGCGGAGGGGGTCAGGTTCCATCTTACGGATCACGTGGCAGCCCCATAACCCCCTCCTGAGTAGAGCGGGGACTCTAGGGCTACGGGACACGTAGCAACGCCAGAGCCCGCCTATACGGGAGGTGACCCGTCTGATGCCTCTGATCACGTGGCAGCTTCGGAGCCCTGTCTCACGCGGGAGAGGGATCCTTACCTGTTAGTCACGTGGCTGCCTAGGAGCTCGTCTCCGAGGGGGATCTGAACTCTTCTTCGGGGTCTCTTGCAGGTACCCCGGACCCTGTCTCCGAGGCTGATACGTCTGGGTCTTCTGAACACGTTGCGCCCTCGAACCCTGCCTGTGCGGAAGGCAGGGTACCTTGGCGGCTCTAGCTTATGCGCGAGGGTACCCGGTATGCCGGATACCGACAATGTCCTTCCGCCTTTTGGATATGATTTTTATTATGAAAGAGAGATAGATGATCTGGGGCAGAAACCTAGACTGTCAGTGATGATACCTACGACCAAACCTCCTTCGCAAAACACTCCAAAAAAGCCAAGAATGGAGTTTGGGGGAGAGCCCATTAGCTTCAAAGATATTGAAGGGAAAAGTAGCAAGTCAGCTCCACCCAAATACAGATATGCTGAAGCTAGGCTGGTCAGAATTGATGAAATGGGGAAGAACAAAAAAGTTGACAAATCTGGGTTCAAAAAAGGTGACAATGATGAAGAGAAGGTTAATGTGTTCTGGAACACAAGTGAAGAAGATATGCTTTCTGATGAGGATGAGGAGGTGGAAGAATTTGCATCTTACAAAAATGAACCTTGTCTAAAGTTGGCAAGGTGTGAAATGTACATGACAGCTCCTCACATTGATAAAATCGATGTGCTGGGGGGCAAGAAAGGGGCAAAGACTCAGTTTGACTTGATTGCAGGCCCAAGA
This sequence comes from Tuctoria greenei, assembly GCA_036927565.1. Lineage (NCBI taxonomy): Eukaryota > Viridiplantae > Streptophyta > Magnoliopsida > Poales > Poaceae > Tuctoria > Tuctoria greenei. The sequence goes on from JAYESD010000009.1 coordinate 141,744,867, forward strand.
AAGGTGAAGCAGAAGGACCCAAACACAAGATGAAAGAGAAGGTGCATGAAGACCAGATAATTCCACACAAGACAAAGTGAGAGGGTCCATTGTGAAGTTCTTACGAAGGTGCAAGAAATTAAAGGTGAAGCTTCCAAGAAAAAACCCTTCGAAGGTATGACCAGTACTGCTTCCACATCTTCTACACTCTGTTGACTCTATTGTTGATATAACTAGTAAAATGGGAGTGTGCATAGGAGTTAAAGATTAGTGTGCATAGGAGTTAAAGATTTTGGTGTGGTTGATATCATGAAGGATATAGAAAAAGCTAGAAGTAATCTTAGAAACGAAATGGAGATAATCAGTAAGAAATCTGAGGAGGAAATTGGTAATTGAGATGAAGATAATGGACTTCTGAGATTGTAATGGTACAAAACTGATTCTGGTATGGAAGAGGGACGCGGCTTCCATACTCCCGTTTGGTGCTCCCATACGTACTCCTGCTGATGTGTTATAATTTTATTAGTCTCTTTATTAATGCTCATATTAACTACCACACTTTTACAACGAATGAGATTGTAACACATCAGCGGGAGCACGCATGGGAGCACAATTGGGAGTATAGAAGCTGCATCCATGGAAGAGGACCTGACTTTAGTGGTAAAAAAATAAAAAAATAATAAACATAGAACGCAGATAGACGGTACCTCATCTCCTAGAAGGAGTATAAGGAAAGGACCATCTGTGTACAGATTTAAAGGGTCTCAGGACTTAGCAGGAAAGAAAAAATAAAAAAATGAATTACCTAATGAATGAAATGTTTTGGAATTGTAGAGAGATAAGAAAAAAAAGGATGATAGTTTTTCTAAGAGAAGTAATGAAAGAATACAATCTAGACTTTTGTGCCTTCAAGAAACCATGATGAAAGAGTTCAAAGAATCCTTTACAAGAAAGTTTGACCCGTTTGACTCCTACTTTTGGAATATAATTCCATCTGAGGAGAGATCACGGGGTCTGGTTACTGGTGTAAAAATGGAAAGATTTGATATTGAAGCACTTGAAATAGAGGATTACATTTTACAAGTGAATTTGTGGGATAAACTAGTGAGTAAAAAGTGGAACTTGCTTAATGTGTATGGGCCTGCACATGATGAAGAAATAGAAAAGTTCCTAATTGAATAATCTCTTTTTTGCAATAACGATCATAGTGCATACATTGTGGGTGGAGACTTCAATATATTGAGAAATGCAATTGAAAAAAATTAAAAGATTTACCCCTAATAGATACACCCATATCTTTAATCAGATAATTCAGTCATGAATTGAGGGAGATTGAAATGTTTGGAAATAGATATACTCCGTACATGGTTTGACAATCAAAGTGATCCAACACTAGAAGTGTTGGACAGGTCTTGATGAGTAGTGTGTTAGGAGATCAGCGGAAGGCTACTCTAGCAACTCTACCGCATCACCCAGGAAACATGCGAGTACAGCGGTCATGGATCATTACCACTAGATGCGCAGCGCAGCGGAACGTTGATGCGCGTCGGTGTAAGGGAAGTAGACGATCTCGTTCGTCTTCTCCTCGTCCTCATCACAGCAGCAGGTAGACGATCACGATCGTCGTAGCCGATCAGCGCAGCAGTAGCAGCAACGCCTCCACGGAGTCCACACGTACGGAGAGGAACGCCGTGCACCGGTGTGCTAGCACCGCGTGCGCGGTAAGGGTCTCGGCGTGAGGCCTGCGAGGGGTGGCGGCTAGGGCTGTCACGTGGTGGGGATGATTAGCCCCTAACCCTACCTCTCATATTTATAGGCGTACTAATGGGCTTTTAGGTCGCAGGCCCATTAGTACCCTAATTGCTTATGGATCAAATATCCAATAGGCCTGAACCCGAATTGTTATGATTGCCTCTTGGGCACATCACCAACAATCTCCCACTTGCACTAGAGACAATCATCTAGCCAAGATTTTCGATATTCCAACTCCTTAAGTGTGTGACCCGTTAGGTTCATGAGCAGTCGGTTGTGAATGGAAACCATTTCCAACCACAAGTCAGTAGAGGTACCTAGCAGGACATACTGACTCCCGACTGTACATAAAGATCATATCGGCCGAACCTAGATACATTCAACATGCTAATCCCTTTGCCTCACGATACCAGTCAAGATCAAGGCGAGATGCGTGCCATCCTTGTGATAGCTCGACCATTCACTCGATCAAATAGTGGATTCATTCCGTGACTAACTTTTAGTCACTGTGATTAACCTTTAATCACCTTGGCATGGCCATGCACTTTCAAATCCAACTATCTGGAGGGGCCCATAGATATCTCTCCTGTTATTTAGGAGGGGCAAATCCCATCTTGATCCGCGCACATCACATTCTATGTTTCATTATATACCCGAAGACTACTTTTATGACTACCCAGTTACGGAGTAGCGTTTGGTAGTCTCAAAGTACACAACTACGCATAGTGAGAAACAATGGCGATCTCAGGTCTAAGGATCTAGCAGGTGTATCACTCAAGACCAACTGATGGCACATATGGAAATAACAATCCCAGCAGTGTCTTGGAGTGGGTCAATCCAACACCATGTTCACTAACATGTGTTCACATTATTAATTTGATATCTCTATATCTATGATCCGTGAAACGTGATCATCAATTAATACATGTGCTAGTCTGTATGCAATCATTATCTCATATAATGATATAGACTAGGGATCATCTAGAGTAACATTCCTTTTAACAAAGAGTTTCACGAACAAGTCACATACTTGATGATCAATGTAGATAATGATTACTCATATAACAATTTATTTAATGGTACATAAACATAGCTGTGACACAAGTCTCCCACTACACATTATGATCACTGATGTAAGTATCTAATACCCATAGATCTCGTGTGTGCCTCATGCTTTGATTGTGGAAGAGGCTTTGTCAACGGATCTGCAATATTCAAATCCGTGTGCACCTTGCATATCTTCACATCACCTCGGTCGATGATCTCTCGAATGAGGTGATAGCGTCGTAGTATGTGTTTGGATCGTTTGTGTGATCTAGGCTCCTTTGCCTGTGCGATGGCTCCACTATTGTCACAGTAGAGATCCACAGGACTGGACGCGCTAGGAACAACACCCAACTCAGAAACAAATTTTCTGATCCAAACAGCCTCCTTTGCAGCTTCAGAAGCTGCAATATACTCCGCCTCTGTGGTTGAATCTGCTACTGTATCTTGCTTGGAACTTTTCCAGCTCACTGCCCCTCCATTGAGGCAGAATACAAAACCGGATTGCGATCTAGAATCATCCTTATCAGTTTGGAAGCTGGCATCAGTGTAACCTTTTACAACCAGCTCTTCTTCACCTCCAAACACTAAGAATGCATCCTTAGTTCTTCTTAAGTACTTAAGGATGTTTTTGACAACGGTCCAATGAGCCTCACCAAAATCTGATTGATATCTACTCGTGATACTTAGAGCATAAGATACATCTGGGCGTGTACATAGCATGGCATACATGATGGATCCAATAGCCGAAGCATAAGGAATCGCTCTCATCCTCTTTTGCTCATCAGGTGTCGAAGGACACTGACTCTTGCTTAGAGTAATGCCATGTGACATTGGCAAGAAACCTTTCTTGGAATCTTGCATATTGAACCGATTCAATATCTTGTCAATATATGTATCTTGACTTAATCCAATTAGCCTTTTAGATCTATCTCTATAGATCTTTATGCCCAAAATATACGTTGCCTCTCCTAAATCCTTCATTGAGAAACTTTTTCTTAATGAGGATTTAACATCATCAAGCATTGAAATGTCATTTCCGATCAATAATATGTCATCTACATATAGGACCAGAAATACATGTGTGCTCCCACTAAACTTCTTGTAAATACAAGGTTCTTCTACGTTCTTGATGAAACCAAACCCTTTGATTACTTCATCAAAACGCAGATTCCAACTCCGAGATGCTTGCTTCAGTCCATAGATGGACTTTTGAAGCTTGCATATTTTACTAGCATTTTTAGGATCGACAAAACCCTCAGGTTGTGTCATGTACACATCCTCAGTCAGACTTCCATTAAGAAAGGCTGTTTTGACATCCATTTGCCATATTTCATAATCAAAATATGCAGCAATTGGTAGAAGAATCCGAACAGACTTAAGCATTGCAACGGGTGAGAAAGTTTCATCATAATCAACACCTTGAATTTGTTTGAAACCTTTTGCTACCAATCGCGCTTTATAGATGTGAACATTTCCATCCATATCAGTCTTTTTCTTGAAAATCCATCTACAATCGATAGGTCTCACACCTTCGATTGGATCAACCAAGTTCCAAACTTGATTTTCATGCATGGATTCAATTTCAGATTTCATGGCTCCAAGCCACTTCTCAGAGTCGGGTCCCATCATTGCTTCAGTATAGGTCGTGGGCTCATTATTGTCTAACAATACCATGTCATGCTGCTCCGTGGTTAGAAGCGTTAACTTTTCAGTCGCACGACGTACCCTCGTAGACCTTCGTGGGGCTGGTGTTTCATCAACTGGTTGCACAACATCTTGTACATCCTGTATAGGATCGGTGGGTGTTGAAACATTTTCAGGTATTTCTTGAATTTCTTCAAGATGCACCTTGCTCCCACTAACTCCTTTTGAGAGAAACTCTTTCTCCAAGAAGACACCATTGCGAGCGGTAAACACTTTACCCTCTGCTTTATTATAAAAATAATACCCTTTGGTTTCCCTAGGATATCCCACAAAGAAGCATTTGTCTGATTTTGGAGTGAGTTTGTCTGACGTCAAACGTTTGACATAAACATCACATCCCCAAACTTTGAGGAAAGACAATCCGGGACGTTTCCCGGTCCACATCTCATATGGTGTCTTCTCAACAGACTTAGTTGGGACTCTGTTTAGTGTAAACACAGCAGTTTCAAGAGCATAACCCCAAAAGGATAGTGGAAGATCTGCTTGGCTCATCATCGACCTAACCATGTCCAACAAGGTTCGGTTCCTCCGCTCGGACACCCCATTCCATTGAGGCGTTCCAGGTGGAGTCAATTGTGAAACAATTCCACATTGTTTCAAATGATCATAAAATTCATGGCTCAAATATTCACCCCCACGATCAGATCGTAGAAATTTGATTGTCTTGCCCAATTGATTCTGTACTTCATTCTGAAAATCTTTGAACTTTTCAAAGGATTCAGACTTGTGCCTCATTAGGTAGACATAACCATATCTACTAAAGTCATCGGTAAATGTGATGAAGTACTGAAAACCACCTCTGGCAATTGAACTCATTGGTCCACATACATCTGTGTGTATAAGTCCCAACAAGTCAGTCGCCCTCTCACTTTGACCAGTGAAGGGTGCTTTGGTCATCTTCCCAAACAAACAAGATTCGCATGTGTCAAGTGATTCAAAATCAAATGAGCTTAGTAAACCATCTTTATGGAGTTTTTCAATGCGTTTCTCATTTATATGACCTAAGCGACAATGCCAAATAAAAGTGGGACTTAGATCATTATGACGAGCCCTTTTGGTATTAATGTTACAAACAGTTTTATCCTCAAGATCAAGAACATATAATCCATTCACCAATGGACATTGAGCATAGAAAATATTATTGTAATAAATAGAACAACATTTGTTCTTTATTACAATCTCATAACCATCAACTTCTTCTAAACACGAAGAAGAGATAATATTCTTGCTCAAAGTAGGAATGCAATAACAATTATTCAATTCCAAAACTAATCCTGAGGGTAATGACAAGTGGTAAGTTCCGACAGCTATGACCGCAACCTTTGCTCCATTGCCAACACGAACATCCAACTCGCCTTTTGCAAATCTTCTAGTCTCACTTAGACCCTGCAATGATTTGCAAGTGTGAATCATCGATCCGGTATCAAATACCCATGATTCACTAGAAGATAATGCAATGTTAATTTCTATAACATTTATACCTGAAGCGGAAGTCTCACTTCCCTTCTTCTTCTTCATATCCTCCAAGTACTTCTTGCAGTTCCTAGACCAGTGTCCCTTACCATGACAGTGAAAGCATTCATCATCAGGAGAAGGGCCAGATTTGCCCTTTGGCTTAGACTTTGAGCTTGAGGGCTCATCGGGAACCTTTCCCTTGCCTTTGCCTTTAGGATGCGTCACACGCTTCCTTTTTTTATTCTCCTTTTGTACCATCATCACACGATTGGCATTTTTCTTAATGCTTTCTTCGGCTGTTTTAAGCATCCCATGCAATTCAGCCAAAGTTTTCTCCATGCCATTCATTTGAAAATTCAATATGAATGGCTCGTAGCTCGGTGGGAGCGACTGGAGAACAACGTCAATAGCCAGATCATCCTTGAGTTCAGAACCAAGTTTGCCCAAAGTTTCAATGTAACCAATCATCTTGATTACATGAGGGCTGACCGGGCTACCCTCCGCCAGCTTGCATGAGAACAAGGACTTTGAGATATTGTATCTTTCAGCTCTTGCTTGATTCTCAAACATTCCACGCAGTCCCTCAATCATAGAATAAGCATCTGTATGCTCATACTGTTTTTGTAGATCAGGGGACATAGTGGCAAGCATGAGGCAGCTTACATTAAGCGCATCATCGCAGTGCTTCGTATAAGCTCTACGTGCTGCATTAGTTGCATCAGCTGGGAGGTCATCAGGGTAAGGCTGCAGAAGAACGTACTTGGTTTTCTCTTGCCTGAGAACGATTCTCAGGTTGCGGTACCAATCGATAAAGTTAGCTCCATTGAGCTTTTCCTTTTCAAGCACAGATCGCAAATTGAAACCGGAATTGTTACTAGCAGACATGATCTACAATAGAAAATAAATATGCAAGGTTTAGCACTATGTTATGTACCAATCTTCTATTAACAGTTTAATAAAAGATATTACCACTATATTATCATCGTCTTCCCTCTAACGATATATAGTGGTTCAAGATCCATATTCACTAATTCCTAGTGAGCTTTGGCTTCACGGCTAGGAAAATAGTGACATAGGTAAACAACAATTGTTAATCATATCCCTATATGACTCTTGTTTGTTGGGTGACATCCAATGCCCCGGCTCCCAACTCTATGCCATAAAGCCCAAAACCGTTTTGATAGCTTTGTTGAGTAAACCAACACTATGCATGTGAATGTCCAACATTCACCCTATAAATTATGATAGATGATGGTACTTTGCTTTGGCAAACCTACCACACAACGATCAAAATAACATAGGTGCAGCTATTGGTAAATGGCATCAAATGCTCAACTTTTGTGAGGGAAGCTATTCTATCATGACAAAACATCCACCATATGAAGAGCATGAAAAGAAAGTAATAAGCATCACAGGCATATGATAATATCACATTGTGAATAGTATGGCCTTTAGAATCATAATGGTCTCCATCGCCATGGTTCCATTAAGATCTGAGCTGCCATGCTTCCCTTCTTGTGGTGATCTCCATCTCCACCATGCTTGAGGACATCTCCATGATTAATAAAAGAAGCTAATACAATTAATAGCTACCAAATAAATTACAAGAGAGATCAAGCATCACAGGTCGACACGCAGGTCGTTATACAATTATGTGACAACCTCAACCCGGTTGTGTTAATTTTGCAGCACGCAGGCCGCACGAATATTACACACAGATTATCACATCACATTAGGCCATACCATTCACATCATTCCCTGCAAAAACGAGTTAAGCGTAGAACGGTTTCTAGCGCAAAACGATATTATGTAATCGCTATAGCAGACAGCAAAACGGCGGTCCCGCTAGCCGGTTAGCGGGCGGGGGGTCGAGGGGGGAGCCGCCCCCCGCGGGTTTCAGGGCAGAGCCCTGAACACCAAACGGAATTACATAGATCACATCTATGAAATCACTATGAAAATCTCATCGGATTGATCAAATCACCCCGAATCCGAGACATTCAGAATGTCTCAAATTTTCAATGTGATCGGTTATTCATGAGTAGATCGCGACTCATGACCGTGGTCTGTTGGCTCAATCTGTTAGCTATGTACACGATTAGTCCCGATGGTGATTCCAGCCGGTAGGGACAGGTTGCGCACACAGCAGAGAAGGAGCACGAACTGACCCTTTAGTCATATACGATCGCAATCTACTCTAACCAATTCCAAACCCCAAAAACCGTGCGAAAAATTCATCGTATGAACATGTCTGCAGTAGATCCAGACCAAAAACTATGCAAGTCGGCTCTGATGCCACTGTTAGGAGATCAGCGGAAGGCTACTCTAGCAACTCTACCGCATCACCCAGGAAACATGCGAGTACAGCGGTCATGGATCATTACCACTAGATGCGCAGCGCAGCGGAACGTTGATGCGCGTCGGTGTAAGGGAAGTAGACGATCTCGTTCGTCTTCTCCTCGTCCTCGTCACAGCAGCAGGTAGACGATCACGATCGTCGTAGCCGATCAGCGCAGCAGTAGCAGCAACGCCTCCACGGAGTCCACACGTACGGAGAGGAACGCCGTGCACCGGTGTGCTAGCACCGCGTGCGCGGTAAGGGTCTCGGCGTGAGGCCTGCGAGGGGTGGCGGCTAGGGCTGTCACGTGGTGGGGATGATTAGCCCCTAACCCTACCTCTCATATTTATAGGCGTACTAATGGGCTTTTAGGTCGCAGGCCCATTAGTACCCTAATTGCTTATGGATCAAATATCCAATAGGCCTGAACCCGAATTGTTATGATTGCCTCTTGGGCACATCACCAACATAGTGAGTGGGAGGACCTATTTTCAAATGTGAAATTAGAGAAAAGGGGAGGGAACTCTCAGATCATAACCACCTTATTATCCAGGACTTATCTAAAAAACACAAAAAGAAATTTTCCTTCCACTTTGAACGAAGCACCCAGACTTCCTGACAAATGTAAAGAGGATATGGGAGGAACAAACTAAGGATACTGACCCCTGAGTAAAGTATTATTCAATATTAAGAAAATTAAAAATACTTCAAAGAGTGGAATTTCAATGAATCTGACAAATTTAAAAAGAGAAAAAAAGAAATATCTGAGAAGTTGAAAAACATGGAAAAGAAAGAGGAAGAAAATGATTTTAGGAGTTGAGGAAAAGTGTGAGAGAGTCAAGCTACAAGCTGAGTCATTTGATATATGGCAAAATGAGGAATTGTACTGGTTTATAAGAAGTCATGAAAAGGGGCTACTAAAAGGTGACTGTAACACATATTACTATCATAAAGTAGCAAATGGGGAAAATACAATATTTGAGTTAAAAATGAAAATGAGGTGATTAAGTGTTGTGATAACTGTTGGACTGTATATGTTTGTGTGCGGGGTTTATTGGGCCAGGCCCATGTATATATATCTATATATGTACCTGTCGGTACCCGCAAGACCGGGTACCCCCGCATACAAGAAGAAGCTCCAGACCCAGCCTCCCCGCTGAGGCGGGCTCCGGGGCTGCCTCGCGTCCTCCGGCTCTGGGCCCCTTGCTCCCACTGAGGAGGGCTCTGGAGCTGCCACACGTCCTCTGCCTCCGGGCCCTTGCTCCCACCAAGGAGGGCTCCAGAGCTGCCATGCGCTCTCCGTCATCGGGCCCTCGCTCCCACCGAGGAGGGCTACGGAGCTGGAGTGTGTCCCACAACCTGCAATAAGCCGTGGGCCTCGAAGAGTAAAGGTCGGTGCATCATATCCAGTCGCGCATTGAAGACGCGCGCCTTCCCCAAGCACATGGTGCTGCGCACTCCCCCTATCAGGTTTCGCTGCGTCCAATCACATCGCAGTGAAGGCGCCGCAGACCTACCCCACAACGCCAAGTGGGTAGCTTACAGCGACAAGACGGATGGAACGTTCCCTGCCATCATCGACGACTACGCAGAGCAACTGACGTCCGACACGATAGGACGGCGGGTCTTCAAGCCAATCAGAGGCAACGTACGAAAGAAACCTTAGATCTTGTACACAATAAGATCACTCCAGGGCCACTTGTCGGGCCCTGGTCCCCACTTGTAAGGTGTCCGACCTTGGACTATAAAAGGATCGGGCAACTATCAACTTAGCACATCTTCTCTGGTCCACTCAGACTAGAGGATCAAGGACGCAACATCGAATCCCCGATACATACAAACACATGCATACACACCCACTAGCAATACAATCCACTGTGGAGTAGGGTGTTACGCTCCTTGTGGCCTGAACCACGTAAAAATCACCGCCTCATATACTCTCATACGCACGTACACTTGATTGAGGCCTAAGTCCCGCCAAACAAGAACCTCCGTGGGCTGCTCCTTAGCAGATCTGGGGGAAGTGTCGCATTAACAATTCGACAGTACCCTTGACACTATTGGAAACCCTAACCTCATTTTCACTCCCTCCAATATGGTATCAGGCTAACCCTAACCCTAATCCCCTCCCATCCTCTCTCTCCCCACGTCTCAGCCGCGAGATGCCCATGTGCTAGCGCCGCCGCTCACTAGCGCACCACCGACGCCGGCCGCTGCCCCTAGCGCCCCCCTCCCACACATGCCGCCACCGCCCCCCTGTGCCCCGGCCTTGGCGGCCACCCCCGACCCTCTTATCGCCGCCGCCAGACTAGGCGTGGCCGGATACGGTGCCGTGCAGCCGCCGCCGCCCCTGGCGCCCTCCCTCCCGCGCCAGCCGTCACCACCCCCCTGCGCGTTGTTCGCCCCCAACCCTAGAACCACCGCCGCCGGCCTAGGGGTGGCCGGATCTGGTGCTGCCACCTCTGGAGTCACCGCTGCTGCCCCTGGAACCATTGCCTTCGTCCTGAGGGTGGCTGGTTCCGCCGCCGACCCCACTTGAACGGCTGCCGCCGGCCCTGGAACCCCCCCCCCCCCCCCCCCCCCCGCCGGCCTAGGGTTGGCCGAGTCTGCTGCCGGCCCCTCCTAGACCACCCATGCTGCCCATGGCACCGCCGCTGCCGACCTTGGGTTGGCCAGACCCGCCGCCAGCCTCTCCTGGACCATTGCCGCCATGGCTCTGGGATCTGTCACCACCGGCTGGACCTCCTCCGGTGCCACCAGAGTCCTAGGGCTGGCCGGTTACGTCCATGGTGCAACATTCCTGTTGGTACCCTACAGACGAGGTACCCTCGCACATAGGATGAAGACACCAAGGCACGTCCGGTGGCACCACGTGTCCTGAAGGTGCCAGACCCTGACCTTCCTCAAGGACGATCTCTAGAACTACCACGTGAGCCTCAAAGATGGGACTCGGCTCCTCCGGTGAGGCGGGATCCCAAGACGCCACGTGTAGGGATGGGACCTCATCCAACCTTGGGGGAGAGCTTCGGTGCAGCCACGTGGCTCGAAGCACCAGGCCAGGCACCCCCCGCAGGGAAGGTCCCAAAGATGCCACGTTCCCCAGAGAGCCCCGAAGCTTCCACGCATTGCGAAGAACCTGGACTGGCCTCCCCCACAGAGGCCAACCCCGATGCTACCACGTGTCTCGAAACTATCCCTAGGTGGTAAGATGCGGGAGTTAAGGGATGGTGCACCCTGCACAAGTCAAGCATTGAAGATGCACCCCACCTCCGGTGCACAACGCGGAGCACGCCAACGTTCGAAGACTGCTGTGACCAATTACATCACAGTGGGTAGCTTGCGGCAACAAGAAAGGCTGACGGGCCACCTTCTGCCATCATCAGCAACAGCGCGTGGGCTACTGACGAGAGAGGCGGCAAGACAACGAGTCTTCACTGCCACAGTTAGAGGAAGCTTATGCGAGAAGCATAAATCTTTAGGATAAGATCACCCCGGGACCACCTGTCAGGCTCTGGACCCAACTAGTAAGGCGTCCAGCCTTAGCTATAAAAGGACCGAACCGTCATCGTTATAAAAGACCCAACATCGAATCCCCGATACACACATGCATACACACTCACTAGCAATACAATCCACCGTGGAGTAGGGTGTTATGCTCCTTGTAGCCCGAACCACGTAAAACCACCGTCTCATACACTCTCATATGCGCATACACTTGATTTAGGCCTAGGCACCACAGAACAGGAACCTCCGCGGGCTGCTCCTTAGCAGATCTGGGGGAAGTGTCACATTAACACTTCGACATTTGGCATGCCATATAGGTGCTTTTTCCCTTAAAAAAGTGGTAGAGCTTTCACCACCATGGCGTTCATCAAGCTTTCGTGTAGCGGCAAGATAAAGCCGCAAAAGGTCGACCAGCGTGTCGATAAGGACGTGGAGATGGAGCTCCAAAGGCCAGAACGCGCCGTGGAAACGGTTCACCAGGCTGTGAACTTTGACCACGAGCTTCGCAAAGCACTCCACATCATCTGTGGTGAATCTTAGGAACCCGCATCCAGAAATGTGGTCAAGACCCTACGTCGGGCAATGGCTTCAACAACCTCTACTCATGCCCCGGCGCCGCATCACAGATGGATGGAGACGCTGATCAGCTTCGATGCCTCCGACTGCCCCGAAAACATGACGGGAGCCGGGCTTCTGCCCCTCCTCGTCGCCCCCACCATTGGTAACGTGAAGTTCTACCACATCTTGGTAGATGGTGGGGCCAGCCTACACCTCATCAGCCGTGCGGCCTTCGATAAGCTAAAAATTCTCGTGTCCAGGCTCGCCCCATCAAGACCATTCTCGGTGGTAGGGCCCGGGAGTATTATCTTGTATGGCATCATCCACCTCCGAGTGACCGACGGGACACTAGAGAACTTTAGGATGAAGAATATCCTATTCGACGTCGCGGAGGTTAGCCTCCCCTACCATGCCATCATTGGCAGGCCAGCCCTGTACTTGTTCATGACTGTAGCCCACTCGGCTACCTCGTCCTCAAGATGCCGACTCCCTCCGGCGTCCTCAAGATCTGCGGAGGTCACACTACTACGGTAGCGGCTTTGGAGAAGCTCTGAGCACTGGCTGCAGCCCCAGCACCTACCCTGAGCGATGCTGATTCGAGTCAGCCCCTGCCATACTCACGCGCGCAGTCGAGCCACTGCACCATGGGTGCAGCCCTCCGACAACGATGACGTGCCCATAAATACGATCCAGATTGGCTCTGATGCTGCTTAGACCACCCGTATCATGCGGAGTCTGGACAGCGAGCAGGAATCAGCGCTCGCCGCTTTCCTCACATATGCATGGCATCCCTAGGGAAGTCATCGAGCACCGACTGAAGATCTACCCCGACACTCGGCCACAACAACATAGGCCTCGTAAGCACTCCATAGAGAGGCAAAAATTCATCCGCGAAGAGATCAAGAAGCTACTCAATGCTGGGTTCATATGAGAGGTCCACTGTCCCGGATGGCTGGCCAATCCTGTTGTGGTCCCCAAGGCTGGCGGTAAGCTCCGTATGTGCATCGACTACACTAACCTCAACAAGGCATGTCCTAAAGATCCTTTCCCTCTCCCTAGAATAGATCAAATCATAGATTCAACCTCGGGATGTGATATGCTATGTTTTCTAGATGCCTACTTAGGGTTTCACCAAATTCCAATGTCTAGAGAGGATGAAGAACATACTGCATTTATAACCATAGATGGCTTTTACTGCTATGTCTCCATGCCTTATGGTCTTAAGAATGCCCTCCCCACCTTTGTACGTGCCATGCATAAAAATTTTGGGGACCTCATTCGAGACCTGGTAGAGGTCTATGTAGATGATATTATAGTAAAAATCCAGACACATACACTATTGCTAGAGAACCTCACCCTAGTCTTCGATAGACTGCGGACCATACCACAAAGCTCAATCCTGACAAGTGCGTGTTCGGAGTCAAAGCTGGGAAGCTCCTTGGTTTCTTGGTTTCACACCGAGGGATTGAGGCCAACCCAGAGAAGATCAAGGCGGTGGAGTTGATGCAGCCTCCAGCCCGCAGCAAGGACATGCAAAAGCTTGCAGGTTGCTTGGCAGCGCTCAGCCAATTTTTCTCTAGGCTGGCTGAGCGAGCCCTCCTGTTCTTAAAACTCCTGCGTAAGTCCGGACCATTCGTCTGGACTGAGGAGGCAGAGAGGGCATTTCGCGAGTTGAAGCAGCAGCTGACGTCGCTGCCCAGAATGGTGGCACTAGAGCCTAGGGAGTCCCTGTACCTCTACATCGCCACCACAACAGAGGTGGTAAGTATGGTTTTGGTTGCAGAGCGGGCCGGTCCCCAGCAGCCCCGATGGACGGAAGGGGTCCCTACCACCGATTCTTAGTCCCAGGGCTTGGAGCTTGCAGGATGCCCCGACAACAGAGGAGCCTCTGGGTCCCAACCCCCAGAGGATGATCGGGTCCCCCTAGGGGGGCCCGAAGAGCAAGAAGCCTCTGGGTTCCAGCCCCCAAAGGATGACCGGGTCCCCCTAGGGGGCCCCAGAGAGCAAGGAGCCTCTAGTTCCCAGATGCCAGAGGTTGACCAGGTCCCCCTAGGGGTCCCCAAAGATCAAGGAGCCTTTGGGTCCCAGCCCCCAAAGGATGCACCAGGCCATGGGGACATGGAGTCTCTGGGCCAGGAGCAGAAGGAAGAGGATGTGTCAGATTCCCCAAGGAGATCCTGAACCATACAACATCCAGTCTATTTCATTTGCGAAGTCCTACATGAAGCAAAAACAAGGTACCTTGAAGTGCACAAGCTGCTCTATGTGGTACTAATCGCGTCGAGGAAGCTCCACCATTACTTTCAGGCGCAGAGAGTTTCAGTGGTGACTTCATTCCCACTGGAGGCAGTGCTGCGCAACCCTAATGCAATAGACAATATCGCCAAATGGGCGGCCAAATTGGTGGAGTTCGAGCTCGACTTCATACCGCGAGACCCAATCAAGAGCCAAGCGCTAGTGGATTTCGTCGTCGAGTGGACTCCCTCACCAGGCAACCCAGGGGGCTGGGAAATCAGCGAGCCGAAGCCCAGTGCACCAGTGCTTACCAAACCTCACTGGACACTCAACATATCCTCGTGGAAGCAAGGGGCCAGAGCTGGCGTGCTGCTCACCTCGCCAACAGGACAAAAGTCCAAGTATGCGGTGCGCCTGGACTTCAAGGTGACCAAAAACATGGAGGAATATGAAGCCCTCATCTTCGGACTCACAGCTGCGCAGGGTCTTGGTGTCTAGCAGATGCTGGTCAAGGGAGACTCCTAGCTGATCATCAAGCAGGTTCGGGGAGAGTGTTGCTGCAATGACTCCAGCTCGCGGTGTACCTGCTGCATGTCAAGAAGCTGGAATCTAGTTTTGAGGCCTTGGACCTCTGCCATGTGTCGTGCGCTGACAACTCCATCGCCGATGCCCTGTCGACCATGGCGTCCATTGGGCTCTGGTTCCTGAAGGGGTCTTCAGCAGGAGGTTGGTGCGGCCGGCCGCTAGGCCTACGGGGCCTAACATAGAAGGCGAGCCCGACACCACAGAGATGGCGATCACAGCAGCCCTACAACCATGGGGGCTGCCAAGGTTCTTGTAACACCCTCATTTTCATCAATCATGCATTGCATACATTCAAATACATGTTTAAAATTTAGCAACATAAAAAGGAACAAGTTTAAAATGAATTTAGAGTAAAACCGCACTCTAAAGTCTGGGAAGTGCGGACTAGTCCGTTTTTGGTGCGGACTAGTCCGATTTCTCTTTGACCTCCATCGGACTAGTCTGTTTTTGCCTCTGGACACTTTTGGATTTGTCCAGTCCATTGCGGACTAGTCCGGTATTCCAATTCCTTAGAAATTTTGCTAAGTCTCTGGACTTGTCTGGTATTCCAGCGAACTTGTCCGTTTTCCCTTTGACTAAAATCGGAATTGTCCGGTTTTGGCCAGACTTGTTTGATTTCCCTTTGACCAAGTTCGGACTTGTTCGATATCTCACTGTCTAACTTCAGACATGTCTGACCCTTTTCGGACTTGTCCGGTAAATTGCGATTCCGAGTTGATCTTTTGTTTCACGACTTGTTTTTGGGTTTTACCTTAAGTGGGCCTAAGGACGCCGTGTCTAACACTTTTTGGAGCCCACATGGGACCCCAAACCGGCCTCTACCCAACTTAAACTCGAATTCCATCAAACCCTAGCCTCCACCTCTATATAAACAACCCCACCCCTTGACTTTACATCCTTTTGCGTCAATTGAAGTCCACAAAAACCTAGTTCGTGGAGAGCCACCATCAAGGAGGGAGAAGGAGATCCCTAGCAAGAAAAAGAAGAGGAGGAAACGAAAGACAATCAAGATCTCCATCAAGTTTTTGTTCTTCATCACCAATCCACCATCAAGTTCTTCATCAAACCTAGATCATCAATATCCAAGTGTTGCCTCCAAAACTCTTGATTCTTTGGAGTCCTAAACACCTGTTATACCTTCTACTCTCTATTCCTCACGTGAATTCAACCCCATTTCTCCAAAGTCACGTCGATCTAGAAAACCCTAATTTGCTGTTCCTGCGAAGGGCGGACTAGTCCGACCCTACAACGGACTAGTCCGATATTGCGATCTATTTCCTACTGAATTAATTCTAATTTGGTTCAAATCAAATTCCAAACCTATTCAAACTTTTTAAAAGATATTAGAACTAGTTAGTAAACATCATTAACAACTTATTAACAAGCTTTACTTCACAATTGCATAAATCATGCATGTCATTAATCATGCATGTCATGTCATATTAAGTAATATATGTGCACTTATTGATTATGATTCTTGTCTTGTATGTTCTTTGCGCGGTTTAGACGGATTTGCGCTAGAGAGTGCCGCAGAGGATCTCCAGCACCAAGAATTTGAAGTCTTTAATCCTAGGGTATTGCTAGTATTGAGCGGATCATCTCGCGCACCGGGGAAGGGGAGTCAGATTGGGTTTGGATATGGTTGGCGGGACTCCCTGGGATTCGGACGGCACAAGAGGGGGGCCCTTGGTTGAAGATGTGCTCAGTTGGAGACATCGCCATCGGTGAAACATCAGTGAGTCCGTGCATGCTAGTAGTCCCTTTGTAAAGGCTATTTTGTGATCTCTTGGCCACACACCTAAGAAGTGTGAGACAATATAATTGAGATTCCTTAGTCACCGCAAGGTGATGAAATCACAAACATGTGGATAAAGTGGTACAAACTCTACAGAGTGTCTTAAAAACTATCATGATAGCCGTGCTCCCAGTTATGAGCAACCTGGACCCTCACATGATTAGTGGAAAACTTGGGAATTGGTTATGGTTATGGTTTGGTATTGGTTATGTTTATGGATGGTATTATGGTTTATGGAAATGGATATGGTTAATGGTAATGAGAAATCTGGCATATTGGTGATAGATATGGAATATGGACTGATACTATGTTAATAATTATGGCTATGATGGGTTTACTTTACATACATATAATATATTGCTTTTCAAATGTTTTAATGTAGTTTTTAGCATTTAGCCATTATTATATTCGTCATTTGAATCAGCTACATGTCATACTTTCCACACTTGCTGAGTACGACATGTACTCACCCTTGCAATTCCCCCAGCAACAGTTGCAGGTCAGGATTGGGAGTATAACAATGATAATGCGGACTTCTAGGCCGTGTCTGCTGTCAGCTTTGCCTGTGGTGTTGATTGGAGCTGCGCTATCCCTATTGCTTAGTTTGCCTAGTTTGCTGAGTTTAGTTTATTTCCGCTACATTAGTTCAAACTTGTCATTAATGTTCATTAGAGCTTGTATTTGAGGATATTCTAAACTCTGTAATAAAAGTGGTTAACTAATCTTGTTATGGGATAATTTTCTGTATATCCTTTTGTGAATGCACTCGTGTATGTGTGTTGAACGTCCAGGGCACACATATGCATTCACTTGGTTCATTTTCGAAACCGAGTGTCAGAAATTGTTATCAGAGCCACGGGTTGACCGTATGATGCAACCTAGATAGAATGGACACTTTAGAGCACATAGGAGCACTCAGGAATTGATGTGTTTTTGGTTGGTGTGCTGTTTGCTTTGTATTGATGCTTGTGTGCTTAGTAGAGTGTTTTGGGATGCTTTAGCATTGCCATGTCCACCTAGGCGAGTATAGGTAGTTGCTTATATTCATATCCCTTGATGCATATGGTTGGGGACGTTTTCTAAATTCTTATCTCTTTCTTTTCTTAAGATGGTGAGGACTCACAACCAGAGGGATGGCAATGACGAGGAGGAGAACAATGGAGCATCTCAGAATAACAATAGACAAGGACATGCCCAGGGAGGTATCAACCTTGAGAAGCTATTGGCTATACAAAACCAGCTCATGCAGACCATGATACAGACTATGTGACAGCTGCAGGCTGGCAACAACAACAATGAGCTCCACATGCCTCCACCGCCACCCCCACCTCGTCATAACCGATTGTGAGAGTTCATGAGGACTAGGCCACTGACCTTTGCTCAAGCCGCTGACCCTATGGATGCCAATGATTGACTCAAGTCCGTGGAGAAGAAGCTAGCTATTGTCCAATGCAGTGACCGGGAGAAGGTGCTATTCACTTCCCATCAACTTGTTGGAGCCGCTGCGAATTGGTGGGATTCGCTATGCAATGCACATGAGAACCAAGAGAGAATTACTTGGGCTGAATTCAAGGAGAGCTTCTGCTCTCATTATGTGCCGGAAGGTGTTATGATTTTGAAGAGGCAAGAATTTGAGAACCTGAGGCAGGGAAGATCGAGTTTGGGTGAATATCTCAACAAATTCACTCAACTTTCATGGTATGCGCCTGAGGATGTGAGTCGGGACAGCCGGAAGCAATACTTGTTCATGAGGGGCTTGAACAATGAGATCCAAGTGCAATTGCTGAATTGTGATTATGCTAACTTCCAGAAGCTTGTGGACAAATCAATTGTTGTGGAGAATAAGGTCCGTGAGATGGAGCAAGACACCAAGAGGAAGGTGCCATATCAAAGACAACAACAAGGAATGCGCCCTCGCTTTGCGCCACCCAATGCGCCTTACTACAGCTCTTCTGTGCCTGCTCATCGCCTAGGTTATGCACCGCACCCAGCTCAGTTTGCGCAGCAACACCCTATCATGCAAGCACCTAGGCCTCCAATGCCTTTGGATTTGAGGTCAGGATACTTTCAAATGAAGATTAGACCATCGGACATACCCAAGACAGCTTTTTGGACACGGTATGGATCCTATGAGTACACCGTGATGTCCTTTGGATTGACAAATGCGCCTGCCTACTTTATGTACCTCATGAATAAGGTCTTTATGGAGTACTTGGATAAGTTTGTTTCGGTGTTCATTGATGACATTATGATCTACTCGAAGGATGAGAAGGAGCATGAGGAACACTTGAGGCTTACATTGCAGAAATTGATGGAGCATCAATTGTACGCCAAATTTAGCAAGTGCCAGTTTTGGTTGGAAGAGGTGTCGTTTTTGGGTTATATCATCTCGGGAGGAGTATCGGTCGACCCCAGAAAAGTGAGGGATGTGCTAAAGTGGGAGCCACCGCAAAACGTAAAGGAAATAAGGAGTTTCCTTGGAATGGCTAGATATTACCTTTGATTCATCAAGGACTTTTCCAAAATAGCCAAACCAATGACATAATTGCTAATGAAAGGGAAAGCTTTCCAATGGACCAAAGCTTGTCAAGAAAGTTTTAAGGAGTTGAAGAAAAGGTTAACCAAAACCCAAGTTTTGGTTTTGCTGGATGAAAGCAAAAGCTTCGACATATATTGTGATGCATCGAGACAAGGACTTGGATGTGTGCTCATGCAAGAAGGTCAAGTGGTTGCATATGCATTGAGACAATTGAAGAAACATGAGCAGAATTATCCTACACATGATTTGGAACTTGCAACCGTGGTACATGCATTGAAGATTTGGAGACATTATATCCTTGGACATAGGTGTGAAATTTATATGGATCATAAGAGCCTCAAGTACATATTCACACAAACGGATCTGAATTTGAGGCAACGAAGATGGTTGGAGCTCATCAAGGATTATGATATGGGAATAAATTATCATCCTGGGAAGGCTAATGTAGTGGCCGATGCCTTGAGTAGGAAAGGAGTAAGTCACCAGCTCACAGTTCAAAAGCTACCATCCGAGTTATGCAAGGAGTTTGAACCATTGAACATTGGATTTGTGAATGAGGTGGGAATAATGGAGTTAAATCCGACCTTGGAGCAAGAAATTCTAGAGGGTCAACCAAAGGATGAGGAAATCCAAGAAATCAAAGAAAGGACCCAAGAGGGAAGAGAATTCAGATTTGATGAGGATGAACATGGTACCCTATGGCTTGGGAAAAGAATCGTGGTGCCCAACATGAAGTATATTCGGGAGACAATACTAAAGGAGGCACACGACTCGCCATACTCAATCCATCCCGGTTGTATGAAGATGTACAAGGACATGAAGACATGTTATTGGTGGGCTAGCATGAAAAATGACATAGCTGAATATGTAGCGTTGTGTGATGTGTGCCAACGAGTGAAGGCGGAACATCAAAGACCCGCTGAATTATTGCAGCCATTGAAGATTACCGAATGGAAGTGGGAAAAAATTGGAATGGACTTCATAGTTGGTTTACCATGAACTCAGTCCAGTTATGACTCTATATGGATAATTGTGGATCGGTTAACTAAGTCAGCTCACTTTATTCCTGTCAAGACCACCTTTAATGGAGAGAAGTTGGTTGAACTGTATATGGGAAGAATAGTATGTTTTCATAGATTTCCAAAGAAGATAGTGTCGGATAGAGGTTCTCAATTTACCTCCAGGTTTTGGCAAAAATTGCATGAAGCTTTGGGAACAAAGTTGAATTTCAGCTCAACATATCACCCTCAAACGGATGGACAAACTGAGAGGACCAATCAGATTTTGGAGGACATGCTAAGAGATTGTTCCTTGAAGCATGGGAAAAGTTGGGACAAGAGCTTGCCGTATGCGGAATTCTCATATAGCAATAGTTACCAAGCCAATTTGAAGATGTCACCCTATGAAGAACTGTATGGGAGGAAGTATAGAACACTTTTGTTCTAGAATGAGACAAAGAAGAATCAAGTATTTGGACCTGACATGTTGCAAGAAGCTGAGAAACAAGTCCAGATTATTCGTGAAAACTTGAGGGCTGCTCAATCAAGGCAAAAAGGCTACGCGGACAATAGGGGAAGGAAATTAACCTTTGAAGTAAGAGATTTTGTTTACCTCAAGGTGTCTCCAATGAGAGGTCATAAGAGGTTTAACATAAGAGGCAAGCTAGCACCTCGCTATATTGGACCATTCAAGAATTTGGACAAAAGAGGAGAAGTAGCATATAAGTTGGAGATGCCAGCTCACTTATCGGATGTTCATGATGTCTTTCATGTTTCCCATCTCAAGAAGTGTTTAAGGGTACCAAAAGAACAAGTGCCAATGGAAGAATTGGAATTAGAGGCAGATTTGACTTATGCCGAGAAACTGGTGAAAATCTTGGAAACCAAGGAGAGAGTCACAAGGAACAAGGTGATTCGATGGTGCAAAGTTCAATGGAAGCATCACACAGAATCAAAGGCAACTTGGGAGTTGGAGGATAATCTCAAGAAGGATTTTCCCCATCTCTTCTCTTCCGCGTCGAATCTTGAGGGTGAGATTCATTTTAAGGGGGTAGGTTCGTAACACCCTCATTTTCATCCATCATGAATTGCATACATTCTAATACATGTTTAAAATTTAGTAACATAAAAAGGAACAAGTCTAAAATGAATTTATAGTAAAATCACACTCAAAAGTCTGGGAAGTGCGAACTAGTCCGTTTTTTATGCGGACTAGTCCGATTTCTCTCTCACCTCCATCAGACTAGTCTGTTTTTGCTACGAACTAGTCTGTTTTTGCCTCTGGACACTTTTGGACTTGTCCGGTCCATTGCAGATTAGTCCGGTATTCCAATTCTTTGGAAATTTTGCTAAGTCACTAGACTTGTCTGGTATCCAGCAGACTTGTTCGTTTTCCCTCTGACTAAAATTGTGTAACATCCCGATTTTCAAACTTGGGCGAATTAAAATTTGAATAGAAAGTTAGAATTTAATAATAGGAAGAAATTGTTTTTATAAGCAAAAATATAAAATATATGCATCTAATCTTGCATTTGCATTCATCTCTAGGTATTAAAATTTATTTACCAAAATGAATACATTAAAAGCAATTAAATCGGCATAATGAATATGGAATGAAAGAGATAAAGAAAAAGAAAAAGTTAATATGGAAGAAGGAATAATAATTAATAAGAATATTACAATAAATCTATGCATATGTGTTCACATTTAGGAATAAACTAAGTGACTAGATCTATTAAAATCAAATTAGAAATTTTATACAATAGAAAAGTAATTAGGGAAAAATTTTGATATAGAAGAAAAATGAATAATAAAAATAAAATATGGAGAAATATATATATAATATAAATAATAAATAATTAAATAGAAAAATAAATAACAAATAATAAAGAAGAAAAAATAAAAGAAGGTATAAATATAACTAAGTAAATAATTAAATAAATTAAAATAAAAGAATATATATGTAAAAAGATAAAAAAATAAGTATATAAAAAAATAAATATAAATAATAAAAAATGATATAAAAAGAGAAAAAAACAAAAAAAGTCAACTTGTGACTGTTGCATGTCCGTACAGCTTGCCATGCCGCTCATGGGCCTGGCCGCACGCAGCCAGTCGGGCCTCTAAGGGACTCCAGCAGCCACGTAAACAACTCATAGAAAAAGGAAAAAAAAAATAAGCACCGTACGCCACCAGGACATGGTCCCTGCGCCCTACGGACTAAATCACCAGGCCCAGCTCCCTATTAATAAAGGGACCGAGCCCCCTGCAAAAAACATATATCCTAAACCTTTGGCATCGTAAGTCCTAGCCGCCAGGAGGAGCCATGGCAGGGAAACAAAATAAAGGAGAAGACAGAAGAAAAGAGGAAGAAAAGAAAGGAGCCGCCGTTCGTCGGAGATTGTCGCGTCGCCGTCACCATGTCGCCGGGGGATCGCATCGCCGTCTCCTTCATCTACGTCACGCCTTCGTCCTCTTCATCTACGTCAGATCACCGTCATCTTTATCAACGGAACTCTAGATCCCGGAGACACACATCGCATCGCCGTTCCACGACCGTCCAGACTAGATGTACGCACGGTAGGTATTATAATCTAGATCTAGCCTATTATTTTGGTTCTAGTACTTGAATTAAATCACGTGTAGGATGTGTTTTATTTGAGCAGTCTTTAATCATCGTTAAATCATTAAATCACTTTGAACTCACAACTTAGATTAAATCATGCAACACCTAATAGGTTATTCTAGATTTACTAAATATTATATTTTCAGTATTATTTAATCTATTTTTCAGATTTAATCAATGAGATTAAAGCCTAATTAATTCATAAAGTATCAAAATAGATCTAGAAAATTCCAAAAAATTTAGAATAAAATCTAGTAAGTTAGTAATAATATTTTCATGATGTTTAATGTTCTAAATAATTATTTTACCTCTGAATAAATTCAAATTAATTCCAAACTTGCTCAAATAAATAGGAAATCATTATAAAAATTGTTAAAAAGCCATAGAAATTTATGTAGCATTAATACAAACATATTTTCTGCATGCATACATATTTTGCATATTGATTAGTGGTTGCAATGCATTTATTATGTATGTTTGCTTGTGTATGTGGTTGATTGCGAATAGACCGGTACACTCAAGAGGTTACGATCGAGAAGCGAGTATGTGTGGATCTTCGTGTGCAAGACTTTGATTGCTTGAGCCATCGAATTGCAGAATATGAAGGAAAGTGTCCTTGATAATTTTGATCCCGTTTTTAAATATTTTGTTTGCGAAACTGCATGCTTGAATCATCTTGATGGGAAACCCATGTAGGAGTTTACTAGTATTGTATGCCACTCCTTGTCGCCGGGTACATGATGAGTCGGGTATGGGTGTTTCTCTATTGAGTCGCATCACTTTATGGGGTTATGGGAAAGAGAATAAACTTGCTTAACAACTCTAATTATGTGGATTAATGAAGATAGAATAATGATGAGTTATTTTAGTGATACGAAATTTGGGTGATCTAAGCAAGCATGGTTTTGTGGAATGGTTGGATGATATGGTGGTTTTCTTACCTTAGATCTAAGGACCGATTCATGTGAGAATATGCCAGGACAACAGTGCCATCACAAGGCCAAGTATGGGTGCGACGTAGCTGAATAATTAGGAGTGCTGCTAGTATTGTATGGACCATTGGATGGCGCGGGGAATGGGAGTCGAGGAGGGCTATCCTGGGATCCGCATGGCACACGAGGGGGCCCGTGGGTGGGAGAATGGAGATTCAAGCCTGCTGGTGAAACCTTAGTGGGGCCGTACATACCAGTAGTCCCTTTTGAAAGGCTATTTTGTGATCTTGGCCACACACCTACAGAAGTGTGAGATGGCATAATGGAGGTTTCTTAGTCACCTAAAGGTGATGAAATCACGAACATGTGAGTAAAGTGGTACAACCTCTGTAGAGTGTTAAAAACTATCATGATAGTCGTGCTCCCGGTTAAGAGCACCTGGATGACCTACATGATTAGAATTGGACTTGGGTTTCGGGATGGTTCGGTATGGGACTGGTTATGTCATACGGATATGGTTAGTTATAAGAAGTTATGAAATTGGCATATGATTATGATATTAATTGTTGGCTGGTTATTAATGAGTTATGATATTAATTGAGGATGTTGAATATGTCATATGGTAATTCTTGGGGTTATGATGGGATTAAATTCACATAGACATTTTAGGATGCTTTTTTCATGTTTTGAATGTACTTTTCTGCAATTAGGCATTTATTATCATCCTTGTTTTTAGCTACATGTCATACTTTCTCACACTTGCTGAGTATGACATGTACTCACCCTTGCTCTTCCCCCAATTAATTCAGCCGCATGAGATATCTTGGACGACAACGTGGAGCACTAGGCGTGCGTACTACCGTCGATTGCCTGTAGAGTTGGAGTCGCTTACGCTAGATTATTTTCCGCTGCAATAGAATAAAGGTATTTATATTATTCGTGACATGGTTGAATTCTAATTTCCGTTTGTGATGCATTTGTGTATGTGTGATGAACATTCTGGGCACACATACACTGCACTTGGTTCGTTTTTTAGAACCGGGTGTCACAAATTGGTATAAGAGCCGTGTCAACTGTAGGACGCAAGTCTAGGTAGAATAGACCTACAAAACACATAGAAACTATTTTCTAAAAACTAATTTTCTAATTGCATCGTTGCTGCATTTATTTTTGCAAATTCAACAACTTAAAAACATTACTTGCTGCTGCGTTTTACCTTCTAATTCAGCCACCTTGAAGTGCTATTTACTGCTGCATTTTTAGTGCAATTTGAGCCATGTTTTAAAATTCTTGCTGCTGCGTTTTCTTCCTTCTTCACCCTCAGCTTACTGCTGCACACCCTTTGTTTTCCCTTATCCTTGCTGCTGTATTTTGGCACAATCTCCTCCAAATAATTTTTTTATTTACACATGCGTTGCTGCTGCTCTAAAATGAATTTTCTGCTTCTTTTTGCTGCCGCACAATATCTTTTCTCCTTCCTTTTGCTGCTGCAAATTTTTGAACTATTTTTACTCTCATCTCTAATGATTCTCTGTTAAGAATATAGGATTTATTTGTGAAAACCATTCTTTCAAAGTTTCACATTCTCTTCTTATTTGACTTCTTTCTTTCCCCCTTTCATATCCAACACTTCTTTTGCGAAAAATTATAGATGACCACCCTAGCACTTCTAAGCATCCAAATGAAGTAGGAGCATTCGAAGAAGGACCGGAAGGAACACACCTCGGAGAGAACACTTTCAAGATGCGCTTCATGTGGAAGAGCTTCGTATGGGCCCGTCTCAAGCCGTTCTCCAGAATATGATACTTTACCATCCCGTAGTTACGATAATGTTGGGCCTTGTGATTAGGATTTAAGTCTACCCTTGAATAAGTGAGTAATAAATGCTTAGATCGTTAGTGCACGTGTTTAAGGTTGGTGTGATGACTGTATCATTGCTTGCTTGTATGTTTATGTGTTTAGATGTGCATTGTGGAATACTTATATATATATATATATATATATATATATATATATATATATATATATATATATATGTTTGTGTGTTTGGATGTGCATTGTGGAATACTTATATATATATATCCACGTCCTCATCCATTAATGCATTATTTAGGATCATATACCTTGATGCATGCATATAGGTTGGGATTCCTCATATCTTCCTTCGTTCTCGCCTCTACTCCCGCAGAAGATGGTCACCACTAAAAGAATCACTATCCCGGATGAAGCTACATGGGAGCGTGAAGATGTTATCAAGACTCTTCTCATCTTTTCTCCAATCCGTCCGAACCTCGAGGAGGAGGTTCCTGTTAAGGGGGGGTAGATTGTAACATCCTCAATTTTCAAAATTTGGCTAATTCAAATTTAAATAAGAACTCCAATTTTATTTCGAAATCTCTTCTCCGATCCATCCGAATCTCGAGGGCGAGATACATGTTAAGGGGGATAGAATTGTAACATCCCGATTTTCAAACTTGGGCGAATTAAAATTTGAATAGAAAGTTAGAATTTAATAATAGGAAGAAATTGTTTTATAAGCAAAAATATAAAATATATGCATCTCATCTTGTATTTGCAATCTCTAGGTATTAAAATTTATTTACCAAAATGAATACATTAAAAGAAATTAAATTGGCATAACAAATATGGAATGAAAGAAATAAAGAAAAAGAAAAAGTTAATATTGAGGAAGAAATAATAATTAATAATAATATTGAAATAAATCTATGCATATGTGTTCACATTTAGGCATAAACTAAGTGACTAGATCTATTAAAATCAAATTAGAAATTTTATACAATAGAAAAGTAATTAGAAAAGAAAATTTAATATAGAAGAAAAATGAATAATAAAAATAAAAGATGGAGAAGTATATATATATATATGTATATATATATAAATAATATAAATAATAAATAATTAAATAGAAAAATAAATAACAAATAATAAAGAAGAAAAAAATAAAAGAAGGTATAAATATAATTAAGTAAATAATTAAATAAATAAAAATAAAAGAATATATTTGTAAAAAGATAAAAAAATAAGTATATAAAAAAAGAGAAATATAAATAATAAACAAATAATATAAAAAGAAAAAAACAAAAAAGTCAACTTCTGACCGGGGCATGGCCGTACAGCTAGCCATGCCGCTCATGGGCCTAGCCGCACGCAGCCAGTCGGGCCCCTAAGGGAAGCATATCCTCTGCAGTAACTGCTGTGCAGTTACTGCAGCTGACCGGTGGGCCCCATGGTCCACGGGCCCACTTGTCAGCTGCAGTAACTGCACAACAGTTACTGCAGAGGATTTCAACTAGCCCCTAAGGGACTCTAGCAGCCATGTAAACAACCGATAGAAGAAGGAAAAAGAAGAAAGCAAGCACCATACTCCACCAGGACACGGTCCGTAACTAAATCACCAGGCCCCGCTCCTTATAAATAAAGGGACCGAGCCCCCTGCAAACAAAAAAAAATATTCTAAAGCTTTGGCACCGTAACACCTAGCCGCCAGGAGGAGCCACGACAGGGAAACAAAATAAAGGAGAAGACAGAAGAAAAGAGGAAGGAAAGAAAGGGGCCGCCGTTCGCCGGAGATTGTCGCGCCGTCGTCGCCGTGTCGCCGGGGGATCGCATCGCCGTCTCCTTCATCTACGTCACGCCTTCGTCCTCTTCGTGTACGTCAGGCCACCGTCATATTCATCAACGAAACTATAGATCCCAGAGACACACGTCGCGCCGCCGTTCCACGACCGTCCAGACTAGATGCACACACGGTAGGTATTACAATCTAGATCTAGACTATTATTTTGGTTCTAGTACTTGAATTAAATCACATGTAGAATGTGTTTTATTTGAGCGGCCTTTAATCATCGTTAAATCATTAAATCACTTCGAACTCACAAGTTAGATTAAATCATGCAACACCTAATAGGTTATTCTAGATTTACTAAATATTATATTTCCAGTATTATTTAATCTGTTTTTCAGATTTAAGAAATGAGATTAAAGCCTAATTAATTCGTAAAGTATCAAAATAAATCTAGAAAAATTCCAGAAAATTTAGAATAAATTCTAGTAAGTTATTAATAATATTTTCAGCATGTTTAATATTCTGAAATAATTATTTTACCTCTGAATAAATTCTAATTAATTCCAAACTTGCTCAAATAAATAGGAAATCATTAACAAAAATTGTTAAAAAGCCATAGAAATTCATATAGCATTAATACAAACATATTTTCTGCATGCATCCATATTTTGCATATTGATTAGTGGTTGCAATGCATTTATTATGTATGTTTGCTTGTGTATGTGGTTGATTGCGAATAGACCGGTACACTCAAGAGGTTACGATCGAGAAGCGAGTATGCGTGGATCTTCGTGTGCAAGACTTTGATTGCTTCAGCCATCGAATTGCAGAATATTAATCATTTTGATCCTATTATTAAATATTTTGTTTGCGAAACTGCATGCTTGAATCAACTTGATGGGAAACCCATGGTAGGTGTTTACTAGTATTGTATGCCATCCTTTGTCACCGGGTACATGATGAGTCGGGTATGGGTATTTCTCTTTTGAGTCGCATCGCTTTACGGGGTTATGGGAAACAAAATAAACTTGCTTAACAACTCTAATCATGTGGATTAATGAAGATAGAATAATGATGAGTCATTTTAGTGATACGAAATTTGGGTGATCTAAGCAAGCATGGTTTTGTGGAATGGGTTGGATGATATGGTGGTTTACTTGCCTTAGGTCTAAGGACCGGTTCATGCGAGAGTATGCCAGGACAACAGTGCCACCACAAGGCCAAGTATGGGTGCGGCATAGCTGAATAATTAGGAGCGCTACTAGTATTGTATGGACCATTGGATGGCACGGGGAATGGAAGTCGAGGAGGGCTACCCTGGGATCCGCATGGCACATGAGGGGGCCCGTGGGTGGGAGAATGGAGATTCAAGCTGCTGGTGAAACCTTAGTGGGACCGTACATACTAGTAGTCCCTTTTGAAAGGCTATTTTGTGATCTCTTGGCCACACACCTACGAAAGTGTGAGACGGCATAATGGAGGTTCCTTAGTTACCGAAAGGTGATGACATCACGAACATGTGGCTAAAGTGGTACAACCTCTGCAGAGTGTTAAAAACTATCATGATAGCCGTGCTCCCGGTTAAGAGCACCTGTATGACCTACATGATTAGAATTGGACTTGGGTTTTGGGATGGTTTGGTATGGGACTGGTTATGTCATACGGATATGGTTGGTTATAAGAAGTTATGAAATTGGCATATGATTATGATATTAATTGTTGGCTGGTTATTAATGAATTATGATTTTAAATGAGGATGTTGAATATGTAATATGATAATTATTGGGATTATGATGGGATTAAATTCACATAGACATTTTAGGATGCTTTTTACATGTTTTGAATGTACTTTTTTGCAATTAGCCGTTTATTATCATCTTTTTTAGCTACATGTCATACTTTCCCACACTTGCTGAGTACGACATGTACTCACCCTTGCTATTCCCCCATTTAATTCAGCTGCATGAGATATCTTGGACGACAACATGGAGCACTAGGCGTGCGTACTACCGTCGAGTGCCTGTGGAGTTGGATTAGCTTACAGTAGATTATTTTCTGCTGCAATAGAATAAAGGTATTTATATTATTCGTGACATGGTTAAATTCTGATTTCCGTTTGTGATGCATTTGTGTATGTGTGATGAACATCCTGGGCACACATACACTGCACTTGGTTCGTTTTTCAGAACCGGGTGTCACAAATTGGACTTGTCCGGTTTTTGCCAGACTTGTCTGATTTCCCTCTGACCAAGTTCGGACTTGTCCAATGTCCAGTATAAACTTGTCCGATATCTCTCTGTCTAACTTCGGACTAGTCCGACCCTTTTCAGACTTGTCCGGTAAATTGCGATTCTGAGTTGATCTTTTGTTTCACGACTTGTTTTTGGGTTTTACCTTAAGTGGGCCTAAGGACGTCCGTGTCTAACTCTTTTTGGAGCCCACGTGGGACCCCAAACCAGCCTCTACCCAACTTAAACTCGAATTCCATCAAACCCTAGCCTCCACCTCTATATAAACAACCCCACCCCTTGACTTTACATTCTTTTCCTTAATTGAAGTCCACAAAACCCTAGTTCGTGGAGAGCCGCCATCAAGGAGGGAGAAGGAGATCCCTAGCAAGAAGAAGAAGAGGAGGAAAGGAAAGAGAATCAAGATCTCCATCAAGTTTTCGTTCTTCATCACCAATCCACCATCAAGTTCTTCATCAACCCTAGATCATCAAGATCCAAGTGTTGCCTCCAAAACTCTTGATTCTTTGGAGTCCTAAACACCTGGTATACCTTTTACTCTCTATTCCTCACATGAATTCAACCTCGTTTCTCCAAAGTCACGTCGATCTAGAAAACCCTAATCCGCTGTTCCTGCGAAGGGCGGACTAGTCCGGCCCTACTGCGGACTAGTCCGATCTTGCGATATGTTTCCTGCTTAATTAATTCTAAATTGGTTTGAATCAATTCCAAACCTGTTCAAACTTGTTAAAAGATATTAGAACTAGTTAGTAAACATCATTAACAACTTATTAACAAGCTTTACTTCACAATTGTATTAATCATGCATGTCATGTCATATTGAGTAATATATGTGCACTTATTGATTGTGATTCTTGTCTTGTATGTTCTTTGCGCGGTTTAGACGGATTTGCGCTTGAGAGTGCCGCAGAGGATCTTTAGCACCAAGAATTTGAAGTATTTGATCCTAATCAAGCCCAAGAGCAAGACTATTGTCCTTAAACATATTGATCCTATTTGATAATAAAAGTTTTGTTTTCAAAACTGCATGCTTGTGTCAATTTGATGGGAATCCTATGATAGGAAGTTTACTAGCTTTGTTTAACCACCCTTGTCACCTGGAATTTATGGTAGAGAGTCGGGAAGGGCTTTATACCTTTTTACTTCGCTTAATTAATTGGGATGGGAAACAACTATATCATTTAATTATGCATTATTGAGATTATGGTTAATATGACATGTTAATGGGTGATCTAAGAAAGCATGGTATGTGGATGGGTTGGATGCTATGGTGGTTTCACTTGCTTTAGATCTAAGGACCGGTTCGTTGAGCGACCATCCAGGATTTACAGTGCCACCACGAGGCCAAGTATGGGTGCGGCGTAGCTAATTAATTAGGGTATTGCTAGTATTGAGCGGATCATTTGGCGCACCGGGGAAGGGGAGTTGGATTGGGTTTGGATATGGTTGGCGGGACTCCCTGAGATCCGATCGGCACAAGAGGGGGCCCTTGGTTGAAGATGTGCTCAGTTGGAGACATCGCCACCGGTGAAACCTCAGTGGGTCCATACATGCTAGTAGTCTCTTTGTAAAGGCTATTTTGTGATCTCTTGGACACACACCTAAGGAAGTGTGAGATGCCATAATTGAGATTCCTTAGTCACTGCAAGGTGATGAAATCACAAACACGTGGGTAAAGTGGTACAAACTCTACCGAGTGTCTTAAAAACTATCATGATAGCCATGCTCCCGGTTATGAGCAACCTAGACCCTCACATGATTAGAAGAAAACTTGGGAATTGGTTATGGTTATGGTTTGGTATTGGTTATGTTTATGGATGGTATTATGGTTTATGGAAATGTATATGGTTAATGGTAATGAGAAATCTGGCATATTGGTGATGGATATGGAATATGGACTGGTACTATGTTAATAATTATAGTTATGTTGGGTTTACTTCACATACATATAATATATTGCTTTTCAAATGTTTTAATGCACTTTTAAGCACTTAGCCATTATTATATTCGTTATTTGAATCAGCTACATGTAATACTTTCCACACTTGCTGAGTACGACATGTACTCACCCTTGCAATTTCCCCACCAACAGTTGCAGGTCAGGATCGGGAGTATAACGATGATAATACGGAGTTCTAGGCCGTGTCTGCCGTCAGCTTTGCCTGTGGTGTTGATTGGAGTTGCCTATCCCTATTGCTTAGTTTTCCTAGTTTGCTCAGTTTGGTTTATTTCATTGCATTAGTTCAAACTTGTCATTAATATTCATTAGAGCTTTTATTTGAGGATATTCTGAATTTCGTAATAAAAGTCATTAACTAATCTTGTTCTATGGTAATTTTATGTATATCCTTTTGTGAATGCACTCGTGTATGTGTGTTTAACGTCCTGGGCACACATATGCATTCACTTGGTTCATTTTTGGAATCGGGTGTCATGGTTCTTGTGCATTGTCGGGGCCCCAAATCACCCAGTGTCCAAGATCCAAAAGCTCAGGAGAGTCCCGATGCGTGGATCATGGAGATCCGAGACTATCTGAGAGACAACATCCTCCCAGAGGATCCCGTATCAGCTGAGAGGATCATGAGGATGGCGAAACGCTACATGCTGGTAGAAGGTGACCTCTGCCGGCGTGGTGCCAACGACGTACTGCTACGGTGCATAACTCGGGAGGAAGGCTGGGACTTGCTCACAGAGATCCATGAAGGAGAGTGCGGGAACCACGCAGCATCCCGCACACTGGTTGGCAAAGCCTTCCGGCATGGCTTCTACTTGACAAAAACACTACAAGACGCCATCAAGCGGGTCAAGAGATGCATGGTGTGCCAGTTCCACGCCAAGCAAATTCACACTCCGGTGCAGACCCTGCAAATGATCCCGCCCTCCTGGCCTCTCACGGTCTGGGGGTTGGATATCTTGGGACCCTTCCCCAGGGCAGTCCGAGGGTACCGGTTCCTCTACGTCATTGTAGGCAAGTGCACCAAGTGGCCGGAGGCAGCCCTAGTGATCAACATCAACAAGGAGTTCACACTCAAGTTCATCAAGTCGATTGTCTCCAGGCTTTGGGGTCCCGAATAGGATCATCACCGACAACAAGACCCAGTTCACCAGTGCAGCGTTCCGGGACTACTGCGAAGACCTTGACATCCAAGTTTATTATGCATCCATGGCTCATCCAAGAGCAACGGTCAAGTTGAAAGGGCCAACGCTAAGATTTTCAGGGGCCTCAAGACACGCACCTATGACAACTTGGATAAGCATGGTGCCAAGTGGGTTGAAAAACTCCCCTGCGCACTATGGGCAAGCCGGACATCACCCAGCTGCGCCATTGGAGAAACACCTTTCTTCCTGGTGTATGGGGTCAAGGCCGTCCTCCCCCAGAGATTGCAGTGGTCTCACTACGAGTCCGAGTGTTCGATGAAGCCTCACAGGACTAGCTCCGACGAGAATATGTCGACCTCATCGACGAAGCAAGGTTGCACGCGACCATTAGAAACACACATTACCGATAGGCACTCAGGCGCTACAAGGAGCGGTTCGTGCGGAGTAGAGAACTCCAGACATGTGACCTGGTTTTGTGGATTATACTTTCTCAAGAAGGGTCGCACAAACTCTCCCCCAGCTGGGAGGGCCCTTCCTAGTGACACAAGTATCCTGCCCTGGGTGTGTCCCCCTGGCCACAGAAGGAGAGCCCCTCCCCAACCCTTGGAACATAGAGCACATCCATAAGTTCTATCCCTATGCATAAATAGTAGGACGATGTAGGGTGTCATGGTGCCAAGGAACGACACGTAGGTCAACCAAGCTCTTGGGGGGGGGGGGGGGGGGACAGGTCCAGAGTGTTTAGCTGTTTAGCTTGATCCCATAGCCTAAGCATGAACACTCTGCCTCCCTTGCCAATCGGAGTGGGTCGTTGCCTTATTGTCAAGCCAGTCCCCTCCTATGAATACCAATTTGAAAATATCACTGTCTTACCATGTGCTTTCTCTAATGTTCACTTAATTACCTATTAATTTTGTGATCAATCAGACTAGTCTCGTTCTTTTGTATATTATCTACATATACCTGGTGAAATTTTTTCTATATCATCCCTAGTAGAGTTATGCAACCCTGCTGAAGGTGGACTTGTTTGAGGTACCTGCAAGGTGTTCTGGGACATCGTGGCTGCCCTCTTACTTGGGGTCCTGTGGTGCCAAATGGTCCCCCACAAAATTCCTATGCCGAGCTGGAGGTCCAGAGCGTGTAGCCTTCTTAGCTTGGTCCAGTACCCTAAGCGTGTGTGCTTTGCCTCCCAGTGCTACAGCTAAGTAGTGAGGGCCAGGACGTTCACACCCCGAATAATGTGGGAGTCGGGTCCCAGGCGCTAACGCAATGAATTACCCAAACCCCGCGTACCATTCCAGGACCACCCAGTGCACCATACTACAACCCCTCTGCGCCTTCTCATCACCCTGGTTATGCCCCGCGCCTAGCTCACTTTGTGCAGCAGCGCCCCATGATGCAAGAACCTAGGACTCCAATGCCTTATGCACCTCGTGCAAATTTCTCCGGTGCAAATATGCAAAATCAAGTCCATCCAAATTCTGGTGCAGCTAGGAAGTGCTATACATGTGGAGAAGCAGGAAATTTTGCATCTCAATGTCCTAAGTCAGGCCTTGGTCAAGGAAGCAATGCCCCAAGACAAAACCCAAGACCAAATGGAGGAGCACCACAAGGCAACCGTGGACATCAAAATTTTGCTCGTGGCAATGTGAACCATGTCTCTACGGAGGAAGCACAACAAGCAGATGACGTCGTCATTGATATGTTTCTCACAAACTCCAACCCGATGACTATGTTATTTGATTATAGAGCATCACATTCATTCATTGCATTGAAGTATGATGCCAAGTATAGTTTGCCTATCTGTCATATGAAGTATACTCTATTGGTTAAGTCTTCTGGAGGAGAGATGAGGACAAATATAGTATGTCCAAAAGTAAGCCTTAGAATAAGGGGGGTTGTGTGACACCCGGTTCCGAATATGAACCAAGCGTAACGCATATGTGTGCCCAGGAAGTTCATCACACATATACGGTTGCATCACAAACGATATACATAATTTAACCACGTCTTAACTAATAAATAAGTACTTTATTACAATAGTCCAATAGTTTACGAATGATAAAACTCTAAATAATGCAGCGGAAAATAAACTAAGCAGTACGACTCCAATCCACAGGCAATTGACGGCGGTACGCAACCTAGTACTCCACGTGATCCTCAGGGTACTCCCAATTGTCTCCAGTAGCTGTTGGGGGGGATTGCAAGGGTGAGTACATGTCGTACTCAGCAAGTGTGGAAAGTATGACATGTGGCTAACTCAAATGACGAATGTAATAACGGCTAAGTGCTGAAAAGTACAGTAAAACATTTGAAAAGCATTATACTATGTCTATGTGAACCAATCCCATCATAACCATCATATTAACAAAATATAAACCATGTCCAATTATTGCCAACATCATCATTATCCATGTCCAGTTACCATAACTCAAATTCATATCCATAACCATAATCCATAAACCATCCATAACCATTACCAACCCATAACCATAAACCAACCATAACCATTCCAAATCCCAATTTCCAACTCTAATCATGTAGGTCATCCAGACGCTCATAACCGAGAGCACGGCTATCATGATAGTTTTTAACACTCTGCAGAGGTTGTACCACTTTACCCACATGTTTGTGATTTTATCACCTTTAGGTGACTAAGAAACCTCCATTATGCCATCTCACACTTCCGTAGGTGTGTGGCCAAGAGATCACAAAATAGCCTTTCAAAAGGGACTACTAGTATGTATGGGCCCACTAAGGTTTCACCGGCAGACTTGAATCTCTATTCTCCCACCCACGGACCCCCTCGTGTGCCATGCGGATCCCAGGGCAGTCCTCCTCGACTCCCATTCCCCGCGCCATCCAATGGTCCATACAATACTAGCAGCGCTCCTAATTATTCAGCTACGCCGCACCCATACTTGGCCTTGTGGTGGCACTGTTGACCTGGCATATTCTCGCATGAACCGGTCCTTAGATCTAAAGCAAGCAAACTACCATAACATCCAACCCATCCACATACCAGGCTTGCTCAGATCACCCATCGTATTGACCAGTTCACATTAACCATAATATCATTTATGCATAATTAAATGTGTAGTGTTGTTGCCATCCCAATTAATTTAGCGAAGCAAAAAGGTAAAAACCCTTCCCGACTCACTACCATGAATTCCAGGTGACAAGGGTGGTCAAACAAAACTAGTAAACTTCCTACCATAGGATTCCCATCAATTTGACACAAGCATGCAAGTTCGCAAACAAAACATTTAATAAAACAGGATCAATATGCTTCAAGGACACTTGCCTTGCTCCAACGGATGGGGTTGCTCAAGCGCTTCGAAGTCTTGGTTCTGGAAATCCTCGTATGCGGCCTCTTGAGCACGTTCCTCTACGCGTGATCATACATACAAGAAAATTCACACAATTCAATACGATGCACACAAAATAATCAACATGCATGCATGCACAATTCAATAATTAATTAACTATGGTTGTTTATTAATTAGATACAACTAGTTCATACGTGTTCATATGAGTTTACGGGAGTTTTAGGGTGGATTAATGCTGCTGAAAATAAAATTATGGTGCAACTAAAATCAATTTACGTATATTAGATTCAATATGGTCGCTAAAATTCGCATCGGGAACATGGCCTACTGTAGATGCGATGGCTTCGATGATCGTGAGATGGGGACAATGCGTAGACGAAGTAGATGCGCAGGGTCCTCCTCTTTTTCTTCATCTCCTTCCCCTCTTTTTTTCCTGGGCGCAGCCTTCTGGTTCTCTGGTTCCAGCGGCGGGGCCTTTTTTTACCGTGGAGGCGGCGGTGCTTTTCCTGGGATCGGGGGACCTACGAACCCTCGGTCCTTCCTTTTATAGGCGGGACGCGCGCGGCGCGCTAGGTATGTAACCGAGTCGGCGGGCGAGCGGGGTGGGACCGGGAGCGCGGGTTCGCGGGTGGCCGGTACAGGCGAGCGGGCGAGGTGGGGCCCGGTGGCGCGTGCGCGCGGGAGAATCGGGGCGGGAGTCGTGATTCGTCGGCGGGAGTCACGATTCGTCAAGCGGGGCGCTCGGTCGGTGCGGGAATCGGGAGGCGGGGCCCAGGCAGGGCGCGTGCGGCGGGAGCCGCGTCGGCCGGGGCGGGGCAGGGCGCTCGGTCGGCGCGGGCCAGGCGGCGGTGGGGCCCAGCGCACGTGGGCGAGCGCTGCGCGCCCGGGGCTGCGGTGCGGAAGGTGGCGGGGTGGGGTCCAGCGGTGCGCGCGGTCGGGGCGTGGCTGGCTGGGCCGTTGGCCTGGCCAGCAGCGGCGGTTTTCTTTTTTCTTTTCATTTTTTATATATTATTATTTATGATTCTTTATGTATTTATTTTAATTTATATATATATAATTATTATATATATTATTTATAGATGTATTTATATATATATTTTTATTATTATTATTTTATACTTATTCCCTATTACAAATTTTAGGCTATAATTATTATTTTCTCTTTCTTCTTTTTGCTACACCATATATGTATGGTTTATCATTTTTTCTTTTATTCTAGTAATATTTAATGCATGAACTTGTATGCAATGCATGATGCAAAAATTGAGGGTGTTACAAACCTACCCCCCTTAAAGTGAATCTCGCCCTCGAGATTCGATAGCGTGGAGAAAAGGTGAGGGAATTCTGCCTTCAAGTCTTCTTCACGTTCCCATGTAGCTTCGGCTTCCGTATGGTGTTTCCATTGCACTTTGCACCAATGGATCCTCTTACTTCTCGTGACCCTTTCCTTCATGTCCAAAATTTTGATAGGTTGCTCGACAAAGGACAAATCCTCTTGAAGTTCTAACTCGTCCATCGACACTTGTTCTTCCGGTACCCTGAGACACTTCTTGAGTTGAGAGACGTGAAACACGTCGTGTACATCGGAGAGATACGTCGGCAGCTCAAGTCGGTAAGCTACCTGTCCTCGCTTGTCCAAAATCTTGAATGGTCCGATGTAACGTGGTGCCAGTTTTCCTTTGATGTTAAACCATCGCTGACCTCTGATAGGTGATACTTTGAGGTATACAAAATCTCCAACTTCAAAAGTCAAACTCCTTCACCTATTATCAGCATAACCTTTCTGTCGAGACTGGGCAGCCTTTAAGTTTTCCCTTATTATTTGGACTTGCCTTTCAGCATCTTGTAACACGTCGGGACCAAACACTTGATTCTCTCCGGTTTCATTCCAAAACAAGGGGGTCCTACACTTCCTTCCGTATAATGCTTCATAGGGTGACATTTTCAAACTTGCTTGGTAACTATTGTTGTAAGAGAATTCAGCATACAACAAACTTTTATCCCAACTTTTCCCATGCTTTAATGCACAAGCTCTTAACATGTCTTCCAAAATTTGGTTGGTCCTCTCGGTTTGTCCATCTGTTTGGGGGTGATACGCCGAACTGAAGTTCAACCTTGTTCCCATTGCTTCATGCAATTTCTGCCAAAATCTGGAGGTAAACTGAGAACCTCTATCTGAGACTATCTTCTTCGGTACTCCGTGTCGACACACAATATGCTCCATATACAATTCTGCTAGCTTCGCGGTGGTATATGTGGTCTTGACAGGGATGAAGTGAGCTGCTTTTGTCAACCGATCCACAATAACCCATATTGAATCATAGCCAGACTGAGTTCGCGGTAATCCAACTATAAAGTCCATACCAATCTCTTCCCACTTCCACTCTGGGATCTTTAATGGTTGTAACAATCCGGCTGGCCTTTGATGTTATGCTTTAACTCATCGGCACACATCACAAAGTGCAATATATTCGGCTATGTCCTTTTTCATGCTGGCCCACCAATAGCATGTCTTTGAGTCCTTGTACATCTTTGTACAGCCAGGATGAATTGAGTAAGGCGAGTCATGTGCCTCCTTCAATATTGTTTCGCGAATATGCCTTACATTAGGTACCACAATCCTCTTTCCAAGCCATAAGTTTCCCTGTTCATCCTCATCAAATCTGAATTCGTTTCCTTCTTGGGTCCTTTCCTTGATTTCCTGTATTTCCTTGTCCTTCGTCTGTCCTTCCCGTATTTCCTGCTCTAATGTTGGGTTGACTTCCATCGTTCCCATCTCATTTATGAATCCGAGGTTTAACCGTTCGAACTCCTTGCATAACTCAGATGGCAGCTCTCGAACTGTGAGTTGATGACTTACTCATTTTCGGCTCAAAGCATCGGCCACTACATTGGCCTTTTTAGGGTGATAGTTGATTCCCACGTCATAATCCTTGATGAGCTCCAACCATCGGCGTTGCCTCAGATTCAGATCCGTTTGCGTA
This sequence comes from Tuctoria greenei, assembly GCA_036927565.1. Taxonomy (NCBI): domain Eukaryota; kingdom Viridiplantae; phylum Streptophyta; class Magnoliopsida; order Poales; family Poaceae; genus Tuctoria; species Tuctoria greenei. Next base: position 141,784,161 of record JAYESD010000009.1, read on the forward strand.
AATATGTACTTGAGACTCTTGTGATCCGTATAAATCTCACATCGATGACCAAAAACATAGTGTCTCCATATCTTCAAGGCGTGTACCACGGCTGCGAGTTCAAGGTCGTGTGTAGGATAATTCAACTCATGCTTCTTTAGTTGCCTCGATGCATAAACTACCACTTGGCCTTCTTTCATGAGCACACATCCTAATCCTTGTCTTGATGCATCACAATATATATCAAAACTCTTGTTCATGTCCGGTAATACTAACACCAGCGCGGTTGTCAACCTTCTCTTTAACTCCTCAAAGCTATCCTGACAAGCTTGAGTCCATCGGAATGCCTTCCCTTTCATGAGTAATTTAGTCATAGGTTTGGCTATTTTGGAGAAATCCTTGATGAGTCGGCGGTAATATCCAGCCATTCCAAGGAAACTCCGAATTTCCTTAACATTCTGTGGCGGTTCCCACTTAAGCACATCTCTCACCTTCCCTGGGTCAACTGATACTCCTCCTCCGGAAATAATATGGCCTAAGAAAGAAACTTCCCGTAACCAGAATTGACATTTACTGAACTTGGCATACAATTGGTGTTCCCATAGCTTCTGCAATGTAAGCTTCAAGTGTTCTTCGTGTTCTTCCTCGCTTCTCGAGTATATCATAATGTCATCGATGAACACTACGACGAACTTATCCAGATATTCCATGAAGACCTTGTTCATGAGATACATAAAGTACGCAAGCGCGTTCGTCTATCCAAATGACATGACGGTGTACTCATAAGATCCATATCGTGTCCGAAATGCTGTCTTGGGTATATCCGATGGTCTAATCTTCATTTGGAAGTATCCTGACCGCAAGTCGATCTTGGAGAAGATACAGACACCCTTCATTTGGTCGAACAAATCCTCTATACGGGGCAGTGAGTACTTGTTCTTAATTGTCACTTCGTTGAGAGACCTATAGTCCACACACATCCTCTGGGTTCCATCCTTCTTATCTACGAAGAGCACTGGGGCTCCCCACGGGGATGAGCTTGGGTGTATAAAACACTTCTCTAGCTGCTCTTGAATTTGCTTCTTGAGCTCTGCTAATTCCTTAGGAGGCATCCTATACGGCCTCTTAGCTATAGGTGCAGTTCCGGGTATCAACTCAATGGCGAATTCTATGTCACGATCAGGTGGCATACCTGGCAACTCATCTGGAAACACATCCGAGTACTCGCGAACGATCGGAATGCTTTCCAATGTCACTTCTTCCACGTGATTCAGCATCGCTTTCTCTCTTGCAGGTTGGGCTGCCTCAACTTCGATGCGTGTACCATGTTCACTTGTCAACTGCACAATCCTCTCGGCACATTGAATGACTCCATTATGCTTGCTCAGCCAGTCCATTCCAAGTATTATGTCTATTCCTTGGGACTCCAAGACTATGAGGTTTGCGAGAAAGTCTACCCCCCTTATTTTAATGCTTACTTTCGGACTTACTATATTTGTCCTCATCTCTCCGCCAGGAGAACTTACTAGCATAGTTTGCTTCATATGAGATATAGGCAAATTGTACTTGGCAACATACTTTGACGAGATGAATGAATGAGATGCTCCTGAATCAAATAAAACAGTCGTGGGGTTGGAGTTGGCGAGAAACATACCAATCACGACGTCATCAGCTTGCTGGGCTTCCTCAGTAGAGACATGATTCACATTGCCACGAGCAAAATTCTGCTGTCCACGGTTGCCTTGTGGTGCTCCTCCATTTGGTCGCGGGTGATTTGGCCTTGGTGCATTGTTCATAGGTCCATAGCTTTTTCTGGGGCATTGACTTGCAAAGTGCCCGTGTTCTCCACACACATAGCATATCTTACCGCCCATAGCATTAGGGAAGTTTGGGCGCAGCTGGTTTTGAGCATTTGCCGCCATGTTAGGACGCGGCGCAGGTGGCACAAGATAGCAAGGCGCTTGCATGGAGGGGCGTTGCTGCGGTGGCTGATTTGGGCGGGGCGGATAAGCAGCGCGGTATGCAGGAGCAGATGGGTTGTAGTGTGGTGCAGTAGGTGGTGCATAGCGGGGGCGAACATTGCTTCCTTGATGCGGTCCATGATGTGGCATCTTCCTCTTGTTGTCCTGCTCCATCTCACGAATCTTGTTCTCAACCACAATAGCCTTGTCAACAAGCTTTTGGAAGTTTGGATAATCAGTATTGAGCAACTGGACTTGAATTTCATTGTTGAGACCCCTCATAAACAGATACTGCTTCCTACTATCAGTTTTGATGTCTTCTGGAGCATATCTTGATAATTGAGTGAATTTGTTGAGATACTCACTCACGCTCATCCTTCCTTGCCTGAGATTTTCAAAGTCTTGTCTTCTCAGTATCATAACTCCTTCAGGTACATAGTGGGAATGGAAACTCTGCTTAAACTCATCCCAAGTGATTGCCTCCTGATTATCATGAGCGTTGCAAAGAGCTTCCCACCAGTCAGCGGCTGCTCCAACTAGTTGATGTGATGCAAAGAGAACCTTCTCCCTATCAGTGCACTGGACAATTGCAAGTTTCTTCTCAACGGACTTCAGCCAATCATCAGCTTCCATTGGGTCTGTGGCTTGTGCAAAGGTAGGCGGTCTGGTCCTCATGAACTCTCCCAAACGGTTATGAGGAGGCAGGGGTGGCGGTGGAGGCAGGTGGGGCTGATTGTTGTTATTGCCAGCCTGCAGCTGTCCCATAGTTTGTATCATGGTCTGCATGAGCTGGTTCTGCATAGCTAACAGTTGTTCAATATTGATAGCTCCATGATCATGTCCTTGGTTGTTCTGAGGTACTTCATTGCGCTCCTCCTCATCGTTGGCATCCCTCTGGTTACGAGTTCTCACCATCTGTTGGCGAAAGAAGGGTGGGGATAGAAGGATTTAGAATTTGGAAAGAGACGTCCCAACTATATGCATCAAGGTATGTGACACTAAATAATCCTTTATTAATATAGACCTATATGAGGATGTGGACAAGTGCCGAAGCATTCCACAACTCTCTACTAAGCACACAAGCACTCAAACAAGCACCAAACAAAATTGACAAAAATCCTAAAAGAAGTAACACAACTCAAGGTCACACAAGTACGTCTACGTCGCTCTTATTTAACTAATGGGGGTGTGCCTATCCTTGAGTCGTGGCATAGGTCGAGGACTACTCGTCATCAAGCAGGAACTCCTCCGGGTCCTCGTCGTCGTCGTCGTCATCGTCGGGGTCCTCGGGGTCCTCGGGGTCCTGTGGTGGTGAGGCAGCAGGCGGCGGTGGTGCGGCGGACGCCACACTGGAAGGCTCCTCGTCAGAGGACTCCTCAAAAGACGACCCACGCTGACCGTTGCGACCGTCTGGAGAGTCTGGGGTCCACGTCGGGGTGTCGAACGCGTAGTCATCCGGGTCCTCGTCGGTGATCCGACGATACCTCCTGATTATCACCTCGTGGCGCTGGGCGAGGTCACGTCCATCCTGAATCTCCTGCTGCGCCCTCTGAAGTCAGGCACTGAGCTGGGCCACGTCGTCAACAGTCTGACAAGACTGCGGGAGGTCCAGGGGTCCCTCCACGTGCCTGGAGACGAAGCTCGCAGTGCCACTGGGACGCTGTGGAACGAAGGTGTGCACCGTGTCCTCCAGACGGAAACAGCGGGCATGGCTCCAAAAGGTGGCTGCCTCCCAGCTAGCATCCTGCTCCGCAGATCGGCGGGAGCTCCTCCAAGCAGGACTGCTGTGGGTCTTCACCAACTCATCACCATAGTAGATATAGATCTTGCAGCTCCACTCCTTCCTGCTGGGGCGCTGCACTCCAGTGGTGTGGTAGGAGAGCGAGAGGCTGTGGTGACGGTAGCCAGGCCTCGCGGAGTAGGGCACGGAGACGATGTCGCAGTTGTCCTTTGGTCCTGCCGTCAGAACAGATCACCACGGGGTGACGGGGGTCGACGGCCGGAGAGCGACTGGCCAACCTACGCGGGGGCACAAGTCAACCGGTCGACTTACGGGGGGTTGTCTTGGTGCGGGCCATCTACAGAAAACAAGAATACATTAGAGGAAAAAGGAAATAACAAAATACAAATCTGAAAATTTCAGCAGCTAAAATGGCGGAAAAAGAGCGGTGCAGCGGTTCCAAAAGAACGAAAAAAATAGGGAGAAAAATGCAGGAGCCAACACAATAATTTTATCCACACATAACAGCAGCAAAACACACTTTTTTCGCGAAAATTTAAGCAGCAAAACAGCAGCACTTAATATTGCTCACTTCTGAAAATTTTTATCAAAAACGCAGCAGCGATCAATACTTTTTGCGGCTGAAAATAAGGGAACAAAACAGCAGCAAAATTTTTCGAAAATAGCAGATTAGAAGAGTGTTCCTAAGTGCTCTAGAGTGTCCATTCTACCTAGGCTTGCGTCCTACGGTCAACGCGGCTCTGATACCAATTTGTGACACCCGGTTCCGAATATGAACCAAGCGTAACGCATATGTGTGCCCAGGAAGTTCATCACACATATACGGTTGCATCACAAACGATATACAGAATTTAACCACGTCTTAACTAATAAATAAGTACTTTATTACAATAGTCCAATAGTTCGCAAATGATAAAACTCTAAATAATGCAGCGGAAAATAAACTAAGCAGTACGACTCCAATCCACAGGCAATTGACGGCGGTACGCAATCTAGTACTCCACGTGATTCTCAGGGTACTCCCAATTGTCTCCAGTAGCTGTTGGGGGGGATTGCAAGGGTGAGTACATGTCGTACTCAACAAGTGTGGAAAGTATGACATGTGGCTAATTCAAATGACGAATGTAATAATGGCTAAGTGCTGAAAAGTATAGTAAAACATTTGAAAAGCATTATACCATGTCTATGTGAACCAATCCCATCATAACCATCATATTAACAAAATATAAACCATGTCCAATTATTGCCAACATCATCATTATCCATGTCCAGTTACCATAACTCAAATTCATATCCATAACCATAATCTATAAACCATCCATAACCATTACCAACCCATAACCATAAACCAACCATAACCATTCCAAATCCCAATTTCCAACTCTAATCATGTAGGTCATCCAGGCGCTCATAACCGGGAGCACAGCTATCATGATAGTTTTTAACACTCTGCAGAGGTTGTACCACTTCACCCATATGTTTGTGATTTCATCACCATTCGATGACTAAGAAACCTCCATTATGCCATCTCACACTTCCGTAGGTGTGTGGCCAAGAGATCACAAAATAGCCTTTCAAAAGGGACTACTAGTATGTACGGGCCCACTAAGGTTTCACCGGCAGGCTTGAATCTCTATTCTCCCACCCACGGGCCCCCTCGTGTGCCATACGGATCCCAGGGCAGTCCTCCTCGACTCCCATTCCCCGCGCCATCCAATGGTCCATACAATACTAGCAGCGCTCCTAATTATTCAGCTACGCCGCACCCATACTTGGCCTTGTGGTGGCACTGTTGACCTGGCATATTCTCGCATGAACCGGTCCTTAGATCTAAAGCAAGCAAACCACCATAACATCCAACCAATCCACATACCAGACTTGCTCAGATCACCCATCGTATTGACCAGTTCACATTAACCATAATATCATTTATGCATAATTAAATGTGTAGTGTTGTTGCCATCCCAATTAATTTAGCGAAGCAAAAAGGTAAAAACCCTTCCCGACTCACTACCATGAATTCCAGGTGACAAGGGTGGTCAAACAAAACTAGTAAATTTCCTACCATAGGATTCCCATCAATTTAACACAAGCATGCAAGTTCGCAAACAAAACATTTAATAAAACAGGATTGTTATGCTTCAAGGACACTTGCCTTGCTCCGACGGATGGGGTTGCTCAAGCGCTACGAAGTCTTGGTTCTGGAAATCCTCGTATGCGGCCTCTTGAGCACGTTCCTCTACGCGTGATCATACATACAAGAAAATTCATACAATTCAATACGATGCACACAAAATAATCAACATGCAATGACATGCATGCATGCACAATTCAATAATTAATTAACTATGGTTGTTTATTAATTAGATACAACTAGTTCATACGTGTTCATATGAGTTTATGGGAGTTTTAGGGTGGATTAATGCTGCTGAAAATAAAATTATGGTGCAACTAAAATCAATTTACGTATATTGGATTCAATATGGTCGCTAAAATTCGCATCGGGAACATGGCCTACCGTAGATGCGATGGCTTCGATGATCGCGGGATGGGGACAATGCGTAGACGAAGTAGATGCGCAGGGTCCTCCTCTTTTTCTTCCTCTCCTTCCCCTCTTTTTTTCCTGGGCGCAGCCTTCTGGTTCTCTGGTTCCGGCGGCGGGGCCCTTTTTTACTGTGGAGGCGGCGGTGCTTTTCCTGGGATCGGGGGACCTACGAACCCTCGGTCCTTCCTTTTATAGGCGGCGGGACGCGCGCGGCGCGCTCGGTACGTAACCGAGTCGGCGTGCGAGCGGGGTGGGACTGGGAGCGCGGGTTCGCGGGCGGCCGGTACGGGCGAGCGGGCGAGGTGGGGCCCGGCGGCGCGTGCGCGCGGGAGAATCGGGGCGGGAGTCGCGATTCGTCGGGCGCGGCGCTCGGTCAGCGCGAAAATCGGGAGGCGGGGCCCAGGCGGGGCGCGTGCGGCGGGAGCCGCGTCGGCCGGGGCGGGGCAGGGCGCTCGGTCGGCGCGGGCCAGGCGGCGGTGGGGCCCAGCGCACGTGGGCGAGTGCTGCGCGCCCGGGGCTGCGGTGCGGAAGGCGTCGGGGTGGGGTCCAACGGTGCGCGCGGTCGGGGCGTGGCTGGCTGGGGCGTTGGTGGCCTGGCCAGCAGCGGCGGTTTTCTTTTTTTCTTTTTTTTATATATTATTATTTATGATTCTTTATGTATTTTTTTATTATATATATATAATTATTATATATATCATTTATAGATGTATTTATATATATATTTATATATATATTTTTATTATTATTATTTTTATACTTATTCCCTATTACAAATTTTAGGCTATAATTATTATTTTCTCTTCTTTTTGCTACACCATATATGTATGGTTTATCATTTTTTCTTTTATTCTAGTAATATTTAATGCATGAACTTGTATGCAATGCATGATGCGAAAATTGAGGGTGTTACAGGTTGCCAACCTCATCGTTTTGGATTCTCAAGGATTGGACATTATACTTGGTATGGACTGGTCAAGGAAGCACCATTGCATTATTCAATGTGCCACAAAGACGGTGAAGTTGACCAATGAGGAAGGGATCACCATAGAATTCAAAGAATCTCAACATGCACCGAAGCAATTGGAGCTGAATCACATGGACGATGCCGCAATTGAGGAGATTTCCGTGGTGTGTGAATTCTTGGATGTATTTCCGGATGAGTTGCCAAGTATGCCACCTGATCGAGACATAGAATTTGTTATTGAATTAATACCTGGAACATCACCTATAGCTAAGAGGCCATATAGGATGCCTCCTAAGGAGTTGGCAGACCTCAAGAAGCAAATTCAAGAGTAGCTAGAGAAGGGTTTTCTTCGCCCAAGCTCTTCACCTTGGGAAGCGCCCGTACTTTTTATAGACAAGAAGGATGGATCCCAAAGAATGTGTGTGGACTACCGAGCTCTCAACGAGGTGACAATCAAGAACAAGTAGACCTTGCCCCGCATAGAGGATTTGTTCGATCAGATGAAGGGTGCTTGTGTTTTCTCCAAGATTGATTTGAGGTCAGGCTACTTCCAAATGAATATAAGACCGTCGGATATACCCAGAACAGCTTTCCGGACACGATATGGATCTTATGCGTACACCGTGATGTACTTTGGATTGAAAAATGCACCTGCATACTTTATGTACGTCATCAATAAGGTCTTCATGGAGTACTTGGATATATTTGTTGTGGTGTTCATTGATGACATTATGATCTACTCGAGAAGAGAGAAGGAGCATGAGGAACACTTGAGGCTCACGTTGCAGAGATTGAGGGAGCATCAATTGTACGCCAAATTTAGCAAGTGTCAGTTTTGGTTGAGAGAAGTGTCGTTTTTAGGCCATATCATCTCTGGAGGAGAAGTATCGGTTGACCCCAGAAAAGTGAGGGACCTAGCCTCCTCCGCATAGATGAGCTCCAGAGCTGCCACAAGGTCCGCAAGGCGGGACATGACCTCCTCCGCAGAGGTGAGCTCCCGAGATGCCACGTGGTCCGCAAGGCAGGACCTGACCTCCTCCACAGAGGTGAGCTCTCGAGTTGTCACATAGTCCAACCACTTGCCCTGGACAGAGGGGCACGAGAGTTAAGAGGGCAGTGCGCCTTGTGCCTGTCAAGGATTGAAGATACGCGGCTTTCCGGCGCACGCCTAATATCAAGTACCGCTGGGACCAATCGCATCACATTGAAGACGCCGCATGCCTATTCAACTCCACCAAGTGGGTAGCTTATGGCGACAGAGACAGTTGGACGGGACATCTCCTACCAATGTAAGCAACTGTCGGTGTTTGGATCTGGCAGATCTCCCGATACTACTGTCGGTAGATCGCGGAGTTGTAGTTCGGTAATGGGCGCGCAGAGATTCAAGAAGGTGAATGACAAGTGGACACAGAGATTTACGTGGTTCGGGCCGCCTCAGCGTAACACCCTAGTCCACGGTGTGTGTTGGTGTTGTATTGAGCGTGTGAATCTAGAAGAAGCTCCAGAAGAAGAAGCTCGTCTAGGTCAGGGAGTCCAGAAGAGGTCTAGAGAGGTCCCTTGTGTATCGTTGACCAGTCCTTTATAGTACAAGGACTGGTCGTTACACCGTTAGCCTGGCCCGACATGTGGCCGCGACGGTTACACATGCTTGATACACAATTAATGAGGTTAATTACCCTTAATAGCCCGGTAACGGGCCTTAACAGTGCCGTTACCGATATTAAGGGCCATCTGATCGTGTGTCATTAATATGGCATTAATGACACTTAATCGGGTTTTGAAGTCTTTGATTGCTCCTTGAAGGTCCAGAGCCATTGGGGGTCCACCAGCCTGATTGTTGAAGTTGAAGGTCCAACAATTTGGCCACGTGGCAGCTCCAGAGCTTACCGTCGTGAACGGGTAGGTCTGGTGCTGTTGGACACGTGTCGGTACCGGAGCTTCCCTCTGTCTGGGGTTAGGTCCGGGGGTGCCTACTGGTATCCAGTCCGGAGCTTTCCCATGTGTGGGCGGTAGCTCCGGTCTTATGATACACGTGGCGGCCCTGGGACTAACCATGTCAGGGAAGCAGGTCCGATTATAACCTGTGGGGCCTTCAGAGGTCTTCAAATCTGGTAGATGGAGTTTCTTTGTGATCTTTGCAATCTCAAGTGGTATTCGATACGTAGGGTACCGACAGTGGCCCCCTAGGCCCAACTCTCGGAGAGACCTTTTGGATGATGTCATTCTGCCGGAGGTGGGTCTATTCTTCGGTTTGTGAGCCGTGTCTTCAAGGGTCTTCGGACGTGCCGTTGGCGATAGTTCGCATTTAAACCACCGCCGCGTGGCATATACTTGATGCGGCAGGTGAGATCTTAGCATGCGGATCTCACGCAATTGAAGGTCGCCGGTTCCCGTTGGCTCCTCTGCGGTTTCCATCCAAGCGTTGCGGGGGTTTACTTAAGAAGGAAAGCACACACCGTTTGGGGGTTCTTTACGCCTTTCATTCGAACTTGTGCTCAAATCCTCCAAACTTTTGCTTCTTTTCCATCCCTTGCCCTGTTGTGCCGCGATGAAGTTGGGTCTCCGCCAGAGCCGACTGAAGACCGACGATGATCTAAAGAAGGACCGGGCCCTCATGGGGTCATCCCCTGACTTCTTCAACCACTTGGTCCGCGCCGGCAAGCTTCCGTTCGAGAAGGAACACGCCGATGACATGGTGTACTTTTCCGCGTACGCCATGGTGGGACTGATCCCACCTTTCTCCTCTTTTTTCTTGATGCTGCTAGACTTCTATGGTCTGCAGCTGTACCACCTTGGCCCCCACTCCTTTCTCCTGGTGTCGATCTTTGTCCACTTCTGCGAGATGTGGGTGGGTATTCCCCCCTGCTTGAGCTCTTCTGCGCCTTCTTCACTGTCCACACTACTGGCAGGAGTGACGAGTACCTTGGCTTCTATTATTTTGGGAAGCGCAAGAAGTGCCCGTTCAAGTACTTGCGGTCGTTCCCTTATGGGAAGTGGGACGACTGGAAGAAGGATTGGATCGTCATGAGGGTGGAGGAGCACGAGAAGCTGGAGCTGCCGGAAGGCCTCCCCAACATCGACACTGCAGCTTGGAGTGAAGCTCCAGTGTTGTCGGACACCTTCAACCCTGATCTAACCAGGATCCACCATTGCTTGGAAGGAGGGGTGACTCCTCAGGCGGTGTTCTGTAACTTCCTGGTCAACAGGTGGGCACCGTTGAAGAAGAGGGAGAAGCTTGCTTGGGCCCTCAACAGTGTGATGGATGACAACCGGATCGAGACCGGTTTGAAGTCCAACATGGAGGGTTCAACTTTGGAGTTCCACCTCAAGAAGTTCCAACAAGACATCGACGTCGAGGGTGATGACTTGGCTCCGCCGGCAGCTTTCCTCCCTCTGAACATGGAGGCAGAGTTCAGTAGGGAGCTCCGACGGACGATGTCGGTGCTTGACGACCTTGGTGTCATTGAGAGGCGTTCGATCACCGGGTTGGCGATCTATGGAGCTCCTGAAGGTGGCTCTGCTCCTGCCCCAAAGCCAAGAACCAAAGTCGTAGGCAAGGGCAAGGAGTTGGCCGAGCCCTCGAGCCGTAAGAGGAAGCTAAAGCATGCCAACGGAAGGTCCGTTAGGCCTGCTTATTCCACGACGGCTCCTTCTCTCCGGAGTGGGAGGTCTTCGACGGCAACATCTACTCCAGTAGAGGCATCTTCCCGGGGTGCTAGCTCCGGCCATGTGACTCCAGTACCAGGGCCAGCTGGGGGCTCTGGGTCCAGAGGTCCTTCCCGGTTGAGGGGGCCTCGTCCAAGGCAACGCCGATAGCAGCAGCAAGCTCTGGGGGACCTTCCGGACTGACCTTCTGGGGCCAGTCCGGAGCGTACGGAAAAGAGGTTTCGTGCTAACTGGTGCGAAAGCCTTCTGAGGTAATTTTTGATTTTTTTACCTCAGTTAGTTGTTTTATTGTTATAACTGTATTTTGAGTTTCTTCGTCCTTCATCCACAGCGTGCCTATGAAAAGGGCTGAAGCTCCGGTTCCTGCAGCAGCAGTTGAGGCTGTGCAGGCCGAAGCTCCGGCTCCAATTCCAGCGCCGCCCCAAGAGGTGGCTGAGGCTGCGGCAGCTTCGGTGCTAGCTGTCGTGGTCTTTGACCTCGACTCATCCCCAGAAGCTCCCATGGTAGCGGTTGACCACGGGAATGAATATGTACTAGCGGCACCAGCCTCGGAGGTTGAAGCTCCAGGCTTGGATGCTAAGATGTTGGATGCTCCAGCCACAGAGCCGGAGGTAGCTACGATTCTGGCCCTAGAGCCGGATGTTGTTGAAGCCCCGGCAGTCGAGCCGGTGGTTGATGAGGTCCTGGCGGTAGAGCCGGGTGTTGATGAAGCTCCGTCACTTGAGTCGGTTGTTGAGGAAGCTCCGGCGGTAGAGCCGGTTGCTGCAGAAGTTTCAGCTGTAGAGCTGATTGTCAAAGAGGTTCGGGCTTCTGAGCCAGTTGCTGCAGAGGTGTCGGCGCCTGAACCCATGATGGTCGAAGCGCCAGCACCTGAGCCAACGGCGGAGGAGGCACTTGCGCCAGAGCCGAAAGTAGCTTCTGCTCCGACCAAACCTTCAACACCTGCTCCGGAAGTGGTGATCCCGGAGGTGCCTGCTGCTGAGCCAGGGTGCCAAGATGAAGCTGCTGGCCCCCCGCCCGAGGGGCCAGTTGTTGATGACCTGGCAGCGGGACCTTCGAAGTCGATTCCGGAGGTCGGAACTTCTGCTGCAGGACCTTCCTCGGCGGCGGCCGAGGTTATCCTGGAGGACGGCCCTAGTGCCGTGGAAGCTCAGGGGACCGCTCTTGTAGAGTGGGACCCAATTTTTGTCACTGAAGACCCGCTGGAGCCAGTGGAGAGGACCCCGACGGGTCCGGACCCGATCCCCCTATTGTTGTCTGTTGACAACGCCTGCTCCAGTCTTCGCCAGGTCTAGCTGGCTTTCTACCACGACAGCAAGGCCCTCGAGGAGGAGCTCCAAACCCTTAGGAGGTGGTGCAACCGGCTTCAATTCGAGACCAAGCTGGCGCAGTCAAGGATGGGTGACGACAAGAAGTGGGTGCAGAGGGAGAAGGTCCACATGGAGTACTGGGGTAAGCTGTTGGATGAGAGGGAAAGCATGACGCGATCCCTCGACAACCAGTCTCGGGCCATCTATGAATAGGCCAAAGCTACCAATAGAGCGGCGGACGATCGCTAAGAGAGGCTCGACACCATTCACGCTAGTCTCATCAAGCGCCAGGAGGCTCTTGAGGAGCGGGAGAAAAAGCTCGATGATGAAGAGCAAAAACTCCTGGAGCTGCGGGGCGACCTCGTGAAGAGGGAGGAAGAGCTTGTCCAAAAGACAACTCTGGCTGACAAGAGCCTCAAAGTGCGCATCAAGAAATTGGAGGAGCATTGCGAGGAAGAGGAGAAGAAGGCCTGGGAGCGAGGGCAATATCTCTACAAACAGGAGAATGCTGTCGCTGCCTGGGAGAAGAAAGTGCGGGGCCGAGAGAAGGATCTGGTCAACCCTCGGAACGAGATCCACCTCCGGGAGGAAGAGCTCAGTAGACTCGAAAGGCAGTTTGCTGAAAAGATTCAGCAGAATGCCAAAGAGGTGGAGCGTCTTGCTCGGGAAAACTCAGAGCTTGCGGCGGCCAAAGAGATCCTTGGAGGAGATGCGAGGCATAAGGGCTGTGGAGTCCCAACAAGTTAGGGACTTCCTGGGCAAAGCCAACGACGCGATGACACCAATGGGTTTTAGTCCCGTGTGTCCAGATGATCCGGAGCCAGAGCTGGACCCGGCGTTGGAGGCGCTGAGTTCAGCAGGCAACAAGCTCACCAAGATGGGCGACGTCATCGCGGACCAGCTGGAAACTGAGGGACAGTCCCTGGTGAAGAAAGTCACAGAGTTCGTGCTGACGTGCTACACCAGCCGGGACCCTCAATTCCCCCTGGACCCGGTGCTTGAAGGCCCCATCGAAGGAGAGGGAGAAGCCGCCTGAGCCAGCGTATCGGAGGTTACCCGGAAGGTCGCCCAGTTCTTCCACAGGGTCTAGGACCTTCTCTTTGTAGCTCCCGCTTGTATTCTCTCTTATTCTTCTCAAATTTTGTTATCTCTTGTCTTCAGATGAATGAAATACAAGTTTTTTGTGAATTCCATTTTTTTGTCTTCAACACCTTTGTCTCACTCGGCCCCCTGGTAGATGTACACAATTTGATTGTGAACATGTACCAAGAGGATGTAACAGTTGTTGAAGACTTGCGTGCTTCGAACTCGTAGAACGTAGGTTCAAAGTCTTCGATAGAGTAGGCCCCATGAGGTTGTCGGAACTTAGTGGCTCCGGCATTGACCATCGTTGGAGCTTAGTAGCTCCGGCAGTAGTCTCCATCAACGCGTAGGGCATCAACGGTTAGTCCTCTGGGGTGTCGGAGCTCGGAAGCTCCGGCAGTGACCTCTGTCAACACAGGGTGTGTTAACTGCAGACTCCACTGCAGAGTCTTCCCATCATCTTTTCTTCACGTTGACGGCTGGCCCCCTAGGTTTACCGGAGCTGGGTAGCTCCGGTGACGCTCGTTATCAATGTTTAAACATTGAACACAAGCCACCTAGGGGACGTCGGAGAGTGTGTAAGGATCGAATGCCCAAGAGGGGGGGGGTGAATTGGGCTTCTTTTCAAAAATTAAGGAAATAAAACTTAATTACTAAAAGCCCAATTCCCTAAGCAAACAACCTATGCATTCAAGTGAATAGTAACTTTGCAATATACGAAATGCATAAGTGTAAGGGAGTGGAAGAGAATGCAAACTCCCGAGGAGACACGAGGATTTATCCCGTGGTTCGGCAAGATCGTCAAGATCTTCCCACGTCCACGTTGTGGCACCCACCAAAGGGTATAGCCACATCCAAGTCACCGAGACTAGGGATCTTCACTATTCTTCTCCATTTGCCAACCTCGGCAAGGTGGAGCTCAAGCCTTGTACAACTTGGATCCTCTGGGCTTCCACAATCGTCTTGGCAAGCTCCGGAAGTCACTCTCAGTTACAATCAGCAAGGGACACTCCCTTACAGCTCTCACTACACTAGAGATTCCAATCACCAAGAATGGAGGCACACAAGCACTATCTCTAGCTAGTTCTAGCCTATCTCTTGGTGTGTAAGTGGTATAAATGATGTAGAAGTGATGTTCAATGTCTTGAATGCTTGAGTATGTGTAGAGTATGTCTGGTAGTCAAGACTTTTCGAATAGACAGGTTGAAGGGGTATAAATAGCCAGCTTCTACGAAATAGCCGTTGGAAAAGTAGGCTGACATCACTGCTCTGCGAACACCGGATTATCCGATGTCCCCCCTTTAGTTATCATCGGTCAAATCCAAATTATCTATTGTCATTGTGTCAGATATGACCGTTGTTAGACCGATGTTGCACTTGTCTTCTCATCGGATGATCCAGTGGCACTTCCTCCAGAATTGGTTCAAACTTGATGCTTACTTGAGTGATTGACCGATGGGTTTAAGGTTGTACATCGGATGATCCGGTGCTACACTTGGTCCAAGGATATTGCTTACTGTACTGATGGACCTATGTAACATTGCCCTTACATCGGATGATCCGGTGATTACTTTGTTCTGAGGTCTTCTTCTTCTGCAGAATCAACTCGACCGATGTGTTGTTCTCTGGAAACATCGGTTGATCCGGTGAGTTGATTTTGTTTGCTTCGAGTTGTTCTAAGCAATTCTTTTGTATTTTGCTCGATTGACCTCTTAGACATTTGTTGGAAATATACTTCTGATGATTTTCATGCATAGAATGTTGTCAATTATGGTTGAATGACTTTGACATATGAGCTTTTACTTCTAGTCTTCATAACATTGATTGATCTCATAAAATGATTGTTTAGGAGTCTCCAATGATCAATAGTTGATGTTCATATTCATATAGATTTCATTTGATTGAGTGATATGGGAGACCTTGCATCCACAAATTCATTAGTAAAATCCAAAGGTTGTCATTAATCACCGAAACCGTACCTCATGGGGGCCTAGATGCTTTCAATCTCCCCCTTTTTGGTGATTGATGACAACACAACAAGTGAAGCATAATAGTAATGAATTTGATAATAGGATACTCAAGAAGATATGCAATGAGTACAAGGTTATCACACTTAAAACTTGAAGGCTGAAAACCAACCAATAACTCGAAAGCTCAATCGATGAATAACTCAAGAGAATAAGTGGTCATAAGATGTAGATAGACACCAATAAGCTCAATAGATCAATAACTTAAGAGTACTCAATGAATAACAAAGGAGTAGCAAAAACACCAAATTACAAAATATATAGATAAACTCCCCCTATAGCTAGGACTCCTGAAAGCATCTAGGCCCCATGAGGTACGGTTTTGGTGATTAATGACAACCATTCGATATTACTAATGAATTTGTGAATGCAAGGTCCCAATAACACTCAATCAAATGAAATCAAAATTACATTGGAGACCCATATAAACTCAACGAGTGAGATCAAATCAAATCATATGAAGAAAAGAAGTGAAAGCTCTAACTTAACATCACTCAAATGCTTGAAGACAATCAAAACAACATTTCAAACAAGTGTCAAAGAGGTCACAGGTTCAAATTCCAAAAGAACAACTCAAAACAACTCGAAGTCAACAAGTTGAACACACCGGATCATCCGATGGTTTTTTGAGTTGACTTCATCGGTCGAGTTGGATCAACTGAAGAAGAAGACCTCAGACAAATGCACTCACCGGATCATCCGATGTGAGTGGCTCAGTGACATCGGTCCACCAGTACAATTTGCAATACCATTGGACCAAGTGAAGCACCGGATCATCCGATGTGCAGAATTACACACATCGGTCGATCACTCCAGTAAGCATCAAGATCAAGCAAATTCTGGAGGAAGAGCCACCGGATCATCCGATGAGAAGACAGGTCAACATCGGTCTAACAACGGTCATATCTGACACAGTGACATCAGCTAATTTGGCTTTGACCGATGATAACTGAAGGGGAGACATCGGATCATCCGATGTTTGCAGAGAAGTGATGTCAGCCTACTTTTCCAACGGCTATTTCGTGGAGGCTGGCTATTTATACCCCTTCAACCTGTCAAATCGATCTGACTTGAAGCCCAGACATACTCTACACATCCTAGAGCATTCAAGCAATAGAGCTACCACTTTCACATCATTTGATCATCATTTGTACACCAAGAGATAGGCTAGAACTAGCTAGAGACAGTGCTTGGGTGCCTCCACTCTTGGTGATTGGAGTCTCTAGTGTAGTGAGAGCAATAAGGGAGTGTCCCTTGGTGTTTGTGACTTCCGGAGCTTGCCAAGAGGATTGTGGAAGCCCGGAGGATTCCAAAGTGTACAAGGCTTGAGCTCCACCTTGCCAAGGTTGGCGAACGGAGAAGAATAGTGAAGACCCCCTTGTCTCGGTGACTTGGGAGTGGCAAAACCCCTCTGTGGGTGCCACAACGTGGATGTAGGAAGATCCTTGTGATCTTACCGAACCACGGGATAAACTCCGTGTCCCTTGAGCGTTTGCATCCCTCTCCCTTTTTTTTACACTTATGCAATCTTCATTCCGCAACTTTAATTTACATTGATTGCATAGTTTAATCGTATAGGGAATTGGGCTTTAGGTTGTTAGTTTTTAATTGCCTTAAAATTTGAAAGAAAGCCCAATTTACCCCCCCTCTTGGGCGTTTCGATCCTTACAATTGGTATCAGAGCGAGGTTGCTCATTGGATCATTCTAGCTTCACCGCTAGAGAGCTTAAATGGCCAAGAATGGGGGTTCGGTTCCTACCTTCGAGGGCAAGAACTTTGCCTATTGGAAAGCACGCATGCGTGCCTACCTAGAGGTTATTGCTCCCGAAGTTTGGGAAGCAACCCATGCGGGATTTGGAGATCCCAATTATGTTGGTGATCAACTAAAATGGGATGCTAAGGCTAGAAATGCCATCTATGAATGTATAAGTCAAGACGTATTTGCTAGAATTGCTAGTAAAGAGAGAGCTTGTGAAATTTGGGCATGTTTAATTGAAATTCATGAGGGCTCATCTCGTGTTAAAGAACTCAAATATCACTTGCTTAAATCCAAGTATGATGAATTCAAAATGCTTCCTCATGAGAATGTTAACCAAATGTTTTCTCGTTTAAATGTGCTCATTGAGGAGATTAACGCACTTGACATTGCTTCTCTTGGTAAGGGACTTATCAACCGCAAGATCCTCATGCTTCTACCCAAGCCCAAGTACAACATTATCAATTCAATGCTCCAAAAGGAATCACTTGACAACATTGAAGTCTCGGAGCTCATTGGAGAAATTCATGCTCATGAGATGAGCGTACTTGGAATGATGGAGGAGTCATCGTCAAAAACCATTGCTCTCAAGGCTTCAACTAAGAAGACAACTCCCAAGAAAAGGAAAGTGGTTGAGCCTAGCTCAAGCGAAGAAGAGCAAGCAACAAGCGAAGATGACGATGATGAGCTTGCATTGATGATGAGAAAATTCTCACGTCTAAACTCCAAGATCGCAAAGAAGGGATACTCTTTTGATCCCAAGAAGAAAGCCTTCCTCCCAAGAAAAGATGAAAATAAGACATGCTATAATTGTGGTGATCAAGGCCACATATCATATGATTGTCCAAGACCGGACAAGAGGAAGGACAACCACAAGGGAAAGAATCGAAAGCTAGAAGAAAGTGATGAAGATGAAGAAGAGGTCAAGCCCAAGCGCTCCTTTGGAAAGAAGAAATTTGACAAAGGCAAGAAGACCAAGCTCTTTCCAAAGAAGAGAAGAGGGCCCCAAAAAGTCTTCATGTGCGAGGCCAATGAGTGGATCACGGATGAAGAATCAAGCGACGAAGAGAGTGAAGATGAAGAAAACTTGGCGGGCCTTGCCATCGTCAACAAGGACAACTCACCTCTTCGTCCACCTCCTATGTGCCTCATGGCAAAAGGTAACACTAAGGTACGTGATGACTCTAGCGATGATGATGATGAGCTCTCCCCCGATGAATTAGCATCTATGATTAATGAATACCATGTCATCATAAAAAGGGAAAAGAGCAAGGTTAAGGCACTTGAACAAGCTTGTGCTAAACTTGAGAGTGCGAAGCTCGATTTGCATGACAAGTATGTAACCATACTTAAAGAGCATGACACGCTCAAAACACACGTCAAGCAAATCGAGGAGGAAAATGCTCAAATCAAGATTGATCATCATGAGCTTGACTTAGCAAACCAAGCACTCTTGGGAAAGCACAATGACTTGGTTCAAGAACATGAAGTGCTTAACCGTGCTTATGAAGCAATTGAACTAAAAATGAAAAACATGAAAAAGGAAACCCTTGATGGCAAAGTATCAACTACTTCACATGCCACTAATATTTTGGATGAGTCCTTGCCTTTGAAAGCAAACCTTAGGGAGAAGGAGTTGATGGACGAGATTGAAAGTCTCCGCACTAGTGTGGCAAGACTTTCTAAGGGGGAGGACAAGCACAAGGAAATCCTCTACCAACAAGCTAAAGGCTTCAACAAGAGAGGACTTGGATCCTTCCCGGTGCTCAACAAAGGGAAGGTGCCCTCACCGGAGCTTAGGACGAGCTTCATCAAAGAAGTTGGTTCCTATTGCCAACATTGTGAGGTCACCGGACATCACACGAGGGAGTGTCCTCTTCCCAACCGTCCCTCTCCAAAATTGCCTCCTAACTACAAAACTACTTTCAATGATTACCACTATCTCTTGAGCAAAGTAGGTGGCAAGGTGAAGGCAAGGTTCATCGGCAAAGACATTAAGGGCATGAAGGGGAAGCTCCCCAAGCAACTTTGGGTCCCAAAATCACTTGTATCACACATACAAGGACCTAAGTTGGCTTGGGTGCCTAAACTCAAAAACTAACTTCATGCGTGTAGGTGAACTACAAAGCCGGAGGAAAGCATTGGGTACTCGATAGCGGGTGCACTCAACATATGACCGGCAATGATGGTATGTTCACCACCATAGAGAACCCCGATAATCATGAACAAGTCACCTTTGGTGACAACTCAAAGGGGAAGGTAATTGGTTTAGGTAAAATTGCTATTTCGCATGATTTGTCCATTTCTAATGTACTATATGTTAAGTCACTTAGTTTCAATCTACTTTCCATTGCACAACTATGTGATCTTGGACTAACGTGCACCTTTGACAAGAATGGTGTTGTAGTAACTAGTGAATCAAGCAAAGAACTAATCTTCAAAGGCTTTCGGCATGGACATCTTTACTTGGTGGACTTCTCCAACAAGGATGCTAGCTTGACCACTTGTCTTTTCACTAAGACAAGCTTGGGTTGGCTATGGCATCGACGCATTGCTCACATTGGGATGAGCAAGCTTAAGAAGTCGTTCAAGCTTGGGATGGTGACCGGCGTGAAGGATGTCACGTTTGAGAAGAACAAGCTTTGTAGTGCTTGTCAAGCCGGGAAGCAAGTTGCTTCACACCACCCAATGAAGACAATGGTGTCAACCTCCAAGCCGCTTGAACTACTCCACATGGACCTCTTCGGACCGTCCACATATCAAAGTCTTGGTGGTAATTTCTATTGTCTTGTTATTGTTGATGACTATTCTAGATATGCTTGGACCTTGTTTCTAGGTGACAAGGGTGAAACTACGGAAATCTTCAAGACCTTTGCTAAACGTGCTCAAAGGGAATTTCAACTTCCCATCATCAAGGTCCGGAGTGACAACGGCACCGAGTTCAAAAACTACAACATTGGGGAGTGGTGTGATCGTGAAGGCGTGAAGCATGAGTTTTCGGCCACATACACCCCTCAACAAAATGGTGTCGTTGAAAGGAAGAACAAGACTCTCATCACCCTTGCTAGAGCAATGCTTGATGACTATGGCACGTCGGAGAAGTTTTGGGCCGAAGCAATCAACACGGCGTGCCATGCCGCAAATAGGGTCTACCTTCACCGACTACTCCAAAAGACCCCATATGAGCTCCTCATTGGGAGAAAGCCCAACATCTCCTACTTTAGAGTCTTTGGGTGCAAATGCTACATCTACCGCAAGAAAAGGCTCGGTAAGTTTGAAAGAAGATGTGATGTTGGTATTTTTCTTGGTTATGCATCAAACTCAAAAGCATATCGAGTATTCAACCAAACCTCTGGGCTAGTTGAAGAAAGTTGTGATGTTGAGTTTGATGAGACTAATGGCTCCCAAGAGTAGAGTTTTGGTCATGATGATATAGATGATGAGCCTCTACGAGAAGCCATGAAAAACATGAACATTGGAGACATCAAGCCCGAAGTTGAGGAGAGCCATGATCAAGGGGGAGCATCAAGTTCCACAATCAACACCTCCATGGCGCCTCAAGTTGATGAAGAAGAAGAGAAAGATGATCCATTGCCAATGCAAGACTCACAAGCCACACAACACCAACAACAAGAAGAAGAAGTCCAAGATCAAGTCCAACCACAAGACGAGCAAGATGCTCCACCACCGCCAAGTGCCTCACAATCACTTATGAGGCATGGACGCATCTCCAAGGCGCATCCGATTGATCAAATCATCAGAAGTCCGTCACGGGGAGTAAGTACTCGTTCTCGCCATGTCGCTTCATTTTGTGAGCACTACTCTTTTGTTTCGTATGTAGAACCCACTCATATAGAGGAAGCACTCCAAGATCCAAATTGGGTGATGGCCATGCAAGAAGGACTCAACAACTTCACCCGCAATGAAGTTTGGGTGTTGGAGGAGCGACCCAAGAACAAGAACGTCATCGGAACGAAGTTGGTGTACCACAACAAACAAGACGAGAATGGTGTTGTGGTCCGCAATAAGGCAAGACTTGTGGCCAAGGGTTTTTCAC
The DNA here is from genome assembly GCA_036927565.1 of Tuctoria greenei. Taxonomy (NCBI): domain Eukaryota; kingdom Viridiplantae; phylum Streptophyta; class Magnoliopsida; order Poales; family Poaceae; genus Tuctoria; species Tuctoria greenei. Next base: position 141,805,250 of record JAYESD010000009.1, read on the forward strand.
AAGTTGAAGGATTAGACTTTGGAGAAACATTCGCTCCGGTCGCTCGGTTAGAAGCCATTCGCATACTCCTTGCTTTTGCTTCACATCACAATATAATGCTTTATCAAATGGATGTTAAAAGTGCCTTTCTTAATGGTTATATTAACGAGCTTGTTTATGTTGAGCAACCTCCCGGGTTTGAAGATCCGAGGAATCCTAACCATGTGTATAGGTTACACAAGGCGCTCTACGGGCTCAAGCAAGCACCTAGGGCGTGGTATGAACGTCTAAGGGATTTCTTGGTCATGCAAGGATTCAAGATCGGGAGGGTGGACTCTACACTCTTCACCAAGGACATCGACGGGGATTTTTTCATTTGTCAAATTTATGTCGATGATATTATCTTTGGCTCAACTAACAAATCTCTTAGCCATGAGTTTGGCACCATGATGTCTAGGGAATTCGAGATGTCAATGATTGGAGAGCTCAACTTCTTCCTTGGATTCCAAATCAAGCAACTTCAAGAGGGAGCCTTTGTCTACCAAGAGAAATACACCAAGGATCTCTTGAAGAAATTTGAGATGGGAGATTGTAGCTCAAGAAGCACTCTAATGGCAACAAATTGCCATCTCGACACGGATAAGGATGGTAAACCTATTGACCAATCTCACTACCGCTCTATGATTGGTTCATTGCTTTATCTTACCGCATCTAGGCCCGATATAATGTTTAGTGTATGCTTATGTGCCCGCTTTCAAGCGGCTCCTAAAGAATCGCATAAGAAGGCGGTCTTTAGGATACTTAGGTATCTTAAGCATACCCCTAGTATGGGCTTGTGGTACCCTAAAGGTACAACCTTCCAACTCTTGGGATACTCGGATTCGGACTTTGCCGGATGCCGCGTAGATCGCAAGAGTACCTCCGGTGGGTGCCACTTGCTTGGGCGTTCCCTAGTGTCTTGGTCTAGCAAAAAGCAAAATTCCGTGGCTTTGTCCACCGCGGAAGCGGAGTATATAGCGGCCGGTGCATGTTGTGCCCAAATTCTATATATGAAGCAAACCCTTTTGGACTTTGGAATTAAAATTGGTTGTGTGCCTCTCCTTTGTGACAATGAAAGTGCGGTTAAGATAGCTAGAAACCCCGTTCAACACTCCCGCACTAAGCACATTGATATTCGCCATCACTTCTTACGGGATCATGAGGCTAAAGGAGACATCTCTTTGCAAGGTGTTAGACCCGAAGAACAATTGGCGGATATATTCACTAAACCACTTGATGAGAAAACCTTTTCTAGACTTAGAAATGAATTAAATGTGCTAGATGCATCCAACGTCATGTGAGTTGCCATGTTCATGTAAGGATGCATATCATATAGGTCTTGTCTAACTCTCAAAGGATAGGGGCGAGCTAGAAATAGTTTTCCCTGAAGAAGCCTTTGGAAGGTTTAAACTTGGCAAGATAGATTTATTTTATGCCTTGCATGATCTCTGCCATATAGACTTGCACTCATTCTATTTCTTGCACTAATTTGTTTGGCATTGCATACGGTAGATTGTCACAAAGGGGAACCCACCTCGTGAGAAAGAGACTTGTTTGAAATGCAATATCTCAACTCATTTAAGGTGGAAAGAACAAAATGTTAGGTACGTTAATGCCTAGAGGAACATGCTTCAAAGAGATAGAAGTCTTCATACTCTACCTCACAAAGCATGGGCCTTACATTTTATCTTGGATATTTTTCCTCCATTTTTCTCGGTGTTCCATTTGCCTTAAGGTCTAGCCAAGCTATTGGCATATTAGCTTTTTGAGGGGTAAGGGGTTGCCCAAAAAGTCCTAAGACATGTGTTTCTCTTTGATTGTTTGTTTGGTCAAAGGACATATATGGGATGTTTCTGTTCTGTTGTCATCGGATTATCCAATGCCTAAATCAATCCCTCATCGGATCAACTGGTGTTCAATCTTCAAGGGCCAGTTCAGTCATAACCTCAAATGATCCGACGCGTTCATTCTGAAAAACATCGGTCCATCCGGTGTTCTCTCTTATGGAGCTGTGGTCAATTCAACCGATGTTTACTTCCTCCAACGTCGGATCATCCGGTGTCAACATTCCTCTTTTGAACACCCTTACTGTGCCATTCGACCGATGACCCAAACCCTAAACGTCGGTCCATCCAATGTCAACAGCAATTTTTGAATATCCTTACTGTGGCATTCGACCGATGTTCATTTCACCTAGCATCGGTCCATCCGGTGTTAAAATTTCGGCTAGGGTTTGGGGTCCACTATTTAAACCCGCGCGCCGCCACCTCCTTCTCTCTCCCCGACGCCATCGCTCTCCCGTGCCCTCGCCGCCGCCTCTCGCCCACCTCGCCGCAGCCAACCGCGCCGCCACCTCCTCCGCCGCCAGTCGCCGCCGCCGCCGCCGCCCACAGCGCCGCCGTCGTGCTCCTGCCGGGCGCCGCCACCGCACACCCGCGCCGCCTCACCTCCAAGCGCCGCGCCGCCGCCTCCACCCTCGCGCCGCTCGTCGCACCGCCGCCTCCACGCACCTCTCCACCGCATCCAAGCACCGCCACCACTCTTCCCTCCATCGCAGCGCCTCCACCCTGCGACGCTGCCATCTCCGGTCACCTCCCCGTCGCTAGGGTTTCCCGGCCCGTCGATCTTCACGTCCCGTCGTCGACTCCATGCAAACTCGTGATTGCAATGGCTCGCGACAAGAAGAACAAGGGCAAGGCCATCGCGGAGCCCGCCGCGAAGAAGCAGAAGGTGTCCAAAGAAGAAAAGAAGGCGTTGATGGCCGCTCGCGCCGCCGAGGAGCGTGAGCATGGCCGCGGAGGGTCCCTGAGGATCCGCGAGGCTCGTTCCAGGCAGCCTCCCGTGATCGACGACTCCGAGGCCGAAGAGGAGCCGGTTGAGCCTCTCGTCCGCCGGCGCTCAGCCCGGACACGTGGAGGTCACACCGAGGCTGCTCCTCGTCCGAGACCGATGGCTGCCGACCGTCGTGAGGACAGGGAGGCCGAGAGGGCCATCTACGAGATGGACACGGCCGTCCGTGTCAGTGAGGGAGTCCGTCTCACGGACTACCGGAAAATGAAGGCCAAGCAGCTACGCAAGCTTCGTTGGAGCGTGCTACTTGAGGAGTGGTACCCTCAGCCCCGTGAAGCTCTTGTGGACAGTCGTTTCTGGACTGTCACCCAGGCGTCTCTCTACGAGACCTACAGACTTCGGGGGCACAAGCTTTTTCAGCACAACTACTTGGACTGGGGGCAGCTTGCAGTGGCAGCGGAGTCAGAGGTCCGTTCATACTTTGAGAGGTACAGAGGTTTGGTGCAGCTGCTTGCTTATGAGAGAAGTGCTTATGTGGAAGATTGGGTCTGTGTCTTCTATGCGACCCTGTACATCTCTGAGGGCAGGAGGTCTATTGATTTCATGTTTATGGGACAGCGCTACCACCTCTCGAGGCAGACTTTGGGGCAGCTTCTTGGTTTGGACCTGCACGACACCTGCGTGCACGAGAAGGTCTATGGGTAGGCAGATCCACCGAGGAGGCCACTTATTGGAGGAGTAGCACCACAGCTTGACGAGATCCGGTCCCTGTTTGGCCCCACGTTCTCTCCGGACCAGCCGAGAGTTCCAGCTCTTCTGACCCCAGCTGCGCGCATTGTGCACCTCGCCTTGCGCCGCACGCTCCTGCCGAGGTCAGAATACTTGGAGGGGTTCACTAGTCCGCAGCAGACCCTCCTGTTCTACATAATGAACGGTATGGATTTCGACATTGTGGACATCCTCCTGTGCGAGATGGAAGACGTGATCACAGACGGGGTTGGCATGATGAGGCAGATGGTCTACGGGCACTGGATCAGTTACATATGCTCTATGATGGTGCCTGAGGGGGATGCAGCACAGGCCAGGCTTGCTGACGAGAGCGTGACTCGCTTTGGTCACTATCGTGCCTCTGCTCCTGGAGACCGTCGCCTTGGTCATCCAGTTGAGCGCCAGGTCCGGGCCCGTCTGTCAGAGGAAGATTGGTCCGACCTAGAGTGGGAGGACGAGAGGCTTGCTGAGGCTGAGGCTCAGGGGGAGGACCTGCAGCATATCTGGTCTGAGAGCGACACCGACGACAGTGTCGAGGAGTACTTCCCTCCTCCCCCCTCTCCCCGGCAGCACGACGCGGAGGCTGGAGGTTCTACAGTGCCACCTCCCACTCAACCTCCCGTCACTGAGGCGCAGGTCACACAGCCGTCTGAGCTGACTTCGCTCCTCCAGCAGATGGTCGAGCAGCAGCGACTGGACAGGCTGGCCGCCGAGCAGGCCCGCGCGGAGCAGGCTGCGCATCTTCTTGAGCTCCAGCAGCAGCAGCAGGAGATGCAGCGTCAGATCGCCCGTGAGAGGCGTGAAGACACTGATCGGCCGACGGGGCTCATCGACCAGATGCACCAGCGCACTCTGGACCAGCAGCAGCAGACGCAGCAGGCGATGATTGGGATCCTGGGGTTGATCACCAACCTCTACACCCAGACCGGGATCGCCCTTCCATCGCAGCTGCCTGGAGTAGCTCCTCCGCCTCCTGTCTTGGCTCCAGCTGCTGCACCAGTGGCTCCAGTTCCCTCCACTCCGATCCCTTCGTTCAGCATGTCCACGCTGTTGGCTCCAGGTGCTCCTCTTCACTCCCCACTGCCGGCCACTTCACTGTTCCTTCAGACGCCGGCCTCTGTCACCAGTGTACCTGCTCCAGCACCTCCAGCACCTCCTCCTCAGCAGGCACTAACGGTGGCATCTTCGGCTCTGGCAGCACCCTCCTCCGCTACTCCGGCCAGCAGCTCCGACGACAGCGGCGGTGACCAGTTCGTCATCGCGCCCAGCTCTCAGGGTCTGTAGGTGCTCGGATCCTTTTTTTGGTGTCTTGATGCCAAAGGGGGAGAAGAGGTAGAAGAGTCAGGGGGAGTGGTAGTAGTAGTTTCAGGGGGAGTGTGTGTTTATCGTTTGCATTCGTGCTTGAGTACTCTTTTGTAATTTTAATTAAGCACTCTTCCGCTTGTCTCATTTGTTTATGGTTTTAATCGATTGAGCTTTTCGCACCATAAATTTCATTTGCTTTTTACAAGCTTAATGTGTCTTATCTTGTATTCATTGCATATCTACTTGAGTATTGTATCATCAAATTCATTATTATTGCGCTTTAAACTATTGTGTTGTCATCAATCACCAAAAAGGGGGAGATTGAAAGCATCTAGGCCCCATGAGGTACGGTTTTGGTGATTAATGACAACCATTCGATATTACTAATGAATTTGTGAATGCAAGGTCCCAATAACACTCAATCAAATGAAATCAAAATTACATTGGAGACCCATATAAACTCAACGAGTGAGATCAAATCAAATCATATGAAGAAAAGAAGTGAAAGCTCTAACTTAACATCACTCAAATGCTTGAAGACAATCAAAACAACATTTCAAACAAGTGTCAAAGAGGTCACAGGTTCAAATTCCAAAAGAACAACTCAAAACAACTCGAAGTCAACAAGTTGAACACACCGGATCATCCGATGGTTTTTTGAGTTGACTTCATCGGTCGAGTTGGATCAACTGAAGAAGAAGACCTCAGACAAATGCACTCACCGGATCATCCGATGTGAGTGGCTCAGTGACATCGGTCCACCAGTACAATTTGCAATACCATTGGACCAAGTGAAGCACCGGATCATCCGATGTGCAGAATTACACACATCGGTCGATCACTCCAGTAAGCATCAAGATCAAGCAAATTCTGGAGGAAGAGCCACCGGATCATCCAATGAGAAGACAGGTCAACATCGGTCTAACAACGGTCATATCTGACACAGTGACATCAGCTAATTTGGCTTTGACCGATGATAACTGAAGGGGAGACATCGGATCATCCGGTGTTTGCAGAGAAGTGATGTCAGCCTACTTTTCCAACGGCTATTTCGTGGAGGCTGGCTATTTATACCCCTTCAACCTGTCAAATCGATCTGACTTGAAGCCCAGACATACTCTACACATCCTAGAGCATTCAAGCAATAGAGCTACCACTTTCATATCATTTGATCATCATTTGTACACCAAGAGATAGGCTAGAACTAGCTAGAGACAGTGCTTGGGTGCCTCCACTCTTGGTGATTGGAGTCTCTAGTGTAGTGAGAGCAATAAGGGAGTGTCCCTTGGTGTGTGTGACTTCCGGAGCTTGCCAAGAGGATTGTGGAAGCCCGGAGGATTCCAAAGTGTACAAGGCTTGAGCTCCACCTTGCCAAGGTTGGCGAATGGAGAAGAATAGTGAAGACCCCCTTGTCTCGGTGACTTGGGAGTGGCAAAACCCCTCTGTGGGTGCCACAACGTGGATGTAGGAAGATCCTTGTGATCTTACCGAACCACGGGATAAACTCCGTGTCCCTTGAGCGTTTGCATCCCTCTCCCTTTTTTTTACACTTATGCAATCTTCATTCCGCAACTTTAATTTACATTGATTGCATAGTTTAATCGCATAGGGAATTGGGATTTAGGTTGTTAGTTTTTAATTGCCTTAAAATTTGAAAGAAAGCCCAATTCACCCCCCCCCCCCTCTTGGGCGTTTCGATCCTTACAACTCCCCCTAAGACTAAGCTATCCTCCCCCTGACTCTTCTCTAACTCTTCTCCCCCTTTGGCATCAAGACACCAAAAAGGAATCCGAGTACCTAAGAATCCTGAGTGCTTGGAGCGATGACGAACTGGTCACCGTCAGGGGTGCTTTCGTCGGAGCTGCTGCCTGCTGCTGCGGCTGAAGCTGGAGTAGAAGTGGAGGGAGCTGTAGGAGCCGTAGGATCCGCTGTCGGTGCCTGCTGAGTCGGAGCTGCTGGCAACGGAGCACTGACAACGGATGCTGGCGTCTGCTGGAACAACGTCATAGCCGGCAGCAGAGAGTGGATCGGTGCACCTGGAGCAAGCAGTGGAGACATGCTGATCGTCGGGATCGGTGTGGTCGGCACTGGAGCTGCAGCTGGAGCAAGGACAGGCGGGGGTGGAGCAAAGCCTGGCAGCTGTGACGGCAGGGCAATCCCAGTCTGGGTGTAGAGGTTGATGATCAACTCCCGGATGCCCATCATCGCCTGCTGCGTCTGCTGCTGCTGGTCGAGGGGGCACTGGTGCATCTAATCTATCAGTCCAGTCAGCCTGTCTGTGTCCTATCGCCTCTCACAGGCGATCTGGCGCTGCATCTCCTGCTGCTGCTGCTGGAGCTCCAAAAGACGTGCTGCCTGCTCAGCTCGGGCCTGCTTAGCTGCAAGCCGGTCCAGGCGCTACTGCTCAACCATCTGCTGTAGGAGTGAAGTAAGCTCGGACGACTGAGAGACATGTGCCTCTGAGACGGGAGGTGGAGTAGGAGGTGGCACAGTCGAGCCTCCAGCCTCCGCGTCTTGCTGCCTGGGTGAGGGAGGAGGTGGGAAGTACTCCTCAAAGCTGTCATCCGTGTCGCTCTCGGACCATATATGCTGAAGGTCCTCACCCTGAGCCTCTGCCTGTGTCAGTCTCTCATATACCTTCTCCAGATCTGACCAATCCTCCTCGAATAGCCGAGCACGGACCTGATGCTCGACTGGACGGCCAAGGCGGCGGTCTCCAGGAGCTGGAGCACGATAGTGGCTGAACCGTGTGACACTCTCGTCAGTGAGACTGTCACGCACGACGAACCCCTCAGGAGCAACCATGTAGAGCAAGTAGCTGATCCAGTGTCCAAACACAAGCTGCCTCATCATGTCAACTCCATCAGTGATCACGTCCTCCATCTCACATATGGGGATGTCCACAATATCGAACTCCATCCCGTTCATGATGTAGAACAGGAGGGTCTGCTGCAGGCTGGTGAACCCCTCTAGGTATCCGGACCTTGGCAAAAGTGTGCGGCGCAAGGCAAGGTGCACTGTGCGCGCAGCTGGAGTCAGCAGTGCCAGTACCCTCGGCTGGTCTGGAGAGAAAGACGGTGCAAACAGAGAGCGTATCTCCTCCAGTGGTGGTGCCACTCCTCTAGTGAGTGGCCTCCTCGGCGGGTCTGCCTGTCCATACACTCTCTCGTGCAGGCAAGTGTCGTGGAGATCCACTCCTAGCAGCTGTGCCAAAGTCTGTCTCGTCAAGTGATGGTGCTGGCCCATGAACATGTAGTCTATAGATCTGCAGCCCTCAGAGACGTAGAGGGTAGCGTAGAATACGCGGACCCAGTCCTCCACGTAGGCACTCCTCTCGTAGAACATCAGCTCCACCAACCCTCTATACCTCTCAAAGTAGGGGCGTATCTCTGTCTCGGCTGCCAGGACAAGCTGATCCCAATCCAGAAAGTTGTGCTAGAAGAGCTTATGGCCTAAACGTCTATAGGTCTCGTATAGCAATGCTTGTGTCAAGGTCCAAAACCGGCTGTCCACAAGTGACTCTCTGGGACGAGGGAACCACTCCTCTAGTAGAATGTTCCATCTGAGCTTCCTGAGCTGCTTGGCCTTCATCTTTCTGTAATCCGTCAGCCGGACACCCTCACCAACACGGACGTTGGTGTCCATCTCATAGACGGCTCTCTAGGCCACCCTGTCCTCTCGAAGATCGGCAGCAGATGGTATCGAATGTGGTACTGCCGCGGGATGACCCCCACGGGTCTTGGCTGAGCGCTAGCGAACAAGCAGCACTTCCGGCTCTTCTTCTTCCTCGGACTCATCTAGCACGGGAGGCTGCCTCGGACGAGCCTCGCGGATCCTCAATGATCCTCCTCGGCCACGCTCTCGCTCCTCGGCGGCATGAGCGGCCATCAAAGCCTTCTTTTCCTCCTTCGACAGCTTTTGCTTCTTTGTGGTCGGCTCCGCAATGGCCTTGCCCTTTCCCTTCTTGTCATGAGCCATTGCGATGAGGCAAGTGACAATGCGCGTGAATGAAGTCGACGATGTCAAGTGTACGGAACGGCGACACGAAGATCATCGCAGCCGGAAACCCTAGCGGCGTAGTGGCGGCCGTAGAGGGAGGCACCACGGCGACGCAGAGGGCAGTGGTGCGGCTGTGCTTGGGGCGGCAGCGGTGGTGCACGGGAGGCGGCGGTCGGCGGCACTTGGGTGGAGCGGCTGCGGCGGTGGAGGGGAGCGGCGGCGGTGCTGCTGCGGTGGTGCGGCGGCGGCCGGAGGGCGGCAGTGGCCGGAGTGCTGCGGTGGCGGTAGGGCGAGGGAGCGGCGGCGGTGGAAGGGCGAGCGAGCGTTGGGGTCGGGGAGAGAGAAAGGAGGGAGGCGAAGGGGCGTTTAAAAAGTAGGTCCCAAACCCTAGCTTAATTATTTAACACCGGATGGACCGACGTTAAAAGATAGGAGCATCGGTCGAATGACACAGTAAGGGTATTCAAAAAGGTACCGTTGACACCGGATGGTCCGACGTGGAAGGGAATATCATCGGTGGATTTCAGCACAGTTCCAGAAATGTGAACATCGGATGCACCGATGTTTCTCAGAATGAACTCGTCGGTTGATTTATGTTACTGACTGAGCTGACCCTTGGCTTTTGAACACAAAGTGATCCGATGAAGGTCTAGCCTAAGCATCGGATAATCCGATGACTACAAAACAACAACATCCCATATATGTCCTTTGACCAAACACACAAACAACGAGAAACACATGTCTCAGGACTTTTTGGGCAACCCCTTACCCCTCAAAAAAGCTAATTTGCCAATAACTTGGCTAAGCCTTAAAGCGAATAGAACACCAAAGAAAATAGGAAGGAAATCATCTAAATAAAATGTAAGGCCCATGCTTTGTGAGCTAGAGGGTGAAGCCTTCTATCTCTTAAAAGCATGTTCCTTTAGGCATTAACACACCTAACATTTTGTTCTTTCCACATCATATGAGTTGAGATATTGCATTTCAAACAAGTCTCTTTCTCATGAGGTGGGTTCCCCTTTGTGACAATCTACCGTATGCAATGCCAAACAATTTATAGTGCAAGAAATTTAAATATTGCAAGTCTATATGGCATGCATCAAGACATAAAGTAAATCTATCTTGCCAAATTTGAACCTTTCAAAGGCCTCTTCAGGGAGAGCCACTCTCCAAGACTTGGGGAAACCCAAAAGAACCTCTATCCCAAGCTAACCCTTGCTCACCCCTATCCTTTGAAAGTTAGACAAGACCTATATGAGGTGCATTCTTACATGATAACTTACATGACGTTCGATGCATCTAGCACATTTAACTCACTCCTTAGCTTGGAAAAAGTTTTCTCATATAGTGGTTTAGTGAAGATATCCGCCAATTGTTCTTCGGACCTAACACCTCGCAAAGAGATGTCTCCCTTAGCTTCATGGTCCCTCAAGAAATGATGGCGAATATCAATGTGCTTAGTGCGGTAGTGTTGAACAGGGTTTTTAGCTATCTTAACCGCACTTTCATTGTCACAAAGGATAGGCACACAACCAAGTTTAATACCAAAGTCCAAAAGGGTTTGCTTCATATAAAGAATTTGGGCACAACATGCACCGGCCGCGATATATTCTGCTTCTGCCGTGGACAAGGCAACGAAATTTTGCTTCTTGCTATACCAAGATACTAGGGAATGCCCAAGCAAGTGGCACCCACCGGAGGTACTCTTGCGGTCCACACGGCATCCGGCAAAGTCCGAATCTGAGTAACCTAAGAGATGGAATTTTGCACCTTTAGGGTACCACAAGCCCACACTAGGGGTATGCTTAAGATACCTTAGTATCCTAAAGACCGCCTTCCGATGCGACTCTTTAGGTGCCGCTTAAAAGTGAGCACACAAGCATACACTAAACATGATATCGGGCCTAGATGCGATAAGATAAAGCAATGAACCAATCATAGAACGGTAGTTAGATTGATCAATAGGTTTACCGTCCTTATGCACGTCGAGATACAATTTGTTGCCATTGGAGTGCTTCTTGAGCTACAATCTCCCATCTCAAATTTCTTCAAGAGGTCCTTGGTATACTTTTCTTGATAGACGAAGGTCCCCTCTTGAAGTTGCTTGATTTGAAATCCAAGGAAGAAGTTGAGTTCTCCAATCATTGACATCTCAAATTCCCTGGACATCATTTTTCCAAACTCATGGTAAGAGCTTCGTTAGTTGAACCAAAAATAATATCATTGACATAAATTTGACAAATAAATAATTTTCCGTCGTTGTGTAGATGTTGGAACTTGAAGCTCCCCCTTGATCATGGCTCTCCTCAACTTTAGGCTTGTCACAACAACATCATTCTTGCTAAAGGTGCACGTTAGCCCAAGATCACAAAATTTGTGCAATAGAAAGCAAATTGAAACTAAGTGACTTAACATGCAACATATTTGAAATAAATAAACCATGTGAAAGATACAATCTTACCCAACCGAATTACCTTCCCCTTAGAATTATCACCAAAGGTGACTTGTTCATGATTGTCGGGGGTCCTTTATGGAGGTGAACATACCATCATTGCCGGTCATGTGTTGAGTGCACCCGCTATTGAGTACCCAATGCTTTCCACCGACTTTGTAGTTCACATACACACATGAATTCAGTTTTTTATTTTTGGCACCCAAGCCAACTTAGGTCCTTGTATGTGTGATACAAGTGTCTTTGGGACCCAAAGTTGCTTGGGGAGCTTCCCCTTCATGCCCTTTATATCTTTGCCAATGAACCTTGCCTTCACTTTGCCATCTACTTTACTTAAGAGATAATAATGATCATTGAAAGTAGACTTGTAGTTAGTAGGCAATTTTGGAGAAAGTCGGTTAGGAAGAGGACACTCCCTTGTATGGTGACCGGTGACCTCACAATGTTGGCAATAAGAACCAACTTCCTTGATGAAGCTTGTTCTAAGCTCCGGTGAGGGCACCTTTCCTTTGTTAGGCACCGGGGAAGGATCCAAGTCCTCTCTTGTTGAAGGCCTTTGCTTGTTGGAAGAGGATTTCCTTGTGCTTGACTTCTCCTTTTGATAGTCTTGCCACACTAGTGCGGAGACTTTCAATTTCTTCCAACAAGTCCTTGTCCCTAGCATTCTCTTTCAAAGGCAAAGACTTGTGCAAGACATTAGTGGCATGAGAAGTAATGGATACCTTATCATTAAGAGTTTGTTTCTTTGTAATTTTTAATTCTTGATCAAGCGCTTCATAAGCAAGGTTAAGTATTTGATGTTCTTGGATTAACTCATTGTGCTTTCCTAAGAGTGCTTGGTGGGCTAAGTCAAGCTCATGATGATCTAGCTTAGTTTGAGCCTTATCCTCCTCAACTTGCTTGACATGGGATTTGAGCGTGTCATGCTCTTTAAGTATGCTTTCATATTTGTCAAGCAAATCGAGGTTAGCACTCTCAAGCTTAGCACGAGTTTCTTCAAGAGCCTTAACCTTACTCTTTTCCCTCTTAATGATAGTGTGATATTCATTTATTAATGAAGTTAAATCATCGGGGGAAAGCTCATCATCACTAGAATCATCACATACCTTGGTGTTACCTTTAGCCATGAGGCACATGGGTGGTGGATGAAGAGGTGATTCATCATTGTTGGCAATGGCAAGGCCGGCCAAACTTTCTTCTTCCGCTTCACTCTCTTCATCACTTGATTCTTCGTCGGTGACCCATTCATTTGGCTCACACATGAACACCTTTTGTGGACCATTTCTCTTCTTTGGGAAGAGTTTTGCCTTCTTGCCCTTGTCATGTCTCTTCTTTCCAAAGGATCTTGGTTTGGGTTTGTCCTCTTCATCATCCTCACTATCTTCAAGCTTGCGATGCTTGCTCTTGTGGTTCTCTCTTCTTTTGTTCGGTTTTGGATAATCATAGGAGATATGACCTTGATCACCACAATTATAACAAGTCTTTTTGTCATCTCTCTTTGGTAGAAATGCCCTTTTTTTTGGGATCAAAGGTGTATCCCTTCTTGGCAATCTTGGAGTTCAAGCGAGATAACTTTCTCATCATTGATGCAAGCTCATCATCGTCATCTTCACTTGATGCTTGCTCTTCTTCACTTGGGCTAGGATCAACCACTTTCTTTTTGTTGATATTTGTTCTCTTGGTGGAGGCCTTTAGAGCAATTGTCTTTGAAGATGATTGCTCCATCATCCCAAGTACACTCATCTCATGAGCGTGAATCTCTCCAATGAGTTCCGAAACTTCAATGTGGTCAAGAGATTCTTTTTGAAGCATGGAGTTGATGATGTTGTACTTTGGCTTGGGAAGGAGCATAAGAATCTTGCGGTTGATGAGTCCTTTGCCAAGAGAAGCAATGTCAAGAGCATTAATTTCTTAAATAAGCACATTCAAGCGAGAGAACATTTCATTGACATTTTCATGAGGTAGCATTTTAAACTCATCATATTTGGCTTTAAGCATGTGATATTTTAGTTCCTTGACTCGAGAAGAACCCTCATGAATTTCTATTAAGCAAGCCAAAATTTCACAAGCCTTTTCTTTGCTAGCAATCCTAGCAAACACATCTTGACTAATACATTCATAAATTGCATTCCTAGCTTTAGCATCCCATTTAATTTGATCACCAACATAATTGTGCTCACCAAACCCCACGTGGGTCACTTCCCATACTTCGGGAGCAATAGCCTCTAGATAAGCGCGCATACGTGCTTTCCAATAGGCAAAGTTCTTGCCCTCGAAGATAGGAACCAAACCCCCGATCTTGGCCATTTTAGCTCTCTAGAGGTGAAGCTAGAATGATCCTATGAGCAACCTTGCTCTGGTACCAATTGTAAGGATCGAATGCCCAAGAGGGGGGGGGTGAATTGGGCTTCTTTTCAAAAATTAAGGCAATAAAACTTAATTACTAAAAGCCCAATTCCCTAAGCAAACAACCTATGCATTCATGTGAATAGTAACTTTGCGATATACGAAATGCATAAGTGTAAGGGAGAGGAAGAGAATGCAAACTCCCGAGGAGACACGAGGATTTATCCCGTGGTTCGGCAAGATCGTCAAGATCTTCCTACGTCCACGTTGTGGCACCCACCAAAGGGTATAGCCACACCCAAGTCACTGAGACTAGGGCTCTTCCCTATTCTTCTCCGTTTGCCAACCTCGGCAAGCTGGAGCTCAAGCCTTGTACAACTTGGATCCTCCGGGCTTCCACAATCGTCTTGGCAAGCTCTGGAAGTCACTCTCAATTACAATCACCAAGGGACACTCTCTTACAGCTCTCACTACACTAGAGATTCCAATCACCAAGAATGGAGGCACACAAGCACTATCTCTAGCTAGTTCTAGCCTATCTCTTGGTGTGTAAGTGGTATAGATGATGTACAAGTGATGGCTCAATGTCTTGAATGCTTGAGGATGTGTAGTGTATGTCTGGTAGTCAAGACTTTCCGAATAGACAGGTTGAAGGGGTATAAATAGCCAGCCTCCATGAAATAGCCGTTGGAAAAGTAGGCTGACATCACTGCTCTGCGAACACCGGATGATCCGATGTCCCCCCTTCAGTTATCATCAATCAAATCCAAATTAGCTGATGTCATTGTGTCAGATATGACCGTTGTTAGACCGATGTTGCACTTGTCTTCTCATCGGATGATCCGATAACACTTCCTCCAGAATTGGTTCAAACTTGATGCTTACTGGAGTGATTGACCGATGCGTTTAAGGTTGTACATCGGATGATCCGGTGCTACACTTGGTCCAAGGATATTGCTTACTGTACTGATGGACCGATGTAACATTGCCCTTAACATCGGATGATCCGGCGATTACTTTGTTCTGAGGTCTTCTTCTTCTGCTGAATCAACTCGACCGATGTGTTGTTCTCTGGAAACATCGGTTGATCCGGTGAGTTGATTTTGTTTGCTTCGAGTTGTTCTAAGTGATTCTTTTGTATTTTGCTCGATTGACCTCTTAGACATTTGTTGGAAATATACTTCTGATGATTTTCAAGCATTGAGTGTTGTCAATTATGGTTGAATGACTTTGACATATGAGCTTTTACTTCTAGTCTTCATAACATTGATTGATCTCATAAAATGATTGTTTAGGAGTCTCCAATGATCAGTAGTTGATCTTCATTTTCATATAGATTTCATTTGATTGAGTGATATGGGAGACCTTGCATCCACAAATTCATTAGTAAAATCCAAAGGTTGTCATTAATCACCGAAACCGTACCTCATGGGGGCCTAGATGCTTTCAGTGTGATCTTTATTTTTCTTGCACACTGAAGTCAAGAAAAATAGTAAAATCCGTTTCCTATCTATAACTTCATTGCGACTTACTATTCCCGAGAAAATTTTAGGTCAAACACAATTCTAAATACAATAAAGTGCACGTCCTTGTTTCCTTCAGGTCCGATCGTTTCTGGACTCGCCTTACTTCGTCCTGCCGGGGTGTAGGTAGAGTGGCGTACTTAGGGTGCATGACCAAGCTAAGTCGATAGCACACTCGGGCCCTAGATTGGCTTGGCGGCATACAGGCAAGTAGACCATTAACGACATTTGAACCTGGGAGAATAGACAATGCAACTCGAATTGTACATGAACTGGTCGAGCTAAAGTTTCTTAAGAATTGCACAACTTTGTTATAGACAAGAAAGAGAAAAATAAAAAATATTGAGTCTGTACAAAATAAATGCACGTGGAGTCTGTTTTCACACGTTGATGTCCTTCATTATAGGTCCGGGGTACAGGGGAAACAAGTACACTCTTAGGGTACAGAACCAAGCTAAGTGTGTTTCGTTTCTCGTTTGACCCAAGGTAGCTAGCCACACTTTTAGTTCTGAGACTGTGACAAGTGTTGCCTGAACCTTGCGGACCTTCCGGGGAAGGTCCGGTTGTTCTCCCGGAGGAGCTAACCGACTCTGTACAATGACTATATAACATACATCACATGTAACTACAGACTCACCTCCGTGATATTAAGCGTATAACTTACGGAGGTGCTCAATGTTCCAAGGATTTGGTAGAGGTGTCCCATCCTCAGTTGCCAAGCGAACGCATCCAGGACGGGATACTTTGATCACTGAGAAGGGTCCCTCCCAACTAGGAGAGAGTTTGTTTAACCCTTCTCTGGATTGTATTCTATGTAGCACCAGATCGCCTTCCTCGAGCTGTCGGCTGTGTACATGCCGTTGGTGATAGCGCCGAAGTGCTTGGCGGTATCAGGAATTCTGAACAGCTGCTCGGCACCTTCCCTCCTCAAGGAGGTCTAGGTCTTCACGCTCGAGCTGGTCCTGCGTAGCTTCATCGAAGGTCTGAACCCGTAGTGACCCCAAGGTGATTTCCGGAGGAAGGACTGCTTGAGCTTCGTACACCAGGAAGAAGGGTGTCTCTCCAGTTGACCGGTTTGGAGTTGTCCTGTTGGCCCATAGAGTGGGCAGAAGCTCTTCGATCCAGTTGGCTCCATGTTTTTTCAGGCGCTCATATGTGCGCGTCTTGAGTCCTTTCAGGATTTCAGCATTTGCTCTCTCAGCTTGGCCATTGCTTACTGGGTGAGCTACTGAGGCGTAGCTGACTTGAATGCCGAGGTCTTCGCAATATCCTTGAAATGCAGAGCTTGTGAACTGGGTCCCATTATCAGTTATGATTTTGTTTGGGACTCCAAATCTGCATACGATGGACTACAAGAAGTTGATAGCTGATTGCTTGTTTATTGTCACAACTGGAGTTGCTTCCGGCCACTTGGTGAACTTGTCGATGGCAACGTACAAGAACTTGTAACCTCCGACGGCTCTTGGGAAAGGTCCCAAGATATCCATCCCCCACACAGCGAAAGGCCATGTAAGAGGTATCATTTGTAGAGGCTGAGCCGGTGTGTGAATTTGCTTTGCATGGAACTGGCATGTTTCGCATTTCTTCACAAGCTCAGTTGCATCCTGGAGCGCTCTAGGCCAGTAAAAGCCATGTCGGAAGGCTTTGCCGACCAGCGTGCGGGAAGCTGCGTGGTTCCCACACTAGCCTCCATGGATTTCTGTGAGAAGCTCGCAACCTTCTTCCCTTGTGATGCACCACATTAGGACGCCATTAGCATCGCGCCGGTAGAGATCCCCTTCTACCAGCGTGTATCTTTTAGCCAATCTGACTATCCGATCAGCGGATACATCATCGTCAGGAAGGGTATTTTCTTTCAAGTAGCTCCAATCTCTGAGATCCATGCATCGGAGCTAGCTTGAGCATTTGAGTCTTGCATGCTGGGTTGCTCGAAGCTTCCGGTAACACCTACGACTCTTGATGGCTGCCATGGTAACAGGGCCATCAGGACCGCCAACTTCGGGATGCTGGTCTCGCCCCCTTTGCTCAGTTCGGCAGGCTGAGCTGTGGGTTTTGACAACCTCCGAACGAAGGTTCCGTCTGGAGCCAGAGCTCCGGTTGATGCTTTCGTCGAGAGTTCGTCAGCTTCAGCATTTTGGAGACGCTGGACATGGTGGAGGTCCAGGACTTTGAAGTCCTTCTGAAGCCTCTGGACTTCAAGGAGATAAGAAGCTAGTTGAGGATTGTTATAGGAGCATTCACCCTTCACATGTTTAATGATGAGCTGCGAGTCTCCCTTGACCAACAGCTGCTTGACACCATATGATAGTGCCACCTTTAGTCCGTAAATGAGTGCTTCATACTCCGCCATGTTGTTGGTCGCCGTGATGTCAAGGTGGACCATGTATTTTACCTTCTACCCGATTGGAGCGAGGAGAAGGACTCCAGCTCCGGCCCCCTGCTTTTGCATGGAGTCGTCAAAGTAGAGAGTCGAGTGAGGTTCGGTGAAGACCGGAGCCTTGAGTTCCGGCTTCTGCTCACTAGGGCCCCCAGGGTTTGATGGAGAGGGGGTCCATTCCGCCACGAAGTCCGCCAATGCTTGACTCTTGATCGCTTGTCTTGGGACGAATTCAAGATCGAACTCGGCCAATTCCGCTGCCCATTTTGCAATATTCCCAGTAGAGTTGGGATTATGCAAGATCGCACGCAGTGGATAAGAAGTCACTACTGAGATCTTGTGAGCTTGGAAGTAATGGCGTAGCTTCCTGGAGGCGATGAGAACTGCACAGAGCAGCTTGTGCACCTCTAGGTATCGTGTCTTGGCATCATGTAGTACTTCGCTGATGAAGTACACTGAGTGCTGGACTGTCCGGACCCTCTCGGAGGGGCCCGGAGCTTCCTCCACATCGACCCGGACCCTCCCGGAGGGATTCAGACCTGCTTTGGGGACCTCCGGGTCCTTGCTGGAGGAACCCGGAGCTTCTTCCGGATTGACCCGGACCCTCCCAGAGGGGTCCAGATCTTCTGGAGTAACTCCTTGTAGATCCAAGTCTAGGGGCTGGGACCTAGACTCGCTTTCAGGAACCTCCTGACCCTCCCGGAGGGGTCTAGATTCCTGAGCTTGTAAAGGTTCTGGTCTTTCCACAACCAGGACCATGCTAACAACTTCGTCAGTTGCCGAAATATAAAGCAATAGAGGCTCACCAGGGTTCGGAGCTACCAAGGTTGGTAGAGTGGTGAGGAGATGCTTTAGCTCTTGGAGTGCCTTTTCTGCTTCTTTGGACCATTGGAATGGTCCGGGTTCCTCAACAGCTTGAAGAAGGGTAGCACCCATTCCGCCAGTCTTGAGACGAACCGACTGAGGGCGGCTAGACATCCAGTCAGCTTCTGGACTTCCTTGATGCAGGCTGGTGGCCGCATATCTTCAATGGCTTTAATCTTCGCCAGATTCGCCTCTACGCCTCGATGGTTCACCAAGAATCCAAGAAGCTTTCCGGAGCTAACACCGAAGACACACTTGTCTGGGTTCAGCTTTGTGCAGGTGACCCGCAGCTTGTCGAAGACAGCTTGCAAGGTGTCAAGAAGTGACTCCTTGTCCTTGATTTTGACGACGATGTAATCAACATACACTTCCACTACGTCTCTGATGAGCTCTCCAAAGGTTTTGTACATAGCTCGTACAAATGTTGAGGCTGCATTCTTGAGACCAAATGGCATGGCAGTATAACAATACAATCCATCTACTGTGATAAAAGAAGTATGTTCTTCATCTTCCCTAGACATTCTGATTTGATGGTACCCAGAATATGTGTCTAGGAAACACAGTAATTCACACCCGGAGGTGGAATCCACTATCTGGTCTATTCTAGGTAGTGGGAATGGATCTTTTGGGCATGCCTTATTCAGTGTAGTGTAGTCGATACACATCCGAAGCTTCCCGCCGGCCTTGGGTACAACGACTAGGTTTGCCAGCCATTTTGGATGGAAGACTTCTCGGATGAATCCGGCTTCGCGCAACTTCTTCACTTCTTGTCATATGAAGTTCTGTCGCTCTACTGATTGCTTCCAAAGCTTCTGGTGTACAGGCCGAGCGTCAGGATAGATATTCAGATTATGCTCGATCACTTCCCTAGGGATCCCAGGCATTTGTGACGGTTGCCAGGCAAACACGTCGACATTAGCCCGGAGGAAAGTGATGAGCGCGAGTTCCTATTTTTCATTCAGACCTCCCGATATACGGGTGGTCTGAGCGGCATTGGAACCGATTTGTACGACTTTGACGGGAATGTCGATGTCACCGCTTGGTTGCACACAGGGTGCAGAGGTTGAGCCTCGTTGATGAATGCTCGGGGGTTTTGGAGCATGCTCCTGCCTGGATTCTTCCTCCTGCGCTGTAGCAAGCGCGTGAAGTTCTTCCAGAGCAGTTACTCTGGCAGTGCGGTCTCCGCGGATTCAGAGAACACCAGCTGGTATTGGCATCTTCAACACCAGGTAGCCATAATGAGCAGTAGCCATGAACTTGTACAAGGCGGGCCTGCCCAGAATGGCGTTGAACGGTAAGTTGATCTGAGCGACATCGAAGACCAACTTCTTAGTGCGATAATTCTCCTGAGTCCCGAAGGTAACAAGGAGAGTTATGGCACCGAGGGGGGTTATGGCCCTCGGACCTACTCCGGAGAAAGGTCGGGAGGGGTGAAGGTCCGAAGGTCGGAGCTGAAGCTTGACTGTAACACCCTCATTTTCATGCATCAAGCCTTCCATACACTCATATACATGTTTAACATTAACCCACATAAATAGGAACGAGTTTAAAATTGATTTGGAGCATTTAAAATTGATGTGGAACAAAACCGCACTTAAAATGCAGGAAAGTGCGGACTAGTCCAATTTTACTAAGGACTAGTCCGATTTCTCTCTAACTAAAAACGGACTTGTTCGTTTTTGCTGCGGACTAGTCCGATTTTGGCTCTGAAAACTTTCGTACTTGTCCTATTTTGTGCGGACTAGTCCGATATTCCAAGAATACTTGAAAAATTGCTAAGTCCTTGGACTTTTCCGGACTAGTCCGGTGTTCCAGCGGACTTGTCCGATTTCCTCTCTGTTTAAAATCGGACTTGTCCGATTTTTGGCCAGACTTGTCCGATTTTCTCTCTGGACAACTTCGGACTAGTGCGGTCCTTTCCGGACTTGTCCGATATTTTGCGACTCCGAATTGATCTTTTGTTTTACGACTTGTTTCTTGGGTTTCACGTTAAGTGGGCCTAGGGATGTCGTGCCTAACTCTTTTAGAGCCCATGTGGGACTCTAAACCGGCCTCTACTCATCTCAAACTCGAAATCCATCTAACCCTAGCCTCCACCTCTATATAAACAACCCCACCCCTTGGCTTGACATCTATTTGCCACTTTTCCACCCCACCCAAACCCTAGTTCTTGGAAAGCCACCACCAAGGAGGGAGGAGAAGATCCCAAGCAAGAATAAGAGGAGGAAACGAAGGAGGATCGAGATCTCCATCAAGTTTGTTCTTCATCACCAATTTATCTCCAAGTTCATCACCAACCCTAGATCACCAAGATCCAAGTGCTACCTCCAAGTTTCTTGATTTATTGGAGTCCTAAACACCTGGTATACCTTCTATTCTCTTTTCCTTACGTGAATTCAACCCCCAATCTCCAAATTCACGCCGATCTAGAAAACCCTAATCTGCTGGTCTCGCAAAGTGCAGACTTGTCCGGTCCCTAGGGGACTAGTCCGATTTCCCTAGATAAATTGTGTTGAATTAATTCCAAAAACTGACCTAATCAACTCCAAACCTGTATAAACTTGTTAAAAGCTATTAGAACTAGCTATTGATCATTAAAAGCAATCTAGTAACAAGTTCTACCTTGCATTTGCATCAATCATGCATGTCATGACATATTGAGTAATATTTGTGCACTCTTTGATTGTGTTTCTTATCTTGTATGTTTATTGTATGGATTAGACGGATTTGCGCTAGAGAGTGCCGCAGAGGATCTCCAACACAAAGAGTTTGCAGGCTTTGATTCTAATCAACAGCAAGAGCAAGGCAAGTGTCCTTGAAGCATATTGATCCTGTTTTAAATTAAATGTTTTGTTTGCAAACAGCATGCTTGTGTCAATTTGATGGGAATCCTATGGTAGGAAGTTTACTATACTTGTTAAACCACCCTTGTTACCTGGAACTTATGGTAGAGTTGGGAAGGGCTTTTACCTTTTTGCTTCGCTAGATTAATTGGGATGGGAAAACAACACTAGAAATTTAATTATGTATTAATGATATTCTGGTTAATGTGAACTGGTCAACACGGTATGGTAACGAGTGATCTAAGCAAGCCTGGTATGTGGATGGGTTGGATGTTATAGTGGTTTGCTTGCCTTAGATCTAAGGACCGGTTCATGCAAGAATAGGCCAGGACTACAGTGCCACCACGAGGCCAGGTATGGGTGCGGCGTAGCTGATTAATTAGGGCTTTGCCAGTGCTATTTGGACCATCAAGGATGCTCGGGAAAGGGGTAGTCGGATTGGGTTTGTTGATGATTGGCAGGATTACCCTCGGATCCGAACGGCTCAAGAGGGGGCCCTTGGTTGAAGATGTGCTCAGTTGGAGATATCGCCACCGGTGAAACCTTAGTGGGGTCTGAATAGACTAGTAATCCCTTTGTAAAGGCTATTTTATGATCTCTTGGCCACACACCAACGGAAGTGTGTAATGTGACCGACGGGTCATGGGCATAAGGGAGGTTCTTAGTAACCGAAAGGTGATGAAATCACGAACACGTGGGTAAAGTGGTACAAACTCTGCAGAGTCAAATGAAACTATCACAATAGCCGTGCTCCCGGTTATGAGCACCTGGACAACTTCCATGATTAGAGGGAACTCGGTATTGGGATGGTTATGGTTTGGTAATGGTTATGGCTGGTTATGGATTAATTTCTGGTATTGAATATGGTTATTAGCAATTGTGAAATCTAGAATTATTGATGATGGTAGTGAATTCAGATTGGTATTATGATATTACTTATGATTATGATGGGTTTACTTCACATACATATAATATATTGCTTTTCAATTGTTTTAATGTACTTTTCAGCACTTTGCCATTATTATTGTCGTCATTTGAATCAGCCACATGTCATACTTTCCACACTTGCTGAGTACGACATGTACTCACTCTTGCAATTCCCCCCCCCCCCAACAGTTGCAGGTTAGGATTGGGAGTTTAATAGTGAGAATGCGGAGTTTTAGGCCGTGTCTACCGTCAGCTTTGCATGTGGTGTTGATTGGAGCTGCGCTACCCTATTGCTTATGCTGCCTAGCTGTTTAGTTGCTTATTTAGTTTATTTCCACTGCATTAGTTGAACTTGTAATTAATATTCATTAGAGGTTGTATTCGAGGATAATATGGTTCGTGTAATAAAATTTTGTTAATTAATCTTGTTCTATGGTAATTTTCTGTATACTCTTGTGAATGCACTCGTGTATGTGTGATGAACATCCTGGGCACACATATGCGTTAGCTTGGTTCATTTTTCGGAACCGGGCGTCACATTGACGAAAGCTTCGAAGCTTATGAGGTTCAGCCCCGAACCTCCGTCCACCATTACATGGTGGAGTTGAATGTTATTGATGGTCGGAGATACCATCAAAGGAAGTTGACGAGCTCCGATCATGTTCCGAGGGCAGTCCGAAGCATCAAAAGTGATGGTAGTGTCCATCCTTCGATGAGGCTCCGCCCTGGCTGTAGGAGCTATTGAGGCCATGTCCTGCCGCATTGTCTTGAGGACACAGCGGGAGGTGATGTCCCACGAACCACCAAAGATGGTGTTCATGGTCTTCCGACGCTCATTGTCGAAGACGTTGGAGTCATCATCGACGGAGGTGTAAACAACCTTCAGGACTTTTTAGGGTCCTGAAAGCCTAACTCCTCTTCAGCCGGAGCTTCATCGACTTTCTGTTTTCCTTCCCTCTGATGGAAAGGAACTTCTTCCTGGCGCTTGTTATAGCGCTCCGCAAGGTTTTGGACCTCTCGATAGTCTTCCAAGTTGTGGCTGTTCGACTTGTGAATAGGACACCACACTTTGGAGTTGCCACCGTCTTCGGAGGACGGTCGAGGTTGTTTCTCGGGGCGTGGCCCCCGGCCACCCGGAGCTGCAGCAGCTGCAATAGTAGATGTGCCGACCGACGGCTTCTTCTTGCTGTTGGACTTTTTCTTCTTTTTGCCACTCCCGAAGGTAGTGGCTTTGCCTTTGGAGGATTTTTTACCATCCTCTGGAGGTGGTTTGGAGTGCATTTCATGACCCTCCGCAGCTTTGGCACACTTGTCTGCCAAGCTGAAAAGCTCCATGACGCTGGTGATCTCCTTGATCGTCAGCTTCTCCAGCATCTTTTTATCTCGTACGCTCTATCTAAATGCCATAATAACAGAGGCGCTGGAGATAGAAGGAATAGTGTTTCGTACCTGGGAGAACCTCTGGATGAATGAGTGCAGGGATTCTCCCCCCTTCTGCACGTCAACAAAAAGGTCCAGTTCGGTGCCTGGTCGGGTGTATGAACTCCCGAAATTGGCGGTGAACTGTTGGCACAATTCCTCCCAACTATTGATGGAGTTGTGAGAAAGGCTCATGAACCAGGACCTGGCGGTCCCAGTCAAGGCCACTGGGAAGTAGTTGGCCCTTACAGCCTCGTTACCCCCGGCCGCAAGGATTGCGGTGGAGTAAATTTGGAGAAACTCAGCGGGATTAATAGTCCCGTCAAATTTCTCCGGCAGGTGAGGCCGGAACTTTTGTGGCCATCTGACCATACGTAGGTGCATGGCCAGGGCATAACAGCCTCCTCCTACTCCCTCAGGAGCAGGACTGTCTCGAGCTTCTCGCCTTTCACGAGCACGCTCGATATGGACACGGCCGTCCTGTTGACGGTAATGGCGATCAAGCTCCGCCCGGAGGTCATGAGTTGAAAGCCTGGTTATCGTATGAGTGCGTCGCGCCCCGGAAGGCAGCGGCGTCACTTGTTGAGATGCAACACGTCTCCTATTGTGGGAAATGTGCGGACTGAGTCTGCCTGACACAGTCTGACGCTGCGATGGGGCCTGCCCCGAAGGGGGAGGACCTTGGTTGCTGACGTGATCGGCTGTTGCTGCAACCAAATGTTCTACATCAGCCCTCCATTGCTCCATTGCACCCTGGGATGCACCTGGAGGTGGTGGACGTTGGAGGAGAGCACGCACTTCATGGAGCGCATGTTCAGGGTTGTTGTTATTCGCCGATGCGGTGACCGACACCGATGCACCGTCCTGCTGCCCAGCTTGATTTGCTGTTGCAGGCAAGGGCGATGGAGGCATGACTCCTGCTGGAGATGTGGCACCTGCTGGTTGCTGCATGTTGGAGAGATTGCCCCCAACAGGTTGAACAGCAGGATTGCCATTGGATGATCCAGCAACTGAGTTCACCATCCTTGAAATCTCGGGCACCCCTACCTGGCGCGCCAACTGTCGGTGTTTGGATCCGGCAGATCTCCCGATACTACTGTTGGTAGATTGTGGAGTTGTAGTTCGATAATGGGCGTGCAGAGATTCAAGAAGGTGAATGACAAGTGGACACAGAGATTTACGTGGTTCGGGCCACCTGAGCGTAATACCCTCCTCCACGGGGTGTGTTGGTGTTGTATTGAGCGTGTGAATCTAGAAGAAGCTCCAGAAGAAGAAGCTTGTCTAGGTCAGGGAGTCCAGAAGAGGTCTGGAGAGGTCCCTTGTGTATCGTCGACCAGTCCTTTTATAGTACAAGGACTGATCGTTACACCGTTAGCCTTGCCCGACATGTGGCCCCGGCGGTTACACATGCTTGATACACAATTAATGAGGTTAATTACCCTTAATAGTCCGGTAACGGGCCTTAACAGTGCCGTTACCAGTATTAAGGGCCATCCAATCGTGTGTCATTAATATGACATTAATGACACTTAATCGGGTCTTGAAGTCTTTGATTGCTCCTTGAAGGTACAGAGCCGTTGGGGGTCCACCAGCCTGATTGTTGAAGTTGAAGGTCCTGCGGTTTGGCCACGTGGCAGCTCCGGAGCTTACAGTCGTGGACGGGCAGGTCCGCTGCTGTTGGACACGTATCGGTACCGTAGATTCCCTCTATCTGGGGTTAGGTCTGGGGGTGCCTACTGGTATCCAGTCCGGAGCTTTCCCATGTGTGGGCGGTAGCTCCGGTCTTATGATACACGTGGCGGCCCTGGGACTAACCAAGTCGGGGAAGCAGGTCCGGTTACACCTGACATGTGGGGCCTTCGGAGGTCTTTAAATTTGGTAGATGGAGTTTTCTTGTGATCTTTGCAATCTCAAGGGGTATCAGGTACGTAGGGTACTGACATCAACGGCGCATGGGCTACTGACAACTCGGACGGCAAGATGGTGAGTCTTCAAAGCCACAATCAGAGGAAGCTTATGCGAGAAGCCTTAGATCTTTAGGATAAGATCACCCCGGGACCACCTGTAGGGCCCCGGGACCCCACTTGTAAGGCGTCCGACCTTGTCTATAAAAGGCTCGGACTGCCACCGTTACAAGGGACCCCGAA
This sequence comes from Tuctoria greenei, assembly GCA_036927565.1. Taxonomy (NCBI): domain Eukaryota; kingdom Viridiplantae; phylum Streptophyta; class Magnoliopsida; order Poales; family Poaceae; genus Tuctoria; species Tuctoria greenei. Next base: position 141,831,028 of record JAYESD010000009.1, read on the forward strand.
ATCACACACACATACACACATACTAGCAATACCATCCAACTTGTAGTAGGGTGTTACACTCCTTGTGGACCGAACCACATAAAAACCACTGTCTCATATTCTCTTCCGCTAGAACACTTGATTGAGGCCTAAGCCCCACCGAACAAAGAACCTCCACGGGCCGCTCCTTAGCAGATCCGGGGAAAGTGTCGCATTAACACTTTGACATTTGGCGCTCCAGGTAGGGGCTTTTTCTCTCAAAAAAGTGGTAGCCTTTCACCACCATGGTGTTCATCAGGGATAAGTAGGATTAGTCCCGATCTTTCGAAAGGTAATGGATAAGTCAATTGATGGAGATCTCGACATTGATGATCCGAGGCTCTCGAGTAGAACACGAAAAACCCCTGCAATCACTACACCGCCACTCTGTTGGTTATCAACTGTGCTGCACACGATTGACCTCGCCAAGAAGGCTAATCCCTGCAAGTGCAACCGAGAACACAAGCAAGAACGTAGAAGACACGATCTGAAATTGCGAAGTTGGGGTTTCACAAACTGTAGAACGGCGATATTATTAATCTAAGCAAAACCCAATTATTTATGGTGGCTACTATGGAGTATATATAGGTGAGAGGACGTCCAAGGGGGTGTTGGGGTCGTGACCTAAACCTAATACACAAAAATAAGAGATGTAGACTTAATACAAGGCCCAATAGCCCAATACGATGGCGCAACACCCTGATAGATTCTGAAGTCAATTGTTTCAATGATTCCCGTCGACTCAGGACAAATTTTGACATAAGACCAGCGCCATTGGAAAGTTTATCCTCTCCGCTTTTCGTGCATATGTAGGACGTCCAAAACAGAGTTCTTATGCGTCCTGGGCGTCCGTTTTAGTCCCAACTTCTCCTGGACTCCGAGTTGGACAGAAATTTAAGTTGGGGTCGGTTTCCATCTTCTTTGAACGTAATATCTGGTCCTCCACGCCCCTAAATCTTCCTCCAATTACTCCTTGAACTTCTCCATGGACCCTAATCACAATTAATTCATTAGGTAGCAATCTATTCTCAAAATATATAAGGAAACATATAAAAACGAGTTCACCTCTGAAATTAATTGGTGTGTGTGAATTCTATTGATTGCATCTTTGATGTTGAATGGAGTGTTGTGTATATCCATATGAGTTATGTCCTCATCATCCTCCCCTTCTTGAATTGGAGTCGCCCTCGACTCAAGTTCATCTTCTCTCATGTGTGGGTCCATATGTGCAACGCCATCAAATCCTATTGTGTGCATCAAAGGAGGAGGCCAAGGTGGTGGATGATACAGTGAACCATCTCTATGTTCTCCATCAAATAAGCATGACCATTCACTTGAGCTAGGATCCCAAACAAATAAACATTGTGCCGTGTTTATTTGTGCAATGATAATGTGCATGATCTCATCATTCTCTCCTTCTTTATGACAAGCCGTCCTCAGCTTGCTCGTATGTCCAGCAAAGAGACTTGCTTTGGGGTAGAATGAGCGTTGCCCATATTGCACAACCGCGGCGAACAATGCTCCTCAATTAAATATTGTCCGTGCTGCAAGAAAAAAATACTAGAAAAACTTGACAAAGAATTATTAGTGTTAGTGCATCCATTCATTTCACCATGTTGTTGCAGCACAAAATGGGATTTCTCATTTGAGCATATGTAAACTTTATGCACCATTAATTCACCACTATCTTCATAGTTGCCTATAACATGAAAAATATTTCTACTTAACAAAGGCAATTCAGATCGGGAAAATATTCTCCTCACCACAATATCTAGATCACAAAGAGTGTCAAATTCAATATAACCCAAAGTATTTAGAGAAGACAAAAATTTCAGCTCATCATTTTCATCAGTAGCGATGATCAAATTATGAATTTCAGCACAAGTAGGTGAATCTAAAACACAATCATCTAGTACATTAACTTGTTTTCGCATAGGTATAATAGAGTTATCAGCACACAACTCTTTCTTAGCGCAACGATCAATAGGAAAATCAACATGTGACAATGGTGTATAAATAAACGATTCTAATAGTTGCTCCTCAAAATAGCATGATTGGTTGAAAAATTCAGAACATCCAAAAACTTCTCACCTTCTCTATTTGTAGAATGTTTTTCCTTACCATTTTCAGCAGTGATTTCGAGTGCATTGTGAGTTGATCCATCTAAAATTTCACAAGTGTTGTCGAAAGCCTGGTTCTCTTTTGCATCATCTACATTCTTTTCTATATTGTCCTACAAAATGTTAGACATAAAAGGAGGTACAACAAGAAATTTCTCTTCAAATTGATGCACTTCATCTTTGCAATTAGATACATTCATAAAAATTTCTCGCATACAAATTTTCATATCCTTCCATGTTCAAGGTTTTTCTAAATCATTTAAATTGTTCCACCAAGTTAATTAACAATCTACTAATGCACTTTCAACATGTATAATCTTTCTCCTCTCACACATATGACATTGTCTAAAAATTTTATCCAACTTTATTTCCCAAGCAATATATTCATCGTAACCAAAACCATCATAACATAATTACTTTCTGTGGAAGGAGTTGTAAAGATGGTCTGAATGTCATGTGAAACCTTGGCTGATGTTTGATTCTTAGCGAGAAACTCCATCCCCAACTTCATCATGTCAATCATCTCAGCATATAATGCATGATTCTTGCTTTTACCTGACATTGTTAGTAGCAAATAGAAGACAACAAACAAATATGTTATCCTTATCAACTACAAAGGATAATGGCAATGTGAAAGTGGAATCACACACTCTCAAGCGTCTTACCACGCCATTACAAGTGTTCTTACCGACACTGCAGGTGGCAAATGGTGGCCGGTATGAAGAAACCAATGAAGCGTGGGATGATTGCAAATGTGTATCGATTCTGCTCAAGAGTGAAGTGTAGCTTGGATGGCACTTTATATGTAGCAAAGATTAACAACAATGCAATCAGATAGTAAAGTTGAATAAGTGTCCAAAGTACTTGTCAAAGTTGCTGGCCTAAATGTGTTCCTAGTAGTTCAAGCTAGCAAGACATGAGACAAAACTAGATGACACAAAGAATGCAAGCACTTCTGTTTTTTTGTTGTTTTTTTCTCCTTTTTTTTTGTGTGGATTTTGTATCTTGTTTTTCACTTGCCTTTTTCTTTTTTTCTTCTTTTTTTCTTCAGAACTGCAAAAGAAGAACACATTGAAAAGCAATCAAAGATATCTTGTGGGTCTGTCACAGATTTTTTGCTCAATCGTCCAAAGACAAATAGGCATACTTAGAGGCCCCAAATAGAAAAACTTAAAACAACAAGATTGTAGATATATCTCTCCTATTTAATTTCAATATATGGAAGAACTATTTTGGACAATAAGAATAGGAGATATTGCCCTCGAAACACAGACTGTTCAGAAATTCTAGGTCAAGAACAGATTCAGATCTAATGCACTTTTGACCACGATAACTCTGTTTTCTGGAAAACCTATGAATACGAAAGTTGTAGAGAACTTCTTAAGATTTCCAGAAAGTAAAATAACTCCAAATTACAAGTTCGTATGTGTGAGATATGATCAAAATACCAAACTGGACAGAGATGAATCTAATCTAGACGTGATGACGCGATTCAAAAAGATGAATCGACACAATGCAAAGCTCAAACTAATACCAAAAACACTTTCTAAACCAGAAATATGACTCAACAACGGACACAAACTCAATAAAACCAAACTGAAAAGGAAACTTGCAAAGGCTCAATGGTGGTTTGGACAAAGTAATGAACAGATATACTAAACTGCAAGTTTTTTGTGGCTTTTTTGTGGACTCAATGTATGAAAAACAAAACTAATATAATTGATAGATGAACTACCTAATGGGCAACCTGGAAATATGATACCAATTGATAAGTAGGATTAGTCCCGATCTTCCGAAAGGTAATGTATAAGTCGATTGATAGAGATCTCGACGTTGATGATCCGAGGCGCTCGACTAGAACACGAAAAACCCCTACAATCACTACACCAACGCTCCGCTCGTTATCAACCTTGCTGCACATAATTTACCTCACCAAAAAGGCTAATCCCTGCAAGTGCAACCAAGAACACAAGCAAGAACTTAGAAGACACGATCTGAAATCGCGAAGTTGGGGTTTCACAAACTGTAGAACGACAATATTATTAATCTAAGCAAAACCCAATTGTTTATGGTGGCTACTATGGAGTATATATAGGTGGGAGGACGTCCAAGGGGGTGTTGGGGTCGTGACCTAAACCTAATACACGAAAATAAGAGATGTAGACTTGATACAAGGCCCAATAGCCCAATGTGGTGGCGCAACACCCTGACAAATTCTGAAGTCGATTTTGTTTAAATAATTCCCATCGACCCGTGACCAATTTTGACATAGGACCAGCGCCATTGGAAAGTTTATCCTCTCCCCTTTCGGTGCATATGTAGAACGTCCAAAATGGAGTTCTTATGCGTCCTGGGCGTCCGTTTTAGTGCCAACTTCTCTTGAACTCCGAGTTGGACACGAATTTGAGTTAGGGTCGGTTTCCATCTTCTTTGAACGTAATATCTGGTCCTCCACACCCCTAAATCTTCCTCCAATTACTCCTTGAACTTCTCCATGGACCCTAATCATAATTAAGTCATTAGGTAGTAATCTATTCTCAAAAATATATAAGGAACCATATAAGAACGAGTTCACCTCTGAAATTAATTGGTGTGTGTGAATTCTATTGATTGCATCTTGTATGTTGAATGGAGTGTTGTGTATATCCATAGGAGTGATGTCCTCATCAATCAGGCCCATGGAAGGCAGTTTCCATGGCCATCGTCCGATGACCAGATCCGTCGCTCGAGCGGTGCTCTCTGGTTCATCACGCCCCCGTGCAGGTACAGCTGGCCAGGACGACACGTCAGGACACATCCCGACCCAGTCGGCCCCGTCGGCACCACCAACAGCAAGCCTGGAGAGCGCTCTGGCAACGGCCAGAGCTCTTCTCCACCACCCACCGTCGCTGAACGCTTCTCAGGGAGCGGCTCAGCAGTGGGTCCACGACATCGACCATTTCGTCGTCTCAGCCATCAACTCCCCCAACAGGGGAAGGCACCTCGTTGCTATCACGAACGTCATCCATCGACCGCCACACTGCCAACTCCCTCTCCTCCAGGCCTACGAGCATTGGTTGGTCCCCACGAAGGACCTCAGGGCTGAGCTTGACCGTCGTCAATCTCACTTGGACGGCCGAGTCATCATCGAGCGGCAGTGAGAGAGGCAGCGCAACCTTGATGCCGAATATTGCCATCAATGCCCTGTTCAGGAGGCGTCCTCCGTCCAAGGTGCTCCGCAGGTAAACCCTCTGCCACCTGACCAGGAGTATGTCGGCTTGACAGCCCCCCTGCAGTACTCGGTGCAACAGGACATGCAACAACAGTACTTGGCATGGCTGGTACCATTGCAGTAACGCATGGAACAACCAGTGCCAGAATCGCAGGTTCCACAGGCGCTGCACATCGTGCAGCAGACCCCCTTGGGGTATGCTACCCCGTATGCCTCTCAAATGAAACCCATCGGAGGCTGCGCAGCGTTGGCTCCGCACCTCCACATCGTGACGTGGCCATGCAAGTTCCAGCCACATATGCTGGAGAGGTTCGACGGAAGCATCAAATCGTTCGAGTTCCTGCAGATCTACACCGCGACGCTCCTTGCTGCAGGAGTGTATGAGACCATCCTGGCGAACTACTTCCTAGTCGCCCTGACTAGATCGACTTACTCGTGGCTGATGAACCTGCCTGAGGGGTCTATAACCTCTCGGGATGAGTTGTGCCGGCAGTTCACGACAAACTTCTACAGCTCCTACACTCGCCCCTGCACCGAGCTCGACCTCCACGCCATGCGACAACAACCCAAGGAGATGCTGAGGTCATTCATCCAGCATTTCTCCCAGGTACGCAACTCCATCTCCAACATCCCGAATGCCTCTGTCATAGTGGCATTCTTCCAGGGAGTGCGTGACCGCAAGATGCTCAAGAAGTTAGCCACGCACAACGTGCAAGACGTCTCCGACTTCTTCTCCGTCATCGACCGGTGCTCTAGGGCAGCAGAAGGCCGCGACTGGCACGCTCAGCCCACTCCAGTGGCAGGCGGGGCCAGACAGACCGGAGAAGGAGCCACTACCCCTGGTAGCGGCAAAAAGAAGAACAAGAACTGGGGTGGCAGCGAGAACAAGCCACTGCATGGGCCCCCCGTCGCGACAGCAGCCGCGAGCGGAGGTGACAAACCCCCATGCCCGAAGAAGCACCCACGTCAGCCACATGCCGCTGATGAAGGCGTCGAGCCCTGCCCGGTGCATAAAAATCATGACCACACTGCGAGCGAGTGCCGGGAGATAAAGAGATGCGCTGAATGCTACTAAGAGCAGGCGCAACAGCGCCCAAACGGCGCCCCCTTCCACCCGCGGGAGGGGAAGCAGAAGGTCGACCCCAAGGTCAACGATGACAAGGAGATGGAGTACCAGAAGCAAGAGTGGGCCGTCAAAGTGGTCCACCAAGATGAGGACTCCGATGCCAACAGCAACCACGAGCGTCGCAAGACCCTCCACGTCATCTTCAGAGGGTCTTGGGATCCCGCGTCCCGTGATGCGGTCAAGACCCTTTGTTGTCCAGTGGCTTCGATAGCCCCTGTACCTACTCCGGCGCTGCACCACTGCTAGAAGGAGACACCGATCCGCTTTGATGCCTCTGACTGCTCCAAGAACATGGCTGGGGAATGGGTTCTACCTCTCCTGGTCGCCCCCACTATTGCCAACGTCAAGCTCCACTATGTCTTGATAGATGGTGGGGCCAGCCTCAACCTCCTCAGTCGCCCATCCTTCGAGCAGCTGATCCCGGTGTCCAAGCTCACCCCATCGAGCCCATTCTTGGGGGTGGGACTAGAGAGCACCATCCCATATGGCAACATCCATCTCTGGGTGACCTTCGGGACACTTGACAATTACAGGACGGAGAGCATCCTCTTCGACATCGTCGATGTCAGGCTCCCCTTCAATGCCATCATCAGCAGGCCATCCATGTACCGATTCATGGTCGTAGCCCACTACGGCTACCTTGTCCTGAAGATGCCAACTCCCTCCAGCGTCCTCAGGATCCGTGGAGACCGCACCGCCGCGGTGACCCATCCCAGGCGGCCCTGGATCAACTCAGCCTCCGTCTCGCTGCGCCCTGACTACAGCCCTCCGGTAGCACCAACATCCTCATCAAAGCTACCGAGCTTAGTCCCAGCACTACTCAGACCACCCACAAGACAGGCGGTAGGCGCACGAAGTAGGGACACTCGCTCATCTCCCCTCTGGGAGCTGTTAACATCAAGGTTGCACCACAACCATCACAGTTGCCTTAGAGCCTTGGGCACCCCTATTGTAAATATTATGTTTAGTAGGACAGTGTAAAGGTTTTCATAAGACCTAGGAGCAGCACTAAGGACAACCGAGCATCGGAAGGGTCAGGTTCAGAGTGTGCAGTCAGCTTAGCTTGGTTCCGAACCCTAAGCCTGTACACCCTGCCTCCCTCATCATCCAGACGCAAGTCGTTTCCCTCTTTTGTAAAAGCCTGTCCCCCCCTATGAACTCCGATAAAAAAATCACTATTTTACTTAATGCTTTCTTAAAAACATCGTTCATTTAATTACGCATTAATTTTATGATCATACCATACTGGCCTTGTTTATTGTATGTTATCTTCATATACACGGTTGTATGCTCTGTAACTCACCCCTGCTGAAGTCATGCAGTCCTACTACAGGCGTGTTAACTTGAGGTACCTGCATTGTGTGAGGGGTTCTTTCGGCTGCTCCCATCATTAGGGTCCCGTGGCACCAGAAGGCTTCCCAGAAAAGGTTTGTGCCGAGCAGAAGGTCCATGGGGTGTAAATTGCTTAGCCTGGTCCTGCACCTAAGCATACACACCCTGCCTTCCAGCGCTACAGCTTAGTACTAGAGCCAGAAAGCTTACACCCTGAAGATGGCAGAAGCCGGACCCCGGAGCACCAACGCATCCAATTACCCAAGCCCCATGTGTTAGTCCAGGACAATAAGACATGATAGAGCTAAGGAGAGGAACATGTATGACCGATGAGCAAGACTAGTCCCTCCTCTTTCTATCATATGTGCAGGTTAGCCAACCCCAGCACCTAGCAAGGGGCCTACGTCGATGTCCCAGCACGCCGACGATAGGAACAAGCGTGGAAAAATGAGTAAATTCTTCTGCCTCGTTTTTGTTGCTAATAGGGTTCTATTGTGATAACCTATAAACCAGGGGCCTGCCGTCGACGTCTCAACAACGATGGCGGGCGACGCCGGAGCACCCAACTCTGGCACCTCCCAAGGGGCCTGCCGTCGATGTCTCCACAATGGTGGTGGGCAACGACAGAGCATCCAGCTCCGACACCTCGCAAGGGGTCTGTCGGTGATGTCCCAACACGTCAACGATAGCACCAAGTGCGGATAAGTGAGTAAACTCTCCTGCCCTGCTCTTGTTGCTAACAGGGTTCTCTTGTGATAGCTTGTACATCAGGGGCCTGTCGTCGACGACTCCACGACGATAGTGGACGATGCCGGAGCATCCAACTCCGGTACCTCCAAGAGACTTGCCGTTGACGTCTCAACAACAAAGGTGGGCGGCGCCAGAGCACCCAACTCTGGCACCTCCCATGGGGCTTGCCATCGACGTCTCCACGATGGTGGTGGGAGACGCCGGATCATCCAGCTCCAACACCTCGCAAGGGGCCTGCTGACGACGTCCCAACACATCAACGACAGCACCAAGCACGGATAACCCGTACACCAGGGGCCTGCTGTTGACAACTCTACGATGATGGTAGACGATGCCGGAGCATACAACTCCAGCACCCCCCAAGGGGCCTGCCGTCGACGTCTCAACGACGATGGTGGGCGACGCCAGAGCACCCAGCTCTGGCACCTCCCAAGGGGCCTGCCGTCGACATCTCAACGATGATGGTGGGTGACACCGGAGCTCCCAGCTCTGGCACCTCCCAAGGGGACTGTCATCGACGTCTACACGACAGTGGTGGGCGACGCCAGAGCATCCAGCTCCGGCACCTCGCAAGGGACCTGCCGACAACGTCCAAGCACGTCAACGACAGCACCAAGCGCAGAAAAAGTGAGTAAACTCTCCTGCCTTGCTCTTGTTGCTAACAAGGTTCTCTTGCGATAGCCTGTACACTAGGGGCCTGCCGTCGACGACTCTACGATGATGGTAGACAATGCCGAAGCATCCAGCTCTAGCACCAACCTAAGGGGCCTGCCGTCGACATCTCAACGATGATGGTGGGTGACGCCAGAGCACCTTGCTCTAAAACCTCCCAAGGGGCCTGCTGTCGACATCTCAATGACGATGGTGGGCGACGCCAGAGCACCCAACTCCGACACCTCCCAAGGGGCCTGCCGTCAACGTCTCCATGACGGTGGTGGGCGACGCCGGAGCATGCAGCTCCAGCATCTCGTAAGGGGCCTGCCGTCGATGTCTTCACGACGGTGGTGGGTGATACCGGAGCATCCAGCTCCGGCACCTTGCAAGGGGCCTGCCATTGACGTCCCAGCACGTCAACAACAGCACCAAGCACAGATAAGTGAGTAAACTCTCCTGCCCTGCTCTTGTTGACTAACAGGGTTCTCTTGCGATAGCCTGTACACCAGGGGCCTGCCGTCGACGACTCTACGACGATGGTGGACGACGCCGGAGCATCCAGCTCTGGCACCCCAAGGGGCCTGCCGTCGACATCTCAACAATGATGGTGGGCGATGCCAGAGCACCCAGCTCTGGCACCTCCCAAGGAGTCTGCCGTTGATGTCCCCACAATGGTGGTGCGCGACGCTAGAGCATCCAGCTCCGACAAAAGGTGGCGCTCCAACACTCCAACTCTCCTGCTCCACTGGGGGCATGTCGAAGACTTCCTGCAATCAAATGGTAGATGTGCCCAACTAACTAACCACATCTACCAAGGGGACTCTATGGGGGTTCTAAAGGCAGCAAGTCAACAGACAACACCTCGGCCATATCAATTGTGCAACCGTTGGTCCTCAAAAGCTAACGGGCTCGACAAAGGTTCTGCAAACCCTTACGCAACTAAGGACTCAGAGCAACAGTTGAGAAGCACAAAGACAAGCCAAGAAGTCAAACACAAATTCATATTCATTAAGGAATATTTACAAAGGGGAGAACCCCGAATACAAAGTTGGGCTGCCAGCCTCAGTCCATGGCGAATTATGCGACGACATGTTTTGTGGCATTCCTGACCTCTACCGCTGCCGCCTACTTGCGCTCTTCAATAGGACCTTCAAAAACTGGCTCCAGGGGCAGATCAGGGTACCGGCTCTGGTAGCACACTAGGACATGGGTTGCCACCGTCTCCGTCACCGCCCTACCCTCGGCTTCTAGGCGTTGAGCCAGTTGACGCTCCTGCAGATCGAGCTCCCGGGCACGGCGCTCCATCGAGCACTCCCGGGCTTGGATGTTGAGATCGTGCAAGAGAAGTTCGTGATGCTCAGGTGAGTGTTCCGCCCGATCCCGCGACAAGTCCCTCTCCCGGAGCTCAAGATCTTCAAGGCGGGACTGCAACCTGTCCCAATCAGCCTCAGCGCGACCCATCATTGTCTGGGCCGTCACCTCCTGCTCGGTGGCAGCAGCCTCCCTCTCGGCAGCAGCGGCTTCTTGGCAACTCAGGGCGTCTTGACCTTCTTCAAGGGTGCGCAGGCAGGCATCAGCCGTGTCGTCGGCTACCTTGGCGTCAGCCAGAATCTTCTTGGATATGGCGTCTATGGCCTTCACCAAGTGGTGCCTCAGCTCTAGCTCCTTGCTCTCCTTTTGGTACGTCGCCTTCGCCTCAGTGATCCTGGACCTTAGAAGGTCCTCCCAGCCTTAGAGGCACCCGCCTTCGGCACACAACTTCTCCCACTCCACGGCAAGAGCCTCCTTCATCCGGCGGAGGTTGGATTGCACCTAAAGGATGTTGGACTGCGTCAAGTCCATGATGTCAGAGAGGCGCTCTGGCTGCGCTGAATTCAGGGAAGGTCGCCCGGTGATCATCTCGGGGACCTCTTCCTCCCGTGGCAGTGAAGGCAAGGCCACCAGTACTGGGGATCTTGCCCCCGGAGACTGAGCAGGAGTTGCGGCACCACCCGAAGCAGCAGCGCCATCATCGCTCAAGGAGCCGCCCACCGGATCAGCAACGTTGGAGGTCAGGCCTTAAGCCCCCTGAGTCGACTCCGACATTGCCTCTGCCATGACAGCCAAAGGTGCCTCTGGCGCGACGGCTGGAGGTGCCTCTAACATGACGGCCTGAGATGCCTCTGGTGCGACAGCTGGAGACATAGCAGGAGATGTTTCACTACCTGCGCCAGGCACGGACGCTGGAGCAGCGCTTCCCTAAACAATCTTGGCGGGCTGTCCCGCTGGTGCAGCCATAGCCTCTTCAGCCGCCTTCGAAGCGCTTAGGGGCACTACCCCTGGCTGTAAGGGCGTCACAATAGCTGATGTAGCCCTGCAAATCAAGATCAACACCTAACCAATCAACAAAGGCAGGAGAAATTACAAAGCAAGCATCAGTAAGAATGCCTTATCGACGTCCCCGAAAGCTCCAACGGGCCTCCACCTTCGGCAGCCTAGAAGCTGCGGGTCCTGACGACGGCGTGGCAAGCGAGGTCGTTCCGACCGAACCTCCACAAGAACCTCCAGTGGCGCCACCACCCTGTGCCGACGGGTCTGCACCAACTCCAAAGAAGCCATTCCCAGAGCCTCCTCCCGGGCTGCCGACGAAGTCGTCCCGAGGCCTTTTTTCCCGAGGCTCCGAAGGTGTGATGCTGTTGGTGCCCTCTGTTGCATGCTGGACCACGCTGGCGACTGGGATGCTAGATGATGTGCCGAGCGCTGATGTTGGCAGAGCCATCGATTGACGGACTGATCCTCCCTTTGAAGAACCGCCGACGCCCAATACTAAAGAGGGGCGCACCGGGGGACGTTGACTTGGAGCGAAGGCCACCTGCGACGATGCCCTTGGCGGCGACCGAGGGCGTTTATCCTTCACGACCTCGACCACCAGGGCCTTTCCCTTGCCTGTGATGGGGACTGGTGCCTTAATCTTGCCTGCGTCAGGGACCAACACCTTGCCTTTCCCTCCGACATAGGGTGCCTCCTCTGCCTCGGAAGCCTCGGAGCCTGAAGAAGGTGCGGACTCCTGCGGAGAGTCAACGATGGCTAGGCCCTGACTCTCATCGCCAAGCTGCCACTACGCAAAACCGATCGCGTCGTGGTTGGGCATGTCCTTTAGAACCTTCGTCCGGAGGTCCTAGTCCATGCAAAGCAGTGGCAAAGACCGCGGGAAGTTGAAGACGTCGTCCGACAACAGGTCGCCGCACGCCTTGGACATTGCATTGAGCACATCTTTCGGAGTCGCCTCTGTGTTGCGACCCCGCACCAGTCGGGTGCCATCTTGTAGCCCAAAGTAAAGCTGTGCAGGACAACAACGGTGCTGAAGGGGAGTCGGGCGTCGACGGTCGAAGTCTACCATCACCGTCAACTCCGACACACCATGATCTGCCAGGAATTGGATCCTCTCCGTCACCGGGGTGTAGGACTGCTTCAACTCAGCCCGCCTCCCAGGTATCTTTCCTGATCATCTCCCATCCAGTGGGCATAACCATGTGGTCGTTGGCGTCGACTTGTACGATCACCCAGTCCTTCCTCCAGTCGGCCCACTTTGCTGAGGAGAGTGGTGTGATATACTTGAAGGGGTTGTTGGCCCAATGCTTGAAGCAGTAGCCACCGAGGAAGTTGGCTTTGTTCTTCTTCCCGGTCTGCCTCAGCACGAAGAACTGCAAGAACACCGGCACGCTCAGATACACCCCGACGAACATCTCGCAGAAATGCGAGAACACTGCCACCACCACCAGAGAGTTCGATGACATGTGGTGAAGCTGGAGCCCAAGGACTTCCAATAGTGTCACTAGGAAGGAGGAAACAGGAGGAAAAAATCCAGAGTATGCGTACGCCTGGAAGAAGACAATCTCCTTCTCCCCTAACTCCAGTGGCAAGGAGCTAGGATGGATCAGGTTCCATCGCTCCTCGTCCTCCCAGCTGAAAAGTCGCCTCACGGGTGAGACATCCTGCATCCGGTAAGGAGGCAGGACTGAGTCCATTGGAGCAGGGGTCGAGAACCTCAAGGGTGGGTAGATGATCAAGGAGGAAGACGAAGGCTCGAATGCTTGGGGCGTGCGGAAGTAAGGACCTCCATTGTGCACAAATGTACCCCTTTAAAGCACCCTAGTGGCGTTTGGGCGCACCGTACAAATTTGAGCGGGCTCCAAATCAACGGCTCGTACCACTACGTCCATGACAAACGGGCCCAGGTCCCCCGTTAGAAAAAACCGGCTTGGGTTGTTCTCCGCCTGAGAAGGCAACCCGACGGTTCCCATAAAGGCGGAAGTGAAAGCAGTTGAAGTGCCGCAGGCGCCTTGGGAACCGTCACAATAATGTTGCATCGAACAAAGATCCTGTCACCATGACCCCTCAACCAGAGAGGGACACGTGGTCACAGCAGCAGAGGCGCGCACTGCTTTGACTGATCAAGACAAAATTAAAAGGCCGCGCGGGAAAGCAGGATAAGGGCTCCACCCTCGGGCTCGTCGTCTCCCCTCAAGGTGGACCCAGGGGCCACTGTTGGTACCCGGCATACTGGGTATTCTCGTGCACAAGCTATAGCCGCCTAGGTACCCCGCCTCCCAGCGGAGGCAGGGTCCGAGGACACCACGTTTCCAAAGACCCGGACCCATCAACCTCAGATGGGAGGTCGAGGATGTCTGCAAGAATCCCGAAGGGGAAGCTCAACCCCCCTCTGGAGACGAGGCCCCAGGTAACCACGTGTCCAGCATGTAAGGATCCTTCCTCCCCGTGAGACAGGGCTCCAAAGCTGCCACGTGGACCAAGACATCAGACGGGCCACCTCCCATATGGGCGGGCTCCGGCGCTGCCGCGTGTCCCACAAGGCGGGACCTAACCTCCTCCGCGGCGGTGAGCTCCCGGCACCGCCACATGTCCAGCAGGACAGGACCTAGCCTCCTCCACAGAGATGAGCTCTCGAGCTGCCATGAGGTCTGCAAGGCAGGACCTAACCTCCTCTGTAGAGGTGAGCTCCCGAGGTGCCATGTGGTCCGCAAGGCGATACCTGACCTCCTCCATAGAGGTGAGCTCCCGAGCTGTCACATAGTCCAGCCACTTGCCCTGGACGAAGGGGTGCAAGAGTTAAGAGGGTGGTGCGCCTTGTGCCTGTCAAGGTTGAAGATACGCGGCTTCCCTAGACACATGGAGCGATGCACGCCTAATGTCAGGTACCGCTGTGACCAATCACATCACAGTGAAGATGCTGAAGGCCTATCCCACTCCGCCAAGTGGGTAGCTACGGCGACATAGACAGTTGGACGAGACATCCCCTGCCAATGTCAGCAACAGCACATGGGCTACTGACAACTCGAACGGCAAGACGACAAGTCTTTAAAGCCACGGTCAGATGAAGCTTATGCGAGAAGCCTTAGATCTTTAGGATGAGATTGCCCCTAGACCACCTGTTGGGCCGTGGGACCCCACTTGTAAGGTGTTCGACCTTGTCTATAAAAGGCTCGGACCGCCACCGTTACAAGGGACCCCGAAATCACACACGCATACACACATACTATCAATACCATCCACCGTGGAGTAGGGTATTGTAACACCCTAATTTTCATCCATCATGCATTCCATACATTCCAATACATGTTTAACATTAATCCACATAAAAAGAAACAAGTTTAAAATGAATTAGGAGCAAAACCGCACTTAAGAATTCTGGGAAATGCGGACTAGTCCGATTTTGGTGCAGACTAGTCCGATTTCTCTCTGACCTCGATCAGACTTGTCCATTTTTTCTGCGGACTAGTCTATTTTTGCCTCTAGATACCTTCGGACTTGTTCGGTCCTGTGCGGACTAGTCCGGTGTTCCAAAACCCTTGGAAAATTTTGCTAAGTCCTTGGACTTGTCCGTACTAGTCCAGTATTCCAGCGGACTTGTCCGTTTTCCTCTCTGACTATAGTCAGACTTGTCCGATTTTAGGCCAGACTTGTCTGTATTTCCCCTCTGGATATGTTCGAACTTGTTTGATGTCTAGTCCGGACTTGTCCGATTTTTCCCTGGACAACTTCGGACTAGTGCGGCCATTTTTGGACTTGTCTGATAAATCGCGACTCCGAGTTGATCTTTTGTTTCACGACTTGTTTCTTGGGTTTTAAGTTAAGTGGGCCTAGGGACGTCATGCCTAACTCCTTTAGAGCCCATGTGGGACTCTAAACCGGTCTCAAATTGCAAACTTAAAATCCATCTAACCCTAGCCTCCACCTCTATATAAACAACCCAACCCCTTGGCTTGACATCTATTTGCCACTTTTCCACCCCACCCCAAACCCTAGCTCGTGAATAGCCACCACCAAGGAGGGAGAAAGAGATCTAGAGCAAGGAGAATAATAGGAGGAAACGAAAGAGGGTCAAGATCTCCATCAACTTCCCGTTCTTCGTTAAGAATCCACCATCAAGTTCTTCATCAACCCTAGATGTTCATCCAAGTGTTACCTCCAAGATCCTTGATTCATTGGAGTTCTAAACACCTGGTATACCTTCTATTCTTTTTTCCTTACGTGAATTCAACCCCAAATCTCCAAATTCACGTCGATCTAGAAAACCCTAATCTGCCGATCTCGCAAAGTGCGGACTTGTCTCGTCCCTAGTGGTCTAGTCCGATTTTCCTGGTTAAATTGTGTTGAGTTAATTCCAAATTAGATCTAATCAACTCCAAACCTGTATAAACTTGTTAAAAGCTATTAGAACTAGCTAGTGATCATTAAAAGCATCTCATTAACAAGTTCCACCTTGCATTTTCATTAACCACACATGTCATGTCATCTTGAGTAATGGTTGTGCACTCTTTGATTGTGTTTCTTGTATTTTATGTTTATTGTGCGGATTAGACGGATTTGCAGTAGAGAGTGTCGTGGAGGATCTACAACACCAAGAGTTTGAAGGCTTTGATCCGAACCAGTTCCAAGAGCAAGGCAAGTGTCCTTGAAGCATATTGATCCTGTTTTAAAATAAATGTTTTGTTTGCAAAACTGCATGCTTGTGTAATTTTTGATGGGAATCCTATGGTAGGAAGTTTACTAGTTTTGTTTAACCACCCTTGTCACCTGGAACTCATGACAGAGAGTCGGGATGGACTTTTTACCGTTTTTGCTTCGCTTAATTAATTGGGATGGGAAAACAACTATACCACTCAACTTAATTTTGCATTTATGAGATTTGATTAACATGAATTGGTTAATATGATATGGTAATGGGTGATCTAAGCAAGCCCGGTATGTGGATGGGTTGGATGTTATGGTGGTTTGCTTGCTTTAGATCTAAGGACATGTTCATGCGAGAATAAGCTAGGACTACAGTGCCACCACGAGGCCAAGTATGGGTGCGGCGTAGCTGATTAATTAGGGATTTGCCAGTGCTATTTGGACGATTAAGGATGCTCGGGGAAGGGGTAGTCGTATTGGGTTTGTTGATGATTTGTGGGACTACCCTGGGATCCGAATGGCACAAGAGGGGGCCCTTGGTTGAAGACGTGCTCTGTAGGAGACATCGCCACCGATGAAACCTCAGTGGGGTCTAAATAGGCTAGTAATTCCTTTGTAAAGGCTATTTTATGATCTTTTGGCCATACACCAAAGGAAGTGTAATTGGCGTAAGTTAGGTTATTTAGTCGCCGATGGGTGATGAAATCAAAAACACGTGGGTAAAGTGGTACAAACCCTGCAGAGTCTAAATAAACTATCATGATAGCCGTGGTCCCGGTTATGAGCGCCTGGATGACCTACATGATTAGAGGGAAATCGGGATTTCGAATGGTTGGTTGCTTATGGATATGGTTGATAATATGGTTATGGTCATGGATGGTTATGAATTTTATCTTGATATTGATTATGGCAATGGATATAGTTAATGGTAATGATGAAATCTGGAATATGGATGATGGTAATGAATATGGATTGGTATTATGATGATTACATGGTTTATGATTGGTTTATTCACACATATATATTATGTTGCTTTCCAAATGTTTTAACGTACTTTTCAACACTTAGCTTTTATTATATTCGTCATTTGAATCAACTACATGTCATACTTTTCACACTTGCTGAGTGTCATTTACTCACCCTTGCAATTCCTCCACCAATAGTTGCAGGACAGGACTGGGAGTTTAACGACGTTAATGAAAAGTTCTAGGCCGTGTCTACTGTCAGCTTTGCCTATGGAGTGTTGGAGTTGCGCTATATCCCTTTTGCTTAGTTTGCTCAGTTTAGTTTATTTCCATTGCATTAGTTCAAACTTGTCATTAATAATCATTAGAGCTTGTATTCGAGGATAATATGGTTTTTGTAATAAAAGTACTTAATTAATCATGTTATGTGGTAATTTTCTATATACTCTTTTGTGAATGCACTCGTGTATGTGTGTTGAACATCCCGGGCACACATACGCGTTCACTTGGTTCGTTTTCGAAATCGGGTGTCACAAATCGGTATCAGAGCCACAGGTTGACCGTAGGACGCATCCTAGATAGAATGGACACTTTAGAGCACATAGGAGCACTCAGGAACCAATGTGTTTTTGTTTGGTGTGCTGTTGCTATATATTGTTTGCTTGTGTGCTTAATAGAGGATTTTGGGATGCTTTAGCATTGCCATGTCCACCTAGGCTAGTTAGTTGCTTAGTTTCATATCCCTTGATGCATATAGTTGGGGACGTTTCTAAATTCTTATCTCTTGCTTTTCTTCAGATGGTGAGGACTCGCAACCAGAGGGATGGCAATGATGAGGAGAACAATGGAGCACCTCAGAACAACAATGGACAAGGACCTGCTCAGGGAGCTATCAATATTGAGCAGCTATTGGCCATGCAAAACCAACTCATGCAGACCATGATACAAACTATGGGACAGCTGTAGGCTGGTAACATCAACAATCAGCCCCACGTGCCTCCACCGCCACCCCCGCCTCCTCATAACCAGTTGGGAGAGTTTATGAGGACTAGGCCGCCGACCTTTGCTCAAGCCGCTGACCCTATGGATGCTGATGATTGGCTCAAATCCATGGAGAAGAAGCTTGCTATTGTCCAATGCGGTGACCAGGAGAAAGTGCTTTTTGCTTTTTGCTTCTCCAATCCGGAATGGTGGGATGCTTATTGCAATGCTTATGAGAATCAGGAGATGATCACTTGGGATGAATTCAAGGAGAGCTTCCGTTCTCATTATGTGCCGGAAGGAGTTATGATTTTGAAAAGGCAATAATTTGAGAACTTGAGGCAAGGAAGATCAAGCGTGGGTGAATATCTCAATAAATTCACTCAACTCTCGAGATATGCGCCTGAGGATGTTAGTCAGGAAAGCTGGAAGCAATACTTGTTCATGAGAGGCTTGAACAATGAAATCCAAGTGCAATTGCTCAACTGTGATTATGCCAACTTCGAGAAGCTTGTGGACAAAGCAATTGTTGTGGAGAACAAGGTCCGAGAGATGGAGCAAGATAACAAGAGGAAGGCGCCATATCAAGGACAGCAACAAGGAAGTAATGTGTGCCCTCGCTTTGCACCACCAAATGCGCCATATTACAGCTCTTCTGCGCCTGCTTATTGCCCTGGATTTGCACCGCACCCAGCTCAGTTTGTGCAGCAGCGCCCTGTTATGCAAGCACCTAGGTCCCCAATACCTTTTGCACCTCGTGCCAACTTTCCTGGTGCCAATGCTCAGAACCAAGCTCACCCAGTAATTCTGGTGGAGTTAAAAAGTGTTATACTTGTGGAGAAGCGGGAAATTTTGCACATCAATGTCATAAGTCGGGCCTTGGTCAAGGAAGCAATGTGCCGAGGCAAAACCCAAGACCAAATGGAGGACAGGCACAAGGGAACCGTGGGAAGCAGAATTTTGCTCGTGGCAACGTGAACCATGTCTCTACGGAGGATGCTCAACAAGCGGATGATGTGGTGATTGGTATGTTTCTCGCAAACTCCAACCCGACGACCATGTTATTTGATTTTGGAGCATTGCATTCATTCATTGCATCAAAATATGTTGCCAAGTATAGTTTGCCTATCTCTCATATGAAGTTTACTCTATTGGTTAAGTCTCCTGGAGGAGAGATGAGGACAAATATAGTATGTCCAAAAGTAAGCCTTAGGATAAGGGGGGTAGACTTCTCCGCCAACCTCATTGTTTTGGATTATCAAGGATTGGACATTATACTTGGTATGGATTGGTTGAGGAAGCATAACGGAGTTATTGAGTGTGCCACGAAGACGGTGAAGTTGACCAATGAGGAAGGGATCACCGTGGAGTTTGAAGCATCTCAACACGCACCTAAGCAATTGGAGCTGAACCATATGGACGGTGCCGCAATTGAGGATATTCCAGTGGTGTGTGAATTCTTGGATGTTTTTCCGGATGAGTTACCAGGTATGCCACCTGATCGAGACATTGAGTTTGTTATTGATTTAATACCTAGAACTGCACCTATAGCTAAGAGGTCATATAGGATGCCTACTAAGGAATTAGCGGAGCTCAAGAAGCAAATTCAAGAACAACTAGAGAAGGGTTTTATTCGCCCAAGCTCTCAAGGAGCGCCCGTTCTATTTGTGGATAAGATGGATGGATCGCAAAGGATGTGTGTGGATTACCGAGCTCTCAACAGGTTAACAATCAAGAACAAGTATACCTTACCACGCATAGAAGACTTGTTTGATCAAATGAAGGGTGCTTGTGTCTTCTCCAAGATCGATTTGAGGTCGGGATACTTTCAAATGAAGATTAGACCATCGGACATACCTAAGATAGCTTTTAGGACACGGTATGGATCATATGAGTACACCGTGATGTCCTTCGAATTGACAAATGCACCTGCATATTTTATGTACCTCATGAATAAGGTCTTCATGGAGTACTTGGATAAGTTTGTTGTGGTGTTCATTGATGACATAATGATCTACTCGAGGGATGAGAAGGAACATTGTGACACCTGGTTCCGAAAATGAACCAAGTGAACACATATGTGTGCCCAGGATGTTCAACACACATACACGAGTGCATTCACAAAAGAGTATATAGAAAATTACCGCAGAACGAGATTAATTAACCAAATTATATTACACAATTCATATTATCCTCGAATACAAACTCTAATGAATATTCATGACAAGTTCAACTAATGCAGCGGAAATAAACTAATTAAGTAGCTAAGCAAACTAAGCAAAGGGGTATAGCGCAGCTCCATGCAACACCACAGGCAAGCTGACGGTAGACACGGCCTAGAACTCTGCATTATCAACATTAAACTCCCAATCCTAACCTGCAACTGTTGGTGGGGGATTGCAAGAGTGAGCACATGTCGTACTCAGCAAGTGTGGAAAGTATGATATGTGGCTGATTCAAATGACGAATATAATCATGGTTGAGTGCTGAAAAGTACATTAAAACATTTGAAAAGCAATATATTATATGTATGTGAAGTAAACCCATCATAAACCATAATTAAAATCATAGTACCAGTCTATATCCCTTATCCATCATCATATACCAATATCCATATTCAATACTAGAATTCAATTCATAACCATCTATAACCATAATACCAACCATAACCATAACCAACCAACCAACCATCCCAAATCCCAAGTTTCCTCTAATCATGTGATGGTCCATGTTGCTCATAACCGGGAGCACGGCTATCATGATAGTTTTAGACACACTCTGCAGAGGTTGTACCCCTTTACCCACGTGTTTGTGATTTCATCACCTTTCGATGACTATAGAATCTCAATTAGGCCGTCTCACACTTCCGTAGGTGTGTGGCCAAGAGATCACAAAATCGCCTTTATAAAGGGATTACTAGCCTATTTAGACCCCACTGAGGTTTCACCGGTGGTGATGTCTCCAACTGAGCACATCGTCAACCAAGGGCCCCCTCTTGAGTCATTCGGATCCCAGGGTAGTCCCACCAATCATCAACAAACCCAATCCGACTACCCCTTCCCCGAGCATCCTTAATGGCCCAAATAGCACTGGCAAAGCCCTAATTAATCAGCTACGCCGCACCCATACTTGGCCTCGTGGTGGCACTATAAATCCTGGATGGTCGCTCCACGAACCAGTCCTTAGATCTGAAGCAAGCAAAACCACCATAACATCCAACCCATCCACATACCAGGCTTGCTTAGATCACCCATTACCATATCAGATTTAACCAGTTCATGTCAACCACAATCTTATTAATGCATAATTAAATTAAGTAGTGTAGTTGTTCTTCCATCCCAATTAATTAAATGAAGCAAAAAGGTAAAAATCCCATCCCGACTCTCTACCATATATTCCAGGTGACAAGGGTGGTTAAACAAAGCTAGTAAACTTCCTATCATAGGATTCCCATCAAATTGACACAAGCATGCAGTTTTGCAAACAAAACATTTATTTCAAAACAGGATCAATATGCTTCAAGGACACTTGTCGTGCTCTTGCGGTTGATTAGGATCAAAGACTTCAAACTCTTGGTGCTGGATATCCTCCGTAGCACTCTCTAGTGCAAATCCGTCTAATCCACACAATAAACATACAAGACAAGAAACACAATCAAAGAGTGCACAAATATTACTCAATATGACATGATATGCATGATTGATGCAAATGCAAGGTAGAACTTGTTAATAGATTACTTTTAAATGATCACTAACTAGTTCTAATAGATTTTAACAAGTTTATACAGGTTTGGATTTGATTATATCTACTTTTAGAATTAATTCAACACAATTTAGTTAGCAAAATTGGACTAGTCTGCAGAAGGCCGGACTAGTCCGCACTTCACGGAACTAGCGAACTAGGGTTTTCTAGATCGATGTAAATGTGGGAATTAGGGGTTGAATTCACATAAGAAAAAGTGAATAGAAGGTATACCAGGTGTTTATGACTCCAATGAATCGAGAAACTTGGAGGCAACACTTGGATCTTGGCGATCTAGGGTTGATGATGAACTTGGAGATGATTTGGTGATGAAGAACGAAACTTGATGGAGATCTTGATCCTCTTTCGTTTCCTCCTCTTCTTCTTGCTTGGGATCTCCTCCTCCCTCCTTGATGGTGTCTCTACACGAACTAGGGTTTGGGTGGGGTGGAAAAGTGGAAAATAGATGTCAAGCCAAGGGGTGGGGTTGTTTATATAGAGGTAGAGGCTAGGGTTAGATGGATTTTGAGTTTGAGATGAGTAGTACGCATAAAATCGGACAAGTCCGAAAGTGTCCAGAGGCAAAATTGGACTAGTCCGCTGCAAAAATGGACAAGTATGATTTTAGTCAGAGAGAAATCAGACTAGTCCTCACCAAAATCGGACTAGTCCGCACTTTTCAGCATTTTAAGTGCGGTTTTGTTCCAAATCAATTTTAAACTCATTCCTCTTTATGTGGGTTAATGTTAAACATGTATATGAATGTATGTAGGGCATGGTGCATGAAAATGAGGGTGTTACAAACATGAGGAACACTTGAGGCTTACGTTGCAGAAACTGAGGGAGCATCAATTGTATGCCAAGTTTAGCAAGTGTCAATTTTGGTTGAAAGAGGTGTCGTTTTTGGGTCATATCATCTCAGGAGGAGGAGAATCGGTCGACTCCGGAAAAGTCAGGGATGTGCTAAAGTGGGAGCCACCGCAAAACGTAAAGGAAATAAGGAATTTTCTTGGGATGGCTGGGTATTACCGTAGGTTCATCAAGGAGTTCTCCAAGATAGCCAAGCCAATGACGGAGTTGCTAATGAAGGGAAAGGCTTTCCAATGGAATCAATCTTGTCAAGAAAGTTTTGAGGAGTTGAAGAGAAGGTTGACAACAACTCCAGTTCTAGTTTTGCCAGATGTAAGCAAGAGTTTTGACATATATTGTGACGCATCGAGACAAGGACTTGGATGTGTGTTTATGCAAGAAGGTCAAGTGGTCGCCTATGCGTCAAGACAATTGAAGAAACATGAGCAGGATTACCCACACATGATTTGGAACCTGCAATTGTGGTACATGCATTGAAGATTTGGATACACTATATTCTTGGACATAGGTGTGAGATTTATACAGATCACAAGAGTCTTAAGTATATTTTCACACAAAAGGATCTAAATTTGAGGGAAGGAAGATGGTTGGAGCTCACCAAGGATTATGATTTGGGAATCAATTATCACCCGGGAAAGGCCAATGTTGTGGCCGATGCCTTGAGTAGAAAAGGGGTAAGTCATCAACTTGCGTTTCAAGAATTACCATCCGAGTTAGGTAAGGAGTTTGAATGGTTGAACCTCGGATTTGTGAATGAGATGGGGATGATGGAGTTAAATCCAACCTTGGAGCAAGAAATTTGAGAGGGCCAAACAAAGGATGAAGAAATCCAAGAAATCAAGGAAACAACCCAAGAGGGAAGAGAATTCAGGTTTGATGAGGATGTATATGGTACTCTATGGCTTGGAAAAAGGATTGTCGTGCCTAATGTGAAGCGTATTCGGGAGATAATATAAAAAGAGGTACATGACTCACTATGCTCAACTCACCCCGGTTGTACAAAGATGTACAAAGACTTAAAGACATGTTATTGGTGGGCTAGCATGAAGAAGGACATAGCCGAATATGTAGCCTTATGTGATGTGTGCCAACGAGTGAAGGCGGAACATCAAAGACCCACTGGATTATTGCAGCCATTAAAGATCCCGGAATGGAAATGGGAAGAGATCGGTACAGACTTTATATTTGGATTGCCACATACCCAGTCCGGTTATGACTCAATTTGGGTAATTGTAGATCGATTGACCAAATCAGCTCATTTTGTTCCTATGAAGACCACCCATACCACCACAAGGCTAGCGGAATTGTATAAGGAGCATATTGTATGTCGACACGGAGTACCAAAGAAGATAGTATCGGATAGAGGTTCTCAATTTATCTCCAAATTTTGGCAGAAATTGCATGAAGCTTTGGGAATGAGGTTAAATTTTAGTTCAGCATATCACCCTCAAACGGATGGACAAACTGAGAGGACCAATCAGATTTTGGTGGACATGTTAAGAGCTTGTGCTTTGAAGCATGGAAAAAGTTGGGACAAAAGTTTGCCATATGCAGAATTTTTGTACAACAACAGTTACCAAGCAAGTTTGAAGATGTCACCTTATGAAGCCCTTTATGGAAGGAAGTGTAGGATACCCTTATTCTGGAATGAGACAAGAGAAATCAAGTATTTGGTCTGGATGTGTTGCAGGAAGCCGAAAAACAAGTCCAGGTTATTCGTGAAAATTTGAGGGCTGCCCAATCAAGACAAAAAAGGCTATGCGGACAATAGGAGAAGGAAATTAGCCTTCGCAGTGGGAGACTTCGTTTACCTGAAAGTGTCACCAATGAGAGGTCATAAGAGGTTTAACATAAGAGGCAAGCTAGCACCTCGTTACATTGGGCCATTCAAGATTTTGGACAAAAGAGAAGAAGTAGCATATAAGTTGGAGATGCCAGCTCATCTTTCAGATGTCCATGATGTGTTTCATGTTTCCCAACTCAAGAAGTGCTTGAGAGTACCGGAAGAACAAGTGCCAATGGAAGAATTGGATCTAGAGGAAGATTTGACTTATGTCGAGCAACCGATCAAAATCTTGGAAACCAGGGAGAGCGTCACAAGGAACAAGACTATTAGATGGTGTAAAGTTCAATGGAAGCATCATATAGAATCAGTGGCAACATGGGAGTTGGATGATTATCTCAAGAAAGAATTTCCCTATCTCTTCTCTTCCGCGTCGAATCTCGTGGGCGAGATTCATTTTAAGGGGAGTAGGTTTGTAACACCCTCATTTTCATCCATCATGCATTGCATACATTCCAATACAGGTTTAACATTAATCCACATAAAAAGAAACAAGTTTAAAATGAATTAGGAGCAAAACCGCACTTAAGAATTATGGGAAGTGCGGACTTATCCGATTTTGGTGCAGACTAGTCCAATTTCTCTCTGACCTCGATGAGACTTGTCCGTTTTTCTGAGTACTAGTCTGTTTTTGCCTCTGGACACCTTCGGACTAGTCCGGTGTTCCAAAACACTTGGAAACTTCGCTAAGTCCCTGGACTTGTTTGGACTAGTCCGTTATTCCAGCGGACTTGTCCGTTTTCCTCTCTGACTAAAGTCGGACTTGTCCGATTTTAGGCCAGACTTGTCTGTTTTTCCCCTCTGGATAAGTTTGGACTTGTCCAATGTCCAGTCTGAACTTGTCCGATTTTTCTCTGGACAACTTCAGACTAGTCTAGCACTATTGGGACTTGTCCGATAAATCGCGACTCTGAGTTGATCTTTTGTTTCACGACTTGTTTCTTGGGTTTTACGTTAAGTGGGTCTAGGGACGTCGTACCTAACTCTTTTAGAGCCCATGTGGGACTCTAAACCGGCCTCTACTCATCTCAAACTCGAAATCCATCTAACCCTAGCCTCCACCTCTATATAAACAACCCAACCCCTTGGCTTGACATCTATTTGCCACTTTTCCACCCCACCCCAAACCCTAGCTCGTGAATAGCCACCACAAAGGAGGGAGAAGGAGATCTAGAGCAAGGAGAAGAAGAGGAGGAAACGAAAGAGGGTCAAGATCTCCATCAGCTTCCCGTTCTTCGTCAACAATCCACCATCAAGTTCTTCATCAACCCTAGATCTTCAAGATCCAAGTGTTACCTCCAAGATCCTTGATTCATTGGAGTCCTAAACACCTGGTATACCTTCTATTCCCTTTTCCTTACGTGAATTCAACCTCAAATCTCCAAATTCACGTCGATCTAGAAAACCCTAATCTGCCGATCTCGCGAAGTGCGGACTTGTCCGGTCCCTAACGGACTAGTCCGATTTTCCTAGTTAAATTGTGTTGAGTTAATTCCAAATTAGATCTAATCAACTCCAAACTGTATAAACTTGTTAAAAGCTATTAAAACTAGCTAGTGATCATTAAAAGCAACTCATTAACAACTTCCACCTTGCATTTGCATTAACCATGCATCTCATGTCATCTTCAGTAATGGTTGTGCACTCTTTGATTGTGTTTCTTGTCTTGTATGTTTAATGTGTGGATTAGACAGATTTGCGCTAGAGAGTGTCGCGGGGGATCTACAACACCAATAGTTCGAAGGCTTTGATCCGAACCAATCCCAAGAGCAAGGAAAGTGTCCTTGAAGCATATTCATCCTGTTTTAAAATAAATGTTTTGTTTGCAAAACTGCATGCTTGTGTCAATTTTGATGGGAATCCTATGGTCGGAAGTTTACTAGTTTTGTTTAACTACCGTTGTCACCTGGAATTCATGGTAGAGAGTCAGGATGGACTTTTTACCCTTTTTGCTTCGCTTAATTATTTGGGATGGGAAAACAACTATACCACTCAACTTAATATTGCATTTATGAGATTTGATTAACATGAACTGGTTAATATGATATGGTAATGGGTGATCTAAGCAAGCCTGATATGTGGATGGATTGGATGTTACGGTGGTTTGCTTGCCTTAGATCTAAGGACCGCTTCATGCGAGAATAAGCCAGGACTACAGTGCCACCACGAGGCCAAGTATGGGTGCGACGTAGCTGATTAATTAGGGCTTTGCCAGTGCTATTTGGACCATTAAGGATGTCTGGTTTGTTGATGATTGGTGGGACTACCCTGGGATCCGAATGGTACAAGAGGGGGCTCTTGGTTGAAGATGTGCTCTGTAGGAGACATCGCCACCGGTGAATCCTCAATGGGGTCTAAATAGGCTAGTAATCCCTTTGTAAAGGCTATTTTGTGATCTCTTGGCCATACACCAAAGGAAGTGTAATTGGCATAAGGGAGGTTCATCAGTCTCTGACAGGTGATGAAATCACAAACACGTGGGTAAAGTGATACAAACTCTGCAGAGTCTAAATAAACTATCATGATAGCCATGGTCCCGGTTATGAGCGCCCGGATGACCTACATGATTAGAGGGAAATTGGGATTCGGAATGGTTGGTTGATTATGGTTATGGTTATGGACATGGTTGATAATATGGTTATGGTCATGGATGGTTATGAATTATATTCTGATATTGATGATGGCAATGGATATGGTTAACGATAATGATGAAATCTGGAATATGGATGATGGTAATGAATATGGATTGGAATTATGATGATTACATGGTTTATGATGAGTTTTTCACACATATATATTATGTTGCTTTCCAAATGTTTTAACGTACTTTTCAACACTTAACTTTTATTATATTCATCATTTGAATCAGCTACATGTCATACTTTCCACACTTGCTGAGTACGACATGTACTCACCCTTGCAATCCCCCTAGCAATAGTTGCATGACAGGATTGGGAGTTTAACGACGTTAATATGAGGAGTTCTAGGCCGTGTCTACCGTCAGCTTTGCCTGTGGAGTGTTGGAGCTGCGCTATATCGCTTTTGCTTAGTTTGCTCAGTTTAGTTTATTTCCACTGCATTAGTTCAAACTTGTCATTAATAATCATTAGAGCTTGTATTCGAGGATAATATGGTTTGTGTAGTAAAAGTACTTAATTAATCTTGTTCTATGGTAATTTTCTGTATACTCTTTTGTGAATGCACTCGTGTATGTGTGTTGAACATCCTGGGCACACATATGCGTTCACTTGATTCGAACTAGGTGTCACAGGTATTACGCTCCTTGAGGCCCAAACCACGTAAAAACCACCGTCTCATATTCTCCTCTGCTAGAACACTTGATTGAGGCCTAAGCCTCGCTAAACAAAGAACCTCTACGGGCTGCTCCTTAGCAGATACAGGGGAAGTATCACATTAACACTTCAACAGAGCTCATCAAGGATTATGATGTGGGGATCAACAATCGTCCGGGGAAGGCTAATGTAGTGGACGATGCCTTGAGTAGGAAAGGAGTAAGTCACCAACTCATGATTCGAGAATTGCCATCCGAGTTATGTAAGAAGTTTGAACGGTTGAATCTTAGATTTGTGAATGAGATGGGGATAATGGAGTTAAATCCGACCTTGGAGTAGGAGATTCAAGAGGGTCAAACAAAAGGATGAGGAAATCCAAGAGATCAAGGAAAGAACCCAAGAGGGAAGAAAATTCAGGTTTGATGAGGATGACCATGGTACCTTATGGCTTGATAAAAGGATCGTCGTGCCTAATGTGAAGCATATTCTGGAGACAATATTAAAAGAGGCACATGACTCGCCATACTCAATTCATCCCGGTTGTACGAAGATGTACAAAGACTTGAAGACATGTTATTGGTGGGCCAACATGAAAAATGTGTGAGACCTATGTGTGGTGAATACATTGGCTTTGATGATAAAAGTTTTGAATACTATCAAAACATCTTTGTATCAAGATTCGACGATAGGTCTGACATGTTTTGGTTAGCTTTGGCAAGGTTCAAAGCTTGATCGCAGTGGTTCTACTTTTATCTTGCAATGTTTCAAACTTGCTTTACACTTATGAAAAGTTTGCTTAGTATTCTTTTACTAAGTTTTTGGTGTGTTTTGGTGGTTAAGGCTGATATCATTTTGCTATGGTTTACAACATGCTTATGTGAGGTGCTCACGTAAGATGTTGTAGTTTCGGAACTAACGTGAGTCAAGTCGAGGACTTGTCCTCGGAAGTATTGGTTGTTTATTCATGTGCAGGTGTTGCTTGAGTTCAAGCCATGGCTGGTGACGGGATCCATTGAACTAGTCTCAGGGAGAAGATGAGGTTCAACAACCAAGTTCGGGAGGAATTGTGGTTGAGTTGATCGGGAGGTCGTGCAACATGTATGAATCAAGAACAATGCATATGAAGGTATCGTGGACGTCTTTGGAAGATATTTGCATGTGTGCAAGGAGTGCATGGACATGGCTACAAGGTTTCGAGGCGTGATGAAGATATGTGGACATAAAGATTTGGTCGGAAAGGTCCAACCGACTAGGTTATGGACTCAGCCTGCGGCTGAGTCGAGTTTGACTCAAATATGGAAAGATTTGAGCTGGTTATGTTAGAATTTTGTGTGGGTCACGAATTTGGGTTGTTTTAGGAATGTGGGATACATTCCTAATGTGTTTGGAAGTCTTAAGATTGCTTCTATCTCCGTATAGAAGAGTCTTGAGCGGTTATGGAAAGTTTTGATTCGTGAATTGAGTAGGATTAGAGTCCTAGTTAGGTTTGGGTTGGCCTAAGGGCTTGTTATATAAGCAAGGGAGGCCAGAGCTCATGAGAGA
Organism: Tuctoria greenei; assembly: GCA_036927565.1. Lineage (NCBI taxonomy): Eukaryota > Viridiplantae > Streptophyta > Magnoliopsida > Poales > Poaceae > Tuctoria > Tuctoria greenei. The sequence continues at coordinate 141,860,428 of JAYESD010000009.1, forward strand.
TGACTTTTGGGCTGTTCCTCTTATGTTCTATTGAATAAAGATCATAGTTTAAAGGAACTTTTGTGCCTTGTTTGTCCGACTTGTTCCAGACAAGTTTTTCTCATCGAGTTTCTGCATAAGACTACCTTTCTTCGGTGATTTTATCATAACTCGAGTTTTACAGATCCGATTTACGTGATTCTTTTTTGGTTGTCTTAACAACTGATTTTTATATCATCTCTCAAAAGTTCACGGTCATTGGATTTGTGGTTTCTGATCTACATGAGTTCCTTTGCAGTGTTTCAAAACTGTTTTTCTCAGGTAGGACAGAGTGACCTTTGTTCGATCTTTTGATCGTAACTTGAGTTTTTCTTGACGGATTTGAGTGATTATTATTGTGTCATTTATGTGACTTGATTCTCTATGATATATATCACATTTTTCATGGTGAAACACGTTTATATTAGTCTCACACATGATTTCTTTAATAGATCATTTTTCCGCCAAGGGGTTTTTATTGCTTCCGTGAAAAAGTTTTACATCTACCATTCCCCCCCCCTATGGTAGCTTTTCACGTGCTCTTCGATCCTAAAATTAGTATCAGAGCCACTGTAAAACCCTCATTTTCATGCATCATGCCCTACATACATTCATATACATGTTTAACATTAATCCACATAAAGAGGAATAAGTTTAAAATTGATTTGGAACAAAACCGCACTTAAAATTCTGGAAAGTGTGGACTAGTCCAATTTTGGTGCGGACTAGTCCGATTTCTCTCTGACCTCGATCAGACTTGTCCGTTTTAGCTGCGGACTAGTCCGTTTTTGCCTCTGGAAACTTTCGAACTTGTCCGGTCTTATGCGGACTAGTCCGATGTCCCAAGAATCCTTGAAAATTTGCTAAGTCCCTGGACTTGTCCGGACTGGTCCAGTGTTCTAGCGGACTTGTCTGTTTTCCTCTTTGACTAAAGTCGGACTTGTCTGATTTTTGGCCACAGTTGTCTAATTTCTCTCTTGACAACTTCGGTCTAGTCCGACCCTTTTTGGACTTGTCCGATATTTCGCGACTCCGAATTGATCTTTTGTTTTACGACTTGTTTCTTGGGTTTTACGTTAAGTGGGCCTAGGGGCGTCGTGCCTAACTCTTTTAGAGCCCATGTGGGACTCTAAACCGGCCTGTACTCCTCTCAAACTCGAAATCCATCTAACCCTAGCCTCCACCTCTATATAAACAACCCCACCCCTTGGCTTGACATCTATTTGCCACTTTTCCACCCCACCCAAACCCTAGTTCGTGGAGAGCCACCATCAAGGAGGGGGAAGGAGATCCCAAGCAAGAAGAAGAGGAGGAGGAAACGAAAGGGGATCAAGATCTCCATCAACTTCGAGTTCTTCATCAACAATCCTCCATCAAGTTCTTCATCAACCCTAGATCGTCAAGATCCATGTGTTGCCTCCAAGATCCTTGATTCATTGGAGTCCTAAACACCTGGTATACCTTCTATTTCCTTTTCCTTATGTGAATTCGACCCCTAATGTCCAAATTCACGTCCATCTAGAAAACCCTAATCTGCTGATCTCGCAAAGTGCAGACTTGTTTGGTCCCTAGCGGACTAGTTCCTGGTTAAATTTTGTGGAATTAATTCTAAAATTTGATCAAATCAACTCTAAAACTGTGTAAACTTGTTAAAAACTATTAGAACTAGTTAGTGATCATTAAAAGCAATCTATTAACAAGTTCAAACTTGCATTTGCTTTAATCATGCATGTCACGAAATATTGTGTAATATTTGTGCACTCTTTGATTGTGTTTCTTGTTTGTATGTTTATTGCGCAGATAGACGGATTTGCGCTACAGGGTGCCGCAGAGGATCTCCAACACTAGGAGTTTGAATGCTTTGACTCGAATCAATCCCAAGAGCAAGGCAAGTGTCCTTGAAGCATATTGATCTTGTTTTGAAATAAAAGTTTTGTTTGAAAACTGCATGCTTGTGTCAATTTGATGGGAATCCTATGATAGGAAGTTTACTAGCATTGTTTGACCACCCTTGTCACTTGGAAGTTACGGTAGAGAGTCGGGATGGGCTTTTTACCTTTTTGCTTCGCTTAATTAATTGGGATGGGAGAACAACTATACCACTTACCTTAATTATGTAATTATGATATTATGATTAACATGGACTAGTTAATGTAATATGGTAATGGGTGATCTAAGCAAGCCTAGTATGTGGATGGGTTGGATGTCATGGTGGTTTGCTTGCTTTAGATCTAAGGACCGGTTCATGCGAGAATAAGCCAGGATTACAGTGCCACCACGAGGCCAAGTATGGGTGCGGTGTAGCTGATTAATTAGGGCTTTGCTAGTGCTGTTTGGACCATTGTGGATGCTCGGGAAAGGGGTAGTCAAATTGGGTTTGTTGATGATTGGTGGGACTACCCTGGGATCTGAATGGCTCAGGAGGGGGCCCTTGGTTGAAGATTTGATTAGTTGGAGGCATCACCACCGGTGAAACCTCAGTGGGGTCTAAATAGGCTAGTAATCCCTTTGTAAAGGCTATTTTGTGATCTCTTGACCACACACCGATGGAAGTGTGAGACGGCATAATAGAGGTTCTAGTCTTCGAAAGGTGATGAAATCATAAACACGTGGGTAAAGTGGTACAAACTCTGTAGAGTATTAAAACTATCATGATAGCCGTGCTCTCGGTTATGAGCACCTGGACAACTTCCATAATTAGAGGGAAATTGGGATTTGGTTATGGTTATGAATTAAATTATGGTATTGAATATGGATATTGGTATATGATGATGGATATGGAATATGGACTGGTATTATGATAACCATATGGCTTATGATGGGTTTATTTCACATACATATATTATATTACTTTTCAAATGTTTTGATGTACTTTTCAACACTTATCCATTATTATATTCGTCGTTTGTATCAGCTACATGTCATACTTTCCACACTTGCTGAGTACGACATGTACTCACCCTTGCAATCCCCCCCCCAACAGTTGCAGGTCAGGATTGGGAGCTTAACGATGATAATGCGGAGTTCTAGGCCGTGTCTACCATCAACTTTGCTTGTGGTGTTGATTGGAGCTGCACTACCCTATTGCTTATGCTGCCTAGCTATTTAGTTTGCCTGTTTAGTTTATTTCCGCTGCATTAGTTGAAACTTGTCATTAATATTCATTAGTGCTTGTATTCAAGTATATTTTGAATTATGTAATAAAAGTGGTTAATTGATCTTGTCTTGTGGTAATTTTATGTATATCCTTTTGTGAATGCACTCGTGTATGTGTGTTAAACGTCCTGGGCACACATATGCGTTCACTTGATTCATTTTCGGAACCGGGTGTCACAGCCACGGTGCTGTAATATTTGTGATTTGCACTTGTTCTTAACTAATCATCATGGAGAAATACTCCGCAAAACCTTGTGTCTTTAGTGGTATTGATTTTCAGGTTTGAAAGGCACGTATAAAAGCCTTCATCCAGGCGCAAGACTTTGCAATATGGGAAAAGGTGTACAAGCCTTACGATGTGCCGCTAAACAATCAAGTCACGGCTACGAACATGAGAGATGTCGACAACAACAACAAAGCCCACAACTTGATAATCCAAGGACTAACTCAGAGCGACTTCGACCGTGTTGCACACCTCTGATCGGTGTACTTTGTGTGGAAAGCACTTTGCGACTACCACGAAGGGTCTAACACGATCAAGGAGATAAAACAAGATATGTTCAAAAAGGAATACATGCATTTTGAGATGCAACCCGGTGAGTCAATTGACGATCTCTTTGCCCATTTTAACAAAATTCTCAACAACTTGCGTAGTGTCGATGTTAATTTTTCAGATGCTAAAAATGCTAGGCAATTACTAAGTGCATTAGACATGTCAATTTGGGAGATGAAGGTTACATCTATTCGTGAATCTACTGTCATGAGTACACTTACTTTAGATGTACTATATTCTAAATTAAAAACTCATGAAACTGACATAATCTCACGTAAGAACCCCAACAAGTCTATTGCATTTGTTTCTCAACGGGATATGCCTAGCTCCAGCCAATCTTCATCTTGTGGTACACTTGCTTTGTTGTCCTCTCTAACCCATGAACAGATTGAGGAGTTTCCAGAGGAGGAGTTGATACTTCTCTCTACTAGGTTCTCAAAAGCATTACAAAATGTGAGAACTAGAAGGAGGGGAAGCTCCAGACCTCAATGATGTTTCGAATGTGGTAAGACATGACATTTTCATTCAGATTGCCCTAACCATTCAGGTCCTACTTCCCGGGATGAAAAACAAACAAGGATGAAGCACTCCTCTTCAAAAGATACAAAGAAAAAGAACGGTTTTACAGGACGTCAATTGGTGAGCAGTTTTATCTCCGCACTTCAAGAACTTAGCTCAAGCGATGTAAACATTGGAAGTGACGAAGATAAAGATGATTTGGCAAACTTGTGCTTCATGGCGGGCAAGTCAAGATCAAGTATGGAGGAGACTGAACACAACAGCGACAATGAAGAGGTATGTCCTAATTGCGAAGAAATGTGTGATGCTATTTCTCATGCCACTATTATAGTTAAGAAAAAGGACAAAAAGCTTAGGGACGATGTTGTTAAAATTGAGTCACTAGAATCTGAAATTAATCATTTAAAATCCTTGATTTCTAGAGATGATTCTTGTTCCTCATGTGTTTTAATATATGAACAATGGTCCTCATTAAGAAGTGCGCACACCTCCACACTTGATAAACTTGAGTTAGAAATTGAAAAGAACAGGGAGCTTGCTGCACTTAATGATAAAAACTTGAAAGATGCTAGTTGTTCTACAATTGATTTGCATTGTTCTTCTTGTGATGATCTTGATAATAAACTACAAGATGCTATGAATGAAATTTCTATATTGAACAATGCTTTACGTTCCCATGAAGTTAAAATGATGTTCCAATTGCAAATTAAAAGGAAAAACTTCATATGAAAATTGACCTGATCTGTCCAATAAACTTGATGACATGCATAGGACATTAGATCAATTTTGTAATGGGAATAAGAACCTAAACTTGCTGCTGAATTCTTCTCAGTCTTGCAATGATAAAACTGGTTTAGGTTTTGATTCTCATGGTCATGCTAAGGCACATCCACCTAAAATTGTAAAGTCATTAGGAAGTGGTTTGATTCAAACAGTTCCTAAAAAAAGTGCTTTTCAAATCTGCAGGAGTTTTGTCTCATTCGGTTTCAAATAAAAATGTTGCTTGCTCATCTAGACATGAACACAAAGTTAAATTTCATTGTACCTACTGTGGTAGAGATGGACATGTCATAGATTTTTGTTATAGACTAGCTAAACAACAGAAAAAGGAAAGAATGATTGCTAGATCTCATAACTTTCATGCAAAATTTGCTGCACTTGCTAAACCGAATGATAGGAACGTGCAATCTGCTGTAATGAGTTGAAAGCATGCAAAGTTTGCTTCCAAACCTACTATTTTTCGTGCTACACATGTAACATATCATAGGACAGTAGTTGGGTACGAAAATCCTCAAGCTTTGGCTCATAAACCTGCTGTTTTATCTCAACTTTCGCGTGTTATTCCCGCTGGGCGTCGTGTGACTCAGTATTGTATTCCTAAATGCCTTTTGACTAACCCCAGTATTGAGTCATCGACGTATTGTGCTTCCATGTAGGTTACACGCTTGAGGATGGAGAAAATTTGGATTGTGGATTCAGGTTGCTCACGCCACATGACCGGTAACAAAGAATGGTTATCCTCCCTTTCTTTTGTGTCACGAGTAAAGAATATTACCTTTGCCGATAATTCTTCAACTCCTATAGCTAAGGGTTTGGTTAGAGTAAATGATCACCAAACTTTCAAGGATGTGGCACTTGTTAAAAATTTGAAATACATCTTGCTTTCTGTTTCACAACTGCTAGATGAAAATCTGGAAATTATTTTCACTAAAAATTACTGCAAAGTTGTAAATTCAAATAGTGAGCTTATTTTTAACATGTCTCGGTTTGGAAGAGTTTTTAAAGCTAATTTTGATATGTCTTCATCTAAGCATAGGTGTCCAGTTGCTAATGATTCAAAGGACTTATATTTTTTGCATCGTAGACTTGGTCACGTAGGCTTTGATCATCTAACGCGTGTTAGTGCTCTTGATCGCATACGTGGGTTGCCTAAGCTGAAAGGGGACAAATAAATTGTGTGCTCTTCTTGTAGACATGCTAAGATGGTTGCAGGTTCACATACTCCTCTCACAATGATCATGACAACTGAACCGGGTCAACTTTTGCACCTTGACACCGTAGGACCTTCACGTGTCCAATCCTTCGGAGGTAAATGGTATGTTCTCGTGATTGTTGATGAATATTCTATATACTCTTGGGTTTACTTCATGGCATCTAAAAATGAAGCTTTTAGTCACTTTAGAACTTTATTTCTTAGATTATCAATTGATCACCTAGGATCTTTAAAAGCAATTAGAAGTGATAACGGAACCAAATTTAAAAATCAATCTTTTGATCACTTTTGTGCTGAAAATGAAATAGATCATCAATTTTTTTCACCATATGTACCTCAACAAAATGGTGTTGTAGAAATAAAGAACAGAACCTTAGTTGAGATGGCTAGGACTATGCTTCATGAATATCAAACTCCTAGGAAATTTTGGGTTGATGCGATTACAACCGCTTGTTATGTCTCAAATCATGTTTTCTTGCGCGCTAAGCTAGGTAAAACACCATATGAGCTCAAGTTTGAACATAGGCCTTGTGTTACACACTTTTGGGTGTTTGGTTGCAAACATGGTAATCTTGATAAATTTGAACCTATATCCATTAATGGCATGTTTCTTGGTTATCCATCTCATACTAGAGGCTACCGTGGACTCACTACTACAATAAGCCTCATCACAGGCGGCTCCAAACCTATTATCACAGACGGCTTTTAAAACCGCCTGAAACGAAGAGTCTGTGATAATCCGCAATTTCACAGGCGGAGAAGTGAAACCGCCTGTGAAGACTAATTATCATAGGCGGTTCTTCACTAAGGATAGCCGCCTGTGAAGACCGATTATCATAGGCGGTTCTTTACTTAGGCTAGCCGTCTGTGAAAATACTTTATCACAGACGGGTCGTGCAACATATATAACCGTCTGTGATAAACGTCTTATCACAGACGGTTATTGAAGAATAACTAACCGTCTATGATAAGAAGTCTTCACAGACGGGTATTGAAGCATTACTAACCGTCTATGATAATTTGTATTCACAGGCGGATTTTGAAGCATAACTAACCGCCTATGATAATATGTCTTCACAGGCGGGTTTTGAAGCATAACTAACCGTCAATGATAATGTGTCTTTACAGACAGTTATTGAAGCATAACTAACCCGTCTATGATAATGGTGTTATCACAGACGGAGTTTACCTATATCAGCCGTCTGTGAAGACCCTTTAACGCAGCCGGTTTCTACCATAACAGACACCGCCTGTGAAAATTAGGTTATCACAGATGTTTCTTTACTTGTATCTAGCCGCCTGTGATAATTGTTTTTCACAGTCATGCAGTACTACTGCTGTTATTTCTAATTTCCAGGTCAATTCAATATAATCACAGAACAAAAAACAACAATCATCACAGAACAAAAGACAACAATATTATCATCACAGAAGTCAATTTCACTAAAACAATATACATACACACAAGTTACAGATACAATTTCATCTCAAAGTTTACAAGTTTTCACTAAAAACTGTTTAGATTGGTATAGTCGCAAAGTTCTGGCACATCAGCTGCTGAACCTCTCTTATCAAAGAACTTCCCCGTTTTGTGCAAAATTTCGCGACGAATGAACTGACAGAGTTCAGAAGCAATCCTGTCGGCTCCTCCATCAGGAATACTTCTACAAACCGGCCATTCTTCGTTCAGATTCTTCTTGTGCTGCAATATAAAACATAACAAGGTTTAGAATGTGTTGGTTTGAACAATCTCAAAGTATAGATCAAAGTGAGAGTATACAAGAATTTAGTAGGTATTTTTGGAGCAGTTGTACTATGAGCAATTGAATTTTGAAGTTGGAATCAAAATATGAAAATAATGTTTCTGGTAATATTGAACAGCAGAGAATATAAGCATTAAACTATGCTAGTTACAATGAAAATGAAACACAAAAGTAAGAAAATAAGGTATCGACATTAAGGATAACTTACATCCTCACGATTGACTCTATATACGGCGGCGGTCCGAAGATGCTCGCATACATAATACCCGCATAAGACACTCCCAGCAGGCTGCTTCGGACAAGCATAATACGTTTTAATGTCCAATGCATTCGTATTAGGAGGTCTCTGACCGCCAAGCTGTTCCGCGTAAAACCGCCAAGCGCTGTAATACAAGAAATGTCATATAAAACTTGTCAACACATTCTAAATGTGCGTAAATTAAAATTATTGAATAAACGTACTTTTTCAAAATGGAAAGGAAATCTTTGTAACGATCTGGTGGGTAATCGGCCGAGTCCAAGACTGTTGCCATTCCCTGCGTTGGCTTGATGAAGATCATTATGTAGTGATTACTGCAAACATACAAACACACGTGTTAACAATTACCAATAATTGCTATTTCAATGCCATGTGTCGAACTTACTCGAAGTGGTACGGAGCCTTTACGAGGTCCTGGCCGTCTCTGACAAAGTTAAACATCGCATGTCCTATGTAAGCTGCAACTTCTGCCTTTCTATCCTTCTTAAGTTTTGCAATTGCTCTTTCAAAATCTTTTTTTTTCATGTGTTTGTACTTGCTTGATTCTCGATTTGCCTGGACGTCGAATAGCGACTTTGCAATCCTAGTAGGGTCAAGGATACCTGTCTTGTGCGCCAACTTTTCATTATCCATGTATTGCATCCTATTGAAGAAGTCCAGAATTGTTATAATCTCATGAAATGCGTATGCGTGTAGTAAGAAAAGCAAATACAAAATATTAGAGCACTTACAAGCACCAGACGAGCAGCAGGTTGATTTCGAGCATGCCCTGATGGAAAAGGGAAAGCAGCTCTTCAAATAAAATGACTCGTTTATCTACTCTAGTGCTCCAGAATGCTTCTTTTGGAATACGAAATGTGACGCACTGAAGACCATATTTTGTGCTGGCAGTGATGTACCACTCATGCATTCTTCTGAGCGCGACGGGTTGTTTGCTAAGTTGTACGGATGTCATTAACGGCTTCCCATTCTCAAATTTAGGAGGAACATCCTCAAGCTTGTATATTGGAACTCCTGGTTTAACTAAAGCCGTCCGCCGATTATACATGACACCGTCTTCTTCCCACTCCTCGATATCTTCTAATGCTGGCTCATGAGAAGAACGAGATGCACTCGATTTTCTAATATTTTCCTTCATAGCTTCCAAATACTTTGTCACTTCTGATGAAGGTTTCTTATTTTCGTATGAGCTAACTTTGACAGGCACTGATGATCGAGGAGTAGTCGTCGGAAGTTGGACACTGGCTTGTTGTTGAACCTGTTGTTCAACTGATTGCTCTTTACTCCCAGCAGCTGGCTCTAGTACTACTTCAAGCTGTTGCTCAACTAGTTGCTCTTTACTAGCAACAACTTGCTCTGGTACTGCTTGAAGTTGTTGTCCAACTTGTTGCTCTTGGATATCATCATCCTTGCTCAGACATAGGGGGAGTGGATCTTCCCGGACTGGGAGTGGATCTTCATGCACTTTCGCCTTAGAAGATGGGGTTGCAGTATTTGGAGATGCGATGGGGCTAGAAATTGGCTCATCGTCCAACACGATATCGCGTCGGTGCCAAAGGATTAATTGGTTGACAGCCTGCCCCAGAGTCGCGATCCCCTCAGGTGTGACGTGGTCTATTTCATAATCTTCATAATCATTATCAATGATCTGAAGAACTTGCACCACAGAATAATACAACGGAAGTGGACTCCCGTTGAAGTCACGATCAGGCTTTGCCATAGCAGTGGCAACCTGTTTGGTTTTGTTCCCTGCTCTGCCTATCGGGACAAGAAGACGACAAGATTTGTCGTTAGCAATATCATCGACAGGGAACTTATGGGCTGACCCTGAGCCTGGCACGGAACCAACGCTGCTAGGGTAGGCAGTTGGAGATACTAATTGCTCCTTTTGCACCGGAACCATCATTGTACTCGGTGCCACTAATTGTCCTGATTGTCTAAGTTGTTCCATTATTTCTTGCATATTTTCTTTGACCTTTTGAGCAATTGTTTCATCAAGTGTTTTCTTAAACTTCTCACGTCTTCTATATGTGTCTTTATCTTTAGGGAAACCATCTAGCCAAGACATTTGAGAAGAGACCGCTCGAACCCGTCCGTTGTGTTCAGGGTTTCCCAAGATAGCGGTAAGTTGGTCATTCTCCCTCTTCGGCTTGAAGAGACCCTTCTGTTGCTTTTCAATTACTTCTTTCATTTTATCCTCTACTTCATTCAGAGAGTCGGGCTTTTCAAGTTTGCCCTCGCTGGTCAAACCTGACCGAGCAAAGACCCAGCGTTGAGTTCGCTCATCGCACCCTTCTAATGGGTGAGGATTGCCCTTACTAAGAATTTTGTCTAATATCTTATTCCATTTCTGGACTTTGGGTCCATATCCGGCAGACCCCAAGCGATGATGGTATTTGTTCTTTTTTGCAAGCTCTGACCTAGTTGCACTTAGAGCTTTAGCATCAGGTGTGCTCTTTTGACGAACAAACTCTTGCCACTGAGCTTGTGTGATTTTTCCCATCTTCCTCGGACTAGGGACCGAATTGGCCTTAACATAAGCATTCATTTCACTCTTCCAGCATCGAAACTTCTTGCCGCAAGAGACCAATGTTGCTTTCTTTACAGCTTCTTCTGTGCCTTTCGGGAACTTGAATTGTTTCTTTATCTTTTCCCACAACTCATTCTTGGTCTGCTCGAGTAATTTCCTCCAATTCTCGGTTGTGATCGGCACAACCTCCCTAACAAGAAAACCGCATGCATTACGGTACTTGGTAACTGAATCCAGTGGTTCTTGGGGAAGCCCACTTGGACCGACCCTTGTTATGTACATGATGCGGTCCAATAGACCCTTATTGGGACCTCGTTGCCCTCGTTTCCGCTTGAGTGAAGCTGAGGATTCATCCATTGGTGAACCTTCTGCGGTTTTAGGAGCCGATGTCACCTCATTGTCTTCGAGATTAATCTAGGTAGAAAAAAATTATAAGACTTCGTATACTTGACAACCAACATTAACTTGAACTGCTGAAGTTAAGATTCGTGATCCATACCTCGTCGGCAGGATCATATTCCGGGTCTAGATCCACTGAAGTCTTTTTAATTTTTATATTCGGAAAAGGATCCGAAGGACTGTGATAGGAGCCTGAACTGCTGGAGTCAGTAAACTCCATATTGTCTTCTTTGTTGTTACAATCAGGACCAGTCTTCTTAGGGCTTTCCATGCTAGATCTAATAAGACAAAAAATCTAATAAATGGCATAACTAAATTTGGTCATATTTAAAACAAATTTTCTCAATTTTGGCTCAATTAAGTAAATTTAGCCGAAACACATTTTTGAAGTTATATAGGTCTAACTAAATTCTTGTATCATAGAGATCGGCATCATATGCTCAGACTCCATCGCCACACCTAGTGTTACCTAGATATGGGCGTGAGGATGCTCCTGGCATCACAAATGAGTTGGCCAGCAACTTTTGTTTGGCTTCAGAGCTAAATATAGCATAACTTTGGTAGCTCAGATTAGGTACAATTGCTCAAATGAAGCTGATGGAGCCACAAGTGCAGACATCTTTGGTAGCACAGATTAGCTACAATTGCTCAAATGAAACTTAGAGAAATAAAAGCAAACTTAGCCAAACTTAGTCTAGCATAGCTAACTCTAAGCAAAAGTAGCCAAATATAGCTAAATATAGCATAACTTAGTCAAAATTAGTCAAGTATAACTATATCTAATGTAACTTAGCCAAAATTAGCCAAATTTGGTCAACTTAACCAAATATAGCTAAATCTTGCCCCTAATAGAGAATTATGTGGCATATGCAAGGCCGATGACAGAAATAGGGAATATACTGCTGTTACTAGAGTCTAGAATCATGTTTACCACTAATGTGTCAGAACAGTTTCAGACACACAGAACCAACTACCAATTTATCGTGATATAACCATCCACATAAATCTTGCCCCACCGAACCCTAACCAAAGATGCCACCGAACTTGACAGTTTTTCGAATTCCACCGAACCCTAACCAAGGATGCCTACCATTATCTAATTCCCGAACCCTAACCAAGGATATGCAAGGCGGCAGCGAGGGCGGGGAGGGAGGCGGCACGGCGAAGGAGGATGGAAGGTCGAAGGGTTTAGGGTTTACCTTGAAGCTCGGCGGCGACAGAAATGGCTTCGCTCGGCGTACCTGGAAGTGAGGAGGGCGAAGCTCGGCGGCGACGGCGAAGCTCGGCGACGACGGCGAAGCTCGGCGACGGCGAAGCTCGGCGGCGTACCTGGAAGTGACGAGGGGGAACACTTGGCGGCAAACGAAATTTTGGCAGCCTAACGGCGTCTAAGTGTTTCGCCCGGGTTAGGTTTTTCCAATGCTGCCGAGGGGTATATATAGACTCACATTTTCTCAGGCGGATTTTAAGTACCGACCGTCAGGGAAGACTGTTATCTCAGTCGGATTTTACTTACCAACCGCCTGAGAAGATACAATTATCTCAGGCGGTTGGTTAGTAACACCCGCCTGAGAAGATACAATCATCTCAGGCGGTTGGTTAGTAACACCCGCCTGAGTTAAACATGGGCCTGTGAAGATATTTACTTCTTCTTAATTTGATGAACGCCTACATAAAGACCCCTCACCAACCGGGATGAGGATCCCCTGACTTAATCAACGGTCACTGACATGTGGACCCGGTCCCACACGTCAGTGACCATGTCACGCGTGCGCGACCTTTCTTTTCCCCGAGGTGCGACCTTTCTTTTCCACTCCGCGCGGCCTTAAAGACGCGCTATCGCTCACAAGCGCATCGCTCACTTTGAATCCTCTTGTTTTCTTCGTCTTCCTCCGCTCCGACGACCCAACACCACTATGGCCGACCTTCCGCCGCCAAGCCCTCCGAGGGAGCCACCTTGCAAGAAACAATGTTGCAGCTCCCCCGAGAAGATCAATGCCGAGCAGCGCCTCCTCATGGCGCGAGAGGCGTACAACAATACGTCTCGCGCCATGAGTGCCTTGGGGCTGGGTACCCTTCCAGAGTATACTGGAATGGGTACCTTGGGCCACTACCTCTACGCCCTCGTGGGGGTGGCTGATCGTCTCGACATTCTGTTCGCGACGATGGCCCAGGTTCTTGGCCCCGAGGGCCGTAGAACGCTGGTGGAGGCGACGGCTAGCAACCTCGGGGTTGCACCGCCGGTGCAGCCGGTGCAGCCGGTGCAGCCGGTGCAGCCGGCCCTGTCTCCTGTTGCACCGGTGCCGGAGTCGCCGCCGGAGGACGAGGAGGAGGAGATGGAAGAGGAGTAGGAGTAGGATTTAATTAGTTTTTCTTTTTGTTGTTTTTAGTTGCTTCTGTTTTGTAAATATTGTTAATGAATGAAATCTATCTTTTTTCATCTATGTGATTGAATATTACTTGTGTATCTTTTGTGTTCTTGTGTGTTCTTGTGTAAATATTGTGCATCTTGTGTGTTCTTTTGTGAGATGTGCATATTGTTAATGAATGAGTATCTTGTGTGTTCTTCAACTGTGTGAATGATTGAATATTGTTAATGAATGTAGTGTGTTCATCGTTAATTAAAATTTCACGTCTGAGAAGAAATTAATTTGATATTTACCAAAACATTACAATGTCAGCTATACAAGTTTTAAAAATATTTTGTTCAGGTGGTAGATGTTAATTTTATACAAATGTAGAAGAAAGAATCATCGAATTTGGACACAATTTGCAGAATCTAAACATGTTTGAGTATTTATATTGGAATCTAAATAAAAAAGAAGCAAGGGATAAGGAAACTGAAGAACAGTATCGGGCATTATCTCAGGCGGTTGTTAAGCAATAACCGCCTGTGAAGATATTTACTTCTTCTTATTTAATATTCTTGATTAAATGTGGTCCTTTAAAAAGGCAAAAATCCACTTTCTTGTAATATTATTGATAAGTAAAGGTTACCATTAAATTTCACTTCATAAATCCTTTTAAATTTGTCAGAACATAAAAAACATACAGCAAATGCTATTTTTCATTTTTTCTATCTTGATGAATATAATGCTTTTTTCATTTATTTTTTTAGTGGACATTTTTAATCATCATACCAACATCTACGAATTTTTTCATATTTTTTAAAATTTTTTGGAATCAATGTGTGTTCATAATTTGATGAATGCCTCATATGAATATGAGCATTTAGTTAGAATGGTGGATAATTTGAAGTTTGACATGTTGGAATGCTTTTAAAAAAATTAAAAAAATTCATACATGTATAAATTATACAAATATGTTCATACCAACAATTTTGAGTGAAGGAACCTTTTTTTTATGAGATACACAAATGTGAATAATATGTGAGTAGAAATTAATTTGATATTTACCAAAACATTACAATGTCAGCTATACAAGTTTTAAAAATATTTTGTTCAGGTGGTAGATGTTAATTTTATACAAATGTAGAAGAAAGAATCATCGAATTTGGACACAATTTGCAGAATCTAAACATGTTTGAGTATTTATATTGGAATCTAAATAAAAAAGAAGCAAGGGATAAGGAAACTGAAGAACAGTATCGGGCATTATCTCAGGCGGTTGTTAAGCAATAACCGCCTGTGAAGATATTTACTTCTTCTTATTTAATATTCTTGATTAAATGTGGTCCTTTAAAAAGGCAAAAATCCACTTTCTTGTAATATTATTGATAAGTAAAGGTTACCATTAAATTTCACTTCATAAATCCTTTGAAATTGGTCAGAACATAAAAAACATACATTAAATGCTATTTTTCATTTTTCTATCTTGATGAATATAATGCTTTTTTCATTTATTTTTTCAGTGGACATTTTTAATCATCATACCAACATCTACGAATTTTTTCATATTTTTTTAAATTTTTTGGAATCAATGTGTGTTCATAATTTGATGAATGCCTCATATGAATATGAGCATTTAGTTAGAATGGTGGATAATTTGAAGTTTGACATGTTGGAATGCTTTTAAAAAAATTAAAAAAATTCATACATGTATAAATTATACAAATATGTTCATACCAACAATTTTGAGTGAAGGAACCTTTTTTTTATGAGATACACAAATGTGAATAATACGTGAGTAGAAATTAATTTGATATTTACCAAAACATTACAATGTCAGCTATACAAGTTTTAAAAATATTTTGTTCAGGTGGTAGATGTTAATTTTATACAAATGTAGAAGAAAGAATCATCGAATTTGGACACAATTTGCAGAATCTAAACATGTTTGAGTATTTATATTGGAATCTAAATAAAAAAGAAGCAAGGGATAAGGAAACTGAAGAACAGTATCGGGCATTATCTCAGGCGGTTGTTAAGCAATAACCGCCTGTGAAGATATTTACTTCTTTTTTCTCAGGCGGTTTATAAGTAATACCCGTCTGAGATAATCATTTTTAAACTACAATATGTTAATTAACGGCCTGAGAAGTGTTAATTAACTGACGCGCTGCACGAGGTCTGCGGAGAAGTTGAGAAGCCGTGGTGCAGGGACGCGTGCAAGGATCTCTCAAGATCGTCTTCCACAGTGGTTTAATTGTGCGCCGCACGAGGTCTGCAAAGAGTTCAATGCGCAATGAACTAAATATTTTGTTCAGTTGGTAGATGTTAATTTAATACAAATGTAGAAGAAAGAATCATCGAATTTGAACACAATTTGCAGAATGTAAACATGTTTGAGTATTTATATTGGAATCTAAATAAAAAAGAAGCAAGGGATAAGGAAACTGCAGAAGAGTATCAGGCATTATCCCAGGCGGTTGTTAAGTTATACCCGCCTTAGATAAACATATTTGCAGACGGTTGTTAAGTACCAACCGTCTGTGAAGATTTTTACTTCCTTTTTCTCAGGCGGTTTATAAGTAATAACCGCCTGAGATAATCATTTTTGAAACTACAATATGTTATTTAACGGCCTGAGAAGTGTTAATTAACTGACGCGCCGCACGAGGTCTGCGGAGAAGTTGAGAAGCCGTGGTGCAGGGACGCGTGCAAGGATCTCTCAAGATCGTCTTCCACAGTGGTTTAATTGTGCGCCGCACGAGGTCTGCAAAGAGTTCAATGCGCGGGAAACGAACCGCTCCCTCGTCTACTCCGCACAGACCTATATAAGGCGCGTCGTCGGTTATGGACAAGCACAAAACTTTTCTCCACTCCTTTCTTCTTCTCCTAGCCCGCCGCCGATTAACCACCACAGCCATGGCCAACCTTCCGCCACCTAGCCCGCCGAGGCAGCCACCCTGCAAGCGGATACGCTGCAGCTCCCCCGAGAGGGTGAATGACGACCAGCGCGTTCCACCGTCGGTGCAGCCGGAGCCACCGGTACAGCTGGAGCAATCGGCTCAGCCGGAGAAGCCGACCCTCTCTCCTGCTGCATCGTCGCCGGAGGAGGAGGAGGAGGACGACTTCGACGACGACGACGATGATGACGATGATGACGGCGAGTCATCCTCCGACGACGGCGACGACGAGTCGTCCTCCGACGACGGCGACGACGAGTCGTCCACCGACGACGGCGATGACGAGTCATCCACTGACGACGGCGACGACGACGACGGCGACCACCACCATGGTGACGACTACGACGACGACGACGACGAGTCGGAGGAGGACCGCTTGGCTTGGTTTGAGAAGCTGGCGGAGAGGATGGAGGAGGCGGGGCCGTAGTGTAGTTTTAGGATTTCAATCAAGTGTTCTTGTACATTTTTCTTGTGTTTTGTACATATTTCAATCAAGTGTCAATGAATACTGGTGGTGGATAATTTGAAGTTTGACATGTTGGAGTGCTTTTAAAAAAATTAAAAAAATTCATACATGTATAAATTATGCAAATATGTTCGTACCAACAATTTTGAGTGAAAGATCTTTTTTTATGAGATACACAAATGTGAATAATATGTGAATAGAAATTAATTTGATATTTACCAAAACATTTCAACGTCAGCTATACAAGTTTTAAAAATATTTTGTTCAGTTGGCATTATCTCAGGCGGTTGTTAAGTAATACCCGCCTGAGATAAAAATCTTCCCTGGCGGTTATTAAGTACCAACAGCCTGTGAAGATATTTACTTCTTAATTAATAAATATCATCTCAGGCGGTTGGTAAGTAAAACCCGCCTGCGATAAAGTTAAAAACCGCCTGTGAAAAACCTACGTCTATATAAGGACCCCTCACCGCAGTCAAAACGCAACCCTGGAGAATTTATATCGACGCCGCCAGGCTGTTGAAATTTCCCCTGCGCCGCGCCGCCGCTCCGCCGCCCAGCCCATACTGCTGCGCCGCCGCTCAACCCCGCACCGCCACTTCTCCACCCAGCCGGCCCACCGTGCTGACGCCTCCCCACCGTGCTGACGCCTCTGCAAGGTAAATGTAGTTTCCTTACTTTTTCTTTGTATATTTTCATTAGCTGATAAGCTGTTAGTTTTGTGTGTTCTGGTATATGGATTCTGTCCTTTTGCATGTGTAAGGACTGTATGGATTGTGTTCTGGTATATTGATGTATGGACTATATGGATTGTTTCCTTTTTGTACCTATTATGTGACATGAATATGATGTTTAATTAACAGATGCTATTGTAATATATATAAGATGCATCTGGGCCTTGTTTCCCGATATAACGGACTGGATCCCACCCAGACCTAGCCCATGCTGCTGGGCCTGTTTCCCCCTTTGACTCCGTCCGCCTCAAGACGTCGCCCGTCTCCTACATTAGTCGCCCTAATCATACTTGTTATGTCTCTGTAAATTCATTTTATAGAAGACCTTTAGAGAATATTTGTGGCCAAATTTTGTAAATCTGACAAAAAATTCTATTATTGAAGCATGGACCGTCGAGCGTGGATGTATAACATGCCAAGACCCGATCCTATGTACATTCGTAATGTTGCAAATTTTATTGAAGCATCCAAGAGACATGCGAAGTTGCAAAAGATAGATGACATATTATGTCCATGTATCGACTGCGAAAATAAGATTGCTTGGACGGATACTATAGTAATCCAATCTCATTTGGTGAAAAGAGGTTTCAAAAATAACTACACAATATGGACAGAGCATGGTGAGTTAGATACACATGATGTGGATAAAGATGATGAGAGAGGCTCAGATGATGATAATGTTCATATCGATGATGGTAGTGACAATCAAGCTGGTGATGATGATGATGAGTTCGATTGTGAGGAGATGTTGCGTCACATTGAACCATATGTACTGACTTCTATGGGAGCAAGCAAAGGTTTAAGTAAAATGGAGACATTGCAGAATGCGGCCACAGAGCTTTTATATGATGAATCAAACGGTTGTGATAAAGAGTTTACTACATTGCGTGCAGTCTTAGAACTACTAAAGTTGAAAGCTACGCACGGATGGTCCGATTGTAGTTTCTCTGATCTTTTGAATCTTCTGGCAGAAATTCTTCCAAATCCAAATAAACTGCCTAGAAGCACTTATAAAGCGAAGAAACTTCTTTGCCCGATGGCACTAGGTGTGACAAAAATACACGCTTGTGTGAACCATTGTATTCTGTGTCGCAAAGAGCATGAGCTCGCAACTAGATGCCCCATTTGTGGTGTCAGTAGATATAAGAAGGACTACAATCACCAGTATGTTACCAACATGAAAAAGACTCAGAAGAATAAGAAGTTTATTATTGGTCCTGAAGGTGACGATGACGATACTTCTGGCGATGCAGACGGAAAGAATAAGAGAAAAATTCCTGCATTGGTGATGTGGTACCTTCCGGTAATTGATCGCTTGAAGCGTTTGTTCTCAAACCCTATGGAGGCTGAACTTATGCGTTGGCATTCCGAGGAACGCAAGAAGAATGAAAAACATATACGACACCCTGGTGATGCAACGCAGTGGAAAAATTTTGATATTCAGTATCCAGAATTTGCGAAGGAAATCAGAAATGTGAGGTTTGCCTTGGGTACAGATGGAATGAATCCGTTTGGTGAAAAAAGGAGCATACACAGCACATGGCCCGTGGTCTTAACTATGTACAACCTACCGACGTGGTTGTGTCACAAAAGGAAATATATCTTATTATCTGTTCTTATCCAAGGTCCGAAACAACCCGGCATCGAAATTGATGTGTTCTTGGAACCTTTAATGGAAGATATGGCGAAATTGTGGAATGAAGGGGTACGTACATGGGATGAGTACAAGCGGGAGTATTTCACGCTAAGAGCAATGATATTCGTTACCGTGCATGGTTATCCCGGACTGTTTACATTATCGGGACAAATGAAAGGGAAGAAAGGTTGCGTTAGGTGCGTGGATAGAACTGGATATCTATACCTCACTTCATCCAGAAAGACGGTGTACATGAGACATCGACGGTTCTTGACAGATACACACAAGTATAGGAAGATGAAAGAACAATTTGATAACAAAATCGAAAAAGATACTGCACCGAAACCTTACAGTGGAAAACTTGTGTTTGAAATGGTCAAGAACATTCATATTGCTTTCGGTAAGGGAAAAAAGAGTAAAGGAATTAAGAGAAAGAAAAGTACATCTTCGGATGATACAACTGACATGGCTTTCAAGAAACAATCAATTTTTTTCAAGTATCTTCCGTATTGGAAGAATCTGGAATGTTGCCATAGTATTGATTTGATGCACGTTACAAAGAATGTATTTGACAGCATCATTGGGACCTTGCTGGACATGCCGAGGAAGACAAAGGATGGATTAAATTCACGTATGGACCTAGTAAATCTTGATTTGAGACCAGAGCTTCATCCAGTAGAAAAGGCGAACGGGAAGCATTACCTTCCCCCAGCCAGCTACAACTTGACGCTAGAAGAGAAAAAAGCAATTTGCGAATGCTTGCGTGGGATCAAAGTGCCCACAAGTTTCTCATCCAATATCCGCAAACTAGTCTCGATGAAAGACTTGTCTTTATTCGGTTATAATTCTCACGACTGTCACATGATGATGACAGTTTTCCTTGCCATTGCAATAAGAGTAATCAAACCTGAGCATATAAAAGTTGTCATCACACGTTTGTGTTACTTCTTCAATGCAGTATCGCAAAAGGTGATAGCACGTGAAGATTTAGACTATCTGAAAACATACATCGTCGAGACAATGTGCAAGCTTGAGATGTGTTTCCCACCATCCTTTTTTGATATGCAAGTACACCTAATCATACATCTTGTTGATCAGATAAAAGCATTGGGGCCACTATATTTACATCATATGTTTTCGTTGGAGAGATATTTAGGAGTATTAAAAGGTTATGTGCGGAACCGTGCTCACCCAGAGGGTTCAATTATGGAAGGATACACCACTGAAGAAGTGATTGAGGGTTGCGCTGATTACATCAAAGATGGAAAATCGATAGGTGTGCCTATACCGGTACATGAGGGTAGACTACGTGGGAGAGGCAAAGTGGGTAAGAAAACTTTTATTGTTCAAGATTACAAGAATGTACACCGTGCACATTTTGGTGTACTACAACAGCTCGCAATAGCTGAGCCGTACATCGAGGAACACCAAAT
Organism: Tuctoria greenei; assembly: GCA_036927565.1. NCBI lineage: Eukaryota > Viridiplantae > Streptophyta > Magnoliopsida > Poales > Poaceae > Tuctoria > Tuctoria greenei. Next base: position 141,881,195 of record JAYESD010000009.1, read on the forward strand.
TGAGCTTTGTGATAAAAACCAAGACCGCAAAGAGGACTGGATCATGAAAGAGCACAGAAGATGTTTCACTGAATGGTTAATGGACAAAAATATATCATACGGAAACACTATAGAAGAGGCAACAATGAAAAAGTTAGCTTGTGGCCCATCTGCTTTGGTAACATCATGGCAAGCATATGACATCAATGGTTACACATTTTACACTAAAGAAAAAGACGGTAAGAGTGTTGCACAAAATAGTGGTATTCGTATTGAGGCTTATGATTCACAAGGGCAGAAGACCACATACTTCGGGTTCATAGAGGAAATATGGGAACTCGATTATGGCGAAAGAATGGTAATGCCCGTATTTAAGTGCCAATGGGTCAAACATCCTGATGGTTTGAAAGTGGACAATTACGGACTGACACTGGTAGACTTGAATAAAGTGGGTTACAAAGATGACCTGTGGGTTCTCGCCGATAATGTTGCACAAGTTTTTTATGTTCAAGATCCAGAAACTGAGAAGTTGCACGTAGTTGTTTCTGGAAAGCAAAATATTGTTGGGGTTGACAATGTGGGAGATAATGAAGAGGAATATAATCAGTATGAAGAGATGTACCTTTTCACCGAACCAGAAAACATCAAGCGCGTAGAGAGAAGCATTAAAAAGAATTTGAAACCCTATATGCGAGAAGATGTCAATGCTGGAAAAAATGTATATAGCAATGCGAGATGATATATATTGTATATATTTGTATCTTCTGAAATCAACTTAGAACAATGTTGGTATATGGATTGTGTCCTTTTGCATTTGTGTACATATGCGTTTGGACTCAATGATTTGGAAGTTTGGAAGTTTGGTCTTTCTTCAGATAATGATGTCTCGGGCGTGTAGCCGATTGAAGGAGGAGCGCTTGGCGTGGCGCAAGAACCATCCCCATGTATGTACATATGGCACACCGGTCACATGGTTGTATATACATATGTATCTGTAATGGACTGATGAACTTAACTGTAGTTTGTTTTTCCGTGTTGTTTGTTTTTGGTATTTTCAATTTCTCCGCGTAGGGTTTCTCTGCGAAGCCTGAATCGGGAGATTTATTGAAGTGGCAGTGCATCGTCCCCGGTAAAGAAGGGGTAAGTCATGAAGAACAAGCACAATATGAGTTTAACTATCGTCCTCCTATTAATAAATTTCTTTTGTAGACTGAATGGGAAGATGGTTACTACCCCCTGACAATCTCCTTCTCTGAGGACTATCCCTTGGTGCCTCCAAGATGCTCCTTTCCAATTGGGTTCTTCCACCCAAATGTCCATCGTTCGGGAGCACTCTGCATCGGGATTCTTGATCAAGAGACTGTAAGATAGACCTATTTTGTTCATGTAATTATTACTTATAATTTTTGTCGAACTTATTTGAACTGGTTTCTTATATTGCTTAAATTATATTTCGTAGGGGTGGTGCAGTGCTTTTACAATCAAAACTATACTACTTGAAGTTCAGCGTTTGCTGCATCAGCCAAATGTGCCTGATGTTGAAAATGATTGCTATAATCTACTTATCAAGGTTAGATGACACTTTGACTTAGTGACCAATGTAGGTTATTCATTCCTCCTTCGACATTTGTTAATATAAATAATGTCAATATTTTCAGGATCCAGCAGAATATAAGAGACGTGTTCGGGAGCAAGCAGGACGGTACAATTTAGATTGATCGATGGGAGCTTCATCGTCGATCTACAATGAATGTAGCATGATTTTTGTTCAGTGTGTAAAGAAATTATCTTTGAACAATTGTAAAACCTCTAATGGTGTATTATCACAATTAAGCCAGCCTCACTGGTGATCGAGCATTTCCTATAATGCATTACTGTACTAGTATCCGCTAGCTCATCTGTGTTTTTTTCCTGATACAATTTTGCCTGCACGACTACATGCGGCTGTGATATATAATTGCAACTACATCCCTGTAATTTCAATGAAAACCGCTTATGATAATTAAACAATGACCGCCACTGAAAATACATGATCTTCTTAGGCCGTTGTTAATCAAGAACCGGCTATGAAGTTCATTGCATTACAGACGGTTATTAATTAAGAACCGCCAACGAAGATCATGTATTTACTCAGACGGTTGTTCCTTAAAATCCATCTGTGAAGTTCATTGCATTACAGACGGTTATTAATCAAGAACCGCCAACGAAGATCATGTATTTACCCAGACGGTTGTTTCTTAAAATCCGTCTGTGAAGTTCATGGCATTGCAGGCGGTTAATAATTAATAACCGTCTGTGAAGATCATGTATTTACCCAGACGGTTGTTTCTTAAAATCCGTCTGTGAAGTTCGTTGCATTACAGGCGGTTCTTAATTAAGAACCGATTTTGAAGATCATGTATTTACCCAGGCGGTTGTTCTTTAAAATCCGCCTGTGTTGTTCTTTCATCACAGACGGTTATTATATCATTCGTCATCACAGTCGCATATTTTTAAGGACCGCCTGTGTTTGAAAAATTGAGGCGCCTGTAAAAATGCTTTTTGTAGTAGTGACTTTTACTTGACACTAACAAAATTGTGGAGACTTGTGAGGTGTCTTTTGATGAAGCTAGCCTAGGTACTAGCTCAAACATTGCAGGTCCGGATCCATATCCGCAGGGGGAGAGCATTTTCATTGAAGATGAGGAAGAGGTGGAGTTGCTGCCCGAAAATTCAGCAGCTAATGACATTGTTCTAGCTCCTGATTTTGATTCACAACCAGCACTGACGACCACCATTGCTAGTATAGATCCTCCTCAAGTCACAAGCTCATCGATTTGTGATAAACATGAGAAAGAAGAAGCTTGTGAAGTGTCTACTCCCCTCCGGGTTCTCAAAAGTCATTCTCCACAATAAATTATTGGAAGCTTGCACGAACGAGTCACACAGTCCAGGTTTTGCGATCCAAACTCTCATGCTCATTCTGCTTTTGTTGCTTCTTTTGAACCCAAAGATATATCACACGCACTCACTAATGAATCTTGGATTATTGCCATGCAAGAAGAGTTAGAAATTTTTGAAAGAAATAATATTTGGAAACTTGTACCTCCACCTCAAGTTCACACTTTAATTGGAACTAAATGGGTGTTTAAAAATAAATAAAGTGAGGAAGAGATTGTGGTTAGGAATAAGGCTAGGTTGGTTGCTCAAGGTTTCACTCAAGTTGAAAGTCTAGATTTTGATGAAATTATTGCTCTTGTAGCTAGATTAGAAGCCATAAGAATTTTGTTAGCTTTTGCTGCATCTAAAGATTTTAAGCTATATCAAATGGATGTTAAAAGTGCTTTTCTTAATGGCTACATAGATGAGGAGGTTTATGTTAAACAACCACTGGGTTTTGAAAATCCAGATTTTCCTAATCATGTTTACAAACTGTCCAAAGCCTTGTACAGTCTCAAACAAGCCCCTAGAGCATGGTATGATAGGTTAAAAACATTCTTACTTGAAAAGGGGTTTACCATGGGCAAGGTTGATAAAACTCTTTTTGTGCTTAAGCATGGCAATGACTCATTATTCGTTCAAGTGTATGTGGATGATATTATCTTTGGTTGTGCTTCTCATGATCTTGTGTGCAAGTTTTTAGCTATGATGAGTTTAGAATTTGAGATGAGTATGATGGGAGAACTCATGTACATTTTGGGGCTGCAAATCAAGCAAACCAAGGAGGGTACATTTGCGCATCAAACAAAGTATACAAAAGACCTTCTAAGGTGCTTCAACATGGACAAAAGCAAGCCTCTTCGGACACCAATGGGAACAGCAAGAACACTTGAACTTGATGAATATGGTGAACCCGTGGATCAAAAAGAATATAGAAGCATGATCGGATCACTTTTGTGCCTCACATCATCAAGACCGGACATACAATTCAGCATATGTCTTTGTGCACGGTTTCAAGCCTCCCCACATGCTTCACATCGTCAAGCCCTCAAAAGGATTCTCAGGTACTTACATGGAACTCAAGAATTTGACATTTTTCTTCCTTCTTCCTCAATCGTTATTTTGAAAGCTTTTTCGGATATTGATTTTGGGGGTTGTAGGATTGATAGGAAAAGTACTTCCGGTGCTTGTCATTTTCTTGGTAATTCACTTGTTGCTTGGTCCTCTAGAAGAAAAACTCAGTTACACAATCCACAGCCGAATATTAATATGTAGCTGCTGCTAGCGCTTGTTCACAATTCTTTGGATTGTTCAAACACTTAAGGACTATGGGGTTAATCTAGATAGTGTTCCACTGTTTCGTGACAACACTAGTGCTATTTGCATTGCGAAAAACCCCGTGCAACATTCAAGAACAAAGCACATTGACATTAGGTATCACTTTCTCTGTGATAATGTTGAAAAAGGAAACATTGTGCTTCACCATGTAGATATCGAACAACAATTGGCTGACATTTTTATAAAACCTTTGAATTTCACTCGTTTTTGTTTCATTCATAGTGAAATAGGGGTTATGCATCCTCATGGCTTACATTGAGGAGGAGTTTTGAAACTTGAGAAGTCTATTTGTGAATCTGAAATTAAAATAATATGAGTATAGTATTTCATACATATATGACTTTGTGATTCCTTTACATACTAAAACTTCTTACTACATTACTCGTGTTATATATTTTGTAGTTTTTGCCATGTCTAGTAATAGGAATAATTACTCACACTAAATCTGGTCGGTCGAACTTTCTTGCTGTTTTGAACTTGTTGCATGCTCACAAGTACTTTTAATCATAAAGAATTAATCAAGTAATCAAGTCACATGTTGATTTTTTATGAACAAATATAAATTGAGAAAAGATCAAGAGAATATGCATGCATCGCACTTCTTCTTTTGAGATGGCTTATCATTGCACTTAGATATGAACTTGGAAGAAGTTGTATATGACTAAAATCATGTCCTTAAGCTTCTGATTGTCAAATGACATAGGCTTGGCTTGGTTGGTTAGAATAAGGCAGATGTGGCATATAATCTCTTGCAAATGTCATATGTTAAAAATTTGTGCTTTAAATAAAAAATTGCAGCAACAAGTGTCATGCTTTCAGGTTTTGAAATAGTTAAGTTTGTGAGACCATGATTTGCTTAAATTGAAAATTACATTTGATCTCTAGCATGGCTTACACTACTTTATGTATCTCATTGTTGTGATAGCGTAAGTTACTTGATAGTATGACTTGGATGAGCTTTGTTTTATATGTATATGTTATAATATGCTCATAACAATTAAAATTTCTCTTTTGTACCTTGCTGAATACATTGTAAAAGGGGGAGAAATTGATCAAACATTACACATATTCACAAGTGTTTTTGGCACGATTGCACGATTCTTCTTAGGGGAGAAGTATGCAAGGGGGAGAAATATATATAAAGGAGAGAAATTGTTTCCATCTCATTTGGTTTTCAAAAGGAGAGAAATTGTTTTCAAAACTTTTCATGTGAATAAGCCAAATGTTCGGGATTTTTAAGTGGTGTTGCCAATGCATTCATCAAGGGGAGATTGTGAGACCTATGTGTGCTGAATACATTGGATTTGATGATAAAAGTTTTTAATTCTATCAAAACATCTTTGTATCAAGATTCAACGATAGGTCCGACATGTTTTGGTTAGCTTTGGCAAGGTTCGATGCTTGATCGCAGTGGTTCTGCTTTTATCTTGCAATGTTTCAAAATTGCTTTACAATTATGGAAAGTTTGCTTAGTATTCTTTTACTAAGTTTTTGGTGTGTTTTGGTCGTTAAGGCTGATATCATTTTGCTATGGTTTACAACATGCTTATGTGAGGTGCTCACGTAAGATGTTGTAGTTTTAGAACTAATGTGAGTCAAGTCGAGGACTTGTGCTCAGAAGTATTGATTGTTTATTCATATGCAAGTGTTTGTTGAGTTCAAGCCATGGATGGTGACGGGATCCATTGAACTAGTCTTAGGGAGAAGATGAGGTTCAACAACCAAGTTCTGGAGGAATTGTGGTTGAATTGATCCGGAGGTCGCGCAACATGAATGAGTCAAGAACAATGCATATGAAGGTATCGTGGACGTCTTTGGAAGATGTTTGCACATGTGAAAGGAGTGCATAGACGTGGCTACATGGTTTCGAGGTGTGATGAAGAGATATGGACGTAACGATTTGGTCGGGAAGGTCCAACCGACTAGGTTATGGACTCAGGCTGCGGCTGAGTCGGGTTTGACTCAAATATGGAAAGATTTGAGCTAGTTATGTTAGGATTTCGTGTGGGTCATGAATTTGGGTTGTTTTAGGAATGTGGGATACGTTCTTAATGTGTTTAGAAGTCTTAAGATTGCTTCTATCTGCGTATAGAAGAGTCTTGAACGATTATGGAAAGTTTCAATTCGTGAATTGAGTAGGATTAGAGTAGGATTGCTTCTATCTGCTTAGCGTTGGCTCCGCACCTCCGCTTCGCAATGTGGCCGCGCAAGTTCCGGCCACATATCTCGAAGAGTTTCGACGGAAGAATCAACCCGATGGAGTTCCTGCAGATCTACACCACCACGTTTCTTGCTGCAAGAGCGGATGAGACCACCTTGATGAACTACTTCCCAGTTGCCATGACTGGATCAACCCGCTTGTGGCTGATGAACCTTCTCGAGAGGTCTATAACCTCTTGGGATGAGTTGTGCCAGCAGTTCACGGCGAACTTCGGCAGCTCCTACACGCGCCCCGGCACCGAGCTCGACCTCCACGCCATGCGACAGCTACCCAAGGAGACGCTGCGATCATTCATCCAACATTTCTCCCAGGTACGCAACTCCATTCCCAATATCCCAAATGCCTCTGTCTTAGTGGCATTTTGCCAGGGAGTGCGTGACTGCAGGATGCTCGAGAAGTTAGCAACGCACAACGTGCAAGACATCTCCGAGCTATTCTCCATAGCCGATCGGTGCGCCAGGGCGGCAGAAGGCTGTGACCAGCATGCTCAGCCCACCCCCAGAGCGGGCGGGGCCGACCAGACTGGAGAAGGAGCCGCTACCCCAGGTAGCGGCAAAAAGAAGAACAGGAACCGGGTGGCGGCCAGAACAAGCCGCTGCATGGATCCCCCGTCGCAACAGCAGTCGCAACTCGAGGAGGCAAACCCCCACGCCCGGAGAAACGCCCTCGTCAGCCAACTGCCACTGATGAAGACGTCGAGCCCTGCCCGGTGCACAATACTCGTGAGCACACTGTGAGCGAGTGCCGGGAGAAAAGAAGGTTCACCAAACGCTACAAAGAGCGGAAGGAGCAACGCCCAGATGGTGCCCCCTTCCACCAATGAGAGAGCAAGCAGAAGGTCGAACCCAAGGTCGACAATTACGAGGAGCTGGAGTACCAGAAGCAAGAGCGAACCGTCAAAGTGGTCTACCAAGATGAGGACTCCGACACCAGCAGTTACAACGAGCGTCGCAAGACCCTCCACATCATCTTCGGAGGGTCTTGGGATCCCGCGTCCCAGAACGCGGTCAAGACCCTTCGTCGTGCGGTGAATTCAGTAGCCCCTGTACCCACTCTGGCACAGCACCACCGCTAGAAGGAGACGCTGATCAGCTTCGATTCCTCTAACTGCCCCAAGAACATGGCCGGGGCAGGGGTCCTACTCTCCTAGTCTCCCCCACCATAGACAACGTCAAGCTCTACTACGTCTTGATAGATGGCAGGGCCAGCCTCAACCTCCTCAGCCGTGCAGCCTTCGAATAGCTTCAGATCCCGGTGTCCAAGCTGGCCCCCTCGAGCCCTTTTTTGGGTGTTGGACCTAGGAGTATCATCCCGTACGACAACATTCACCTGCGGGTGACCTTCAGGACACCTGACAACTACAGAACAAAGAACATCCTCTTCAACGTCGCTGATGTCAGCCTCCCCTTCAATGCCATCATCGGCAGGCCTGCCCTGTACCAGTTCATGAATGTAGCCCACTACGGCTACCTCGTCCTGAAGATGCCAACCCCCTCTAGCGTCCTCAGGATCCGCGGAGATCGCACCGCTGCAGTGTTAGCCTTGGAGCAGCTCCAAGCACTCACAGTAGACCCAAAACTGGTCCCAATTGGCGTTGGATCAAGTCAACATCCGCCAAGCTCATGAAAGCACAAAGCACCCGCTACGCCTCAGCTGCAACCCTCTAGTAGCATCGACACCTCCATCAAAGCTTCCAATCCCAGCCTCGGCTCTGCTCAGACCACTCGCAAGACGGGCGGTCAAGGTAGGAAATAGGGATGCTCGCTCATTGCCCCTCTAAGTAGCTGTTGAAAGCAAGGTTGCCTGCCAACCATCACAGTTACCCATGGAGCTATGGGCACCCCTATTGTATATACTAGTCTTACTAAAACAGTGTAAAGGATTTCGTAGGGCTTAGGAGCAGTAGTAAGGACAACCAAGCACCGGGAGGGTCAGGCCCAGAGTGTGCAGCTAGCTTAGATTGGTTCTGAACTCTAAAGCCTGTGCACCCTACCTCCCTCATCATCTAGAGGCAAGTTGTTGCCCTCTTTTGTAAAAGCATGTCTCCCCCTATGAACTCCTAACAAAAAGTCACTGTCGAAGGGTCAATGCGACACTTCCCCCGGATCTGCTAAGGAGCAACCCGTGGAGGTTCTTGTTCGGCTGGGCCTAGGACTCAAACTAGTGTTCTAGCGGAAGAGTGTGAGACAATTGTTTTTACGTGGTTCGGGCCGCAAGGAGCGTAACACCCTACTCCATGGTGGATTGTATTGCTTGGTGAGTGTGTATGTGTTTGTGTGTGCATCGGGGATTCTGTGTCTGGTCCTTGTAATGGTGGCGATCTGGGCCTTTTATAGTAAAGGTCGGATGCCTTACAAGTGGGGTCCCAGGGCCTGACAAGTGGTCCCGGGGCAATGTTATCCTAAATATCTAAGGCTTCTTCTGTAAGCTTGTTCTGACCGCGAACATGACGACTCACCGTCTTGCTGCCCGGGTCGTCAGTAGCCCACGTGCCGTTGCTGACATTGGCAGGGAATGTCCCATCCAACTGTCTGTGGCGCCGTAATCTACCCACTTGGCGTAGTTGGATAGGCCTGCAGCGCCTTCACTGTGATGCAATTAGTCGCAGCGGTACCTGACATTAGGCGTGCACCGCGCCATGCATCTGGGGAAGCTGCGTATCTTCAAGGCTTGATGGAGACAAGGCGCACCACCCTCTTAACTCTCCTACTATCAGCTCAGGACAAGTGGACTGACCATGCGGCCAGCGGGGAGCTCTCCGCCATGGTGGAGGCCGCGCCCGTCTTGTGGGCCACGTGGGAGCTTGGGAGCTCACCTCTGTGGGGGAGGCTACGTCTCGACTTCGTGGGCCACATGGCATCTTGGAAGCTCACCATCGTGGGGGAGGCCAGGTCTCGACTTTGTGGGCCACGTGGCAGCTTGGGAGCTCACCCCTGCGGAGGAGGTTGGGTCTCGTCCTGCTGGACACGTGGCTTCGTGGGAGCTTGTTGTCAAGGTGGAGCTGAGCTCTCCCCTTTTGGATGTCTCGTGGGCACCCCAGTATTCCCATCTGAGGCTGGTGGGTCCAGGTTTCTTTGAACACGTGTGAATGTGGCCTAGAGGGGGGTGAATAGGCCTTTTTGATTTTTAGTCGGAACCTGCAACACTCAACAACTTGATCAAATACCGAGAAATCGGACTAGTCCGGTAGAGTGCGGACTACTCCAGTGCATGTGGACTAGATCGATCAAGTTTGATCTATGATCTCGATCCAAGTACTCTACATAGCAGAAATTAAGATGTAACTAGAGTATGTTGCTTCAATTAAACTGGAGATAGCACAAGGTGAACTTAGTTTCAAGTTTTAACGTAATTTGACTAAGAGCAATTAAGCCCTAGAATGTGATATGAAAAACTAAGAATAAGATTAACACAAGTTTTTATCCCGTGGTTCGGTTCCCACAGAGGCAACCTACATCCACGTTGAGGAGTCCACATGTAAGACCTATGTGTGCTGAATACATTGGCTTGTAGTGAATACACTTGGCTTTGATGATAAAAGTTTTTAATATAACCAAAACACCTTTTTATCAAGGTCCGACTCTAGCTCCGAGCTACAGTAAGGTCCGACGATAGGTCCGGCTTGCTTTGCGTAGCTCCGGTTACGTTTGATGCTAGGTCCGACTTTTTGGTAAGGTCCGACCAGCTTTAGTTAGCTCCGGTGAGCTTTATCTTTAGCTCCGGCATATATTTGATAGCTCCGGCATATTTTTGTTAGCTCCGGGATGCTAAGCTCCGACGTATTTTGTCTAGCTCCGGGTTTTGGGTTGACTAGTTCCGACTAGTTTTGGCAAGCTCCGGATCCAGGATCTACTAGTTTTGGCAAGCTCCGGATCCAGGATCTACTAGTTTTGGTAAGCTCCGGATCCAGGATCTACTAGTTTTGGAAAGCTCCGGCGCTAGGTTCTACTAGCTCTTGTTAGCTCCGGCTCAAGCTCCGGGTTGCTCTGGCAAGGTCCGGAACTTGACCGCAGTGCTTCTGCTTTTCATTTGCAATGTTTTGTACTTGCTTTACTTGATTGGAAAGATTGCTTAGTTTTCATTTGCTAAGTTTTTGGTGCGTTTTGGATGATACGTTTGATATCTTTTCTACTGTGGTTTTGCAACATGCTTATGTGAGGTTCTCACGTAAGGTGTTGTGTTCAGAACTAACGTGAGTCAAGTCGAGGACTTGGGCTCGTATGGATTGGTTGTTTGTTCATGTGCAGGTGTTGCTTGAGTTCAAGTCATGGCTGGTGACAGGATCCATTGGACTAGTCTCAGGAGGAGATGAGGTTCCAACAACCAAGTTCGGGAGGAACTGTGGTTGAGCGGGTCAGGAGGTCACGCAGGATGATTGAATCAAGGGCAGTGCATATGAAGGTCGAAGGAAGGTGTTCGCACGTATGCATGCGGTGCATGACGTGGCAATATGCTTCTAGAGACGGATTATGGAAGGAAGATCTGATCGGAAGGATCGGATCGTATCGGTTGAAGACTTTGGCTGCGGCAGAGTCGGTTATGGCTCAGTATGGGAAGTATCGAGTTGGTTATGTTAGGATTTCGTGTGTATCACGAAATTGAGTTGTTTAGGAATGTGGGATACGTTCCTAAGGTGTTTGGAAGTCTTAAGATTGCTTCTATCTGCGTATAGAAGAATCTTGAGCAGTTATGGTAAGTTCCGATTGTGATCGGATTAGGATTGGAGTCCTAGTTGAGATTGGGATGGCCTAAGGGCTGGTTATATAAGCAATGGAAGGCCAAAGCTCGTGGTAGACGACTTTGGGGATGTTCCTCTTGTGTTCTATTGAATAAAATTCGTAGTTTGAAGGAACTTTTGTGCCTTGTTCGTCCGACTTGTTCCAGACAAGTTTTACTCGTCGAGTTTCTGGACAGCACTACCTTTTGTCGGTGGTTTTATCATAACTCGAGTTCTACAGATCCAATTGACGTGATTCTTTTTGGGTTGTCTTCACAACTTGATTATCTATCATCTGTCAAAATTTCACGGTCATTAGATTTGTGGTTTTTGATCTAAACGAGTTTCTTTGCAGCACTCCAGAAACTGTTTTTCTCGGGTAGGTCAGATTGACCAGTGTTTGATCTTTTGATCATAACTTGAGTCGTTCTCGACAGATTTGAGTAATTCTTTTTGTGTTGTCTTCGTGACTTGATTCTCTCTGATATATATCACTTTTGTCACGGTGAAACACGTTTAGATTAGTCTCATACACAATTTCTTTAACAGATCGTTTTTCTACCGAAGGGATTAGGGTTTTATTGTTTCCGCTGCGTAAGATTTTTAAATCTACCATTCACCCCCCTCTGGTAGCTTTTCACGTGCTCTTCGATCCTACAATTGGTATAAGAGCCACGGTGCTCTAATCTTTGTGATTTGCACGTGTTTTTGACTAATCATCATGGAGAAGTACTCCGTCAAACCTTGTGTGTTTGCTGGTATTGATTTTCAGGTTTGGAAGGCACGCATGGAGGCTTTTATCCAGGCACAAGGCTTTGCAATATGGGAGAAGGTGTATAAGCCTTATGAAGTGCCACCCAATGATCAAGTCACGACCACGAACCTTCGGGACGTCGACAACAACAACAAAGCCCGAAACTTGATCATCCAAGGACTCACTCAAAGCGACTTTGATCGTGTCGCGCACCTCCGATCAGCATACGACGTTTGGAGAGCTCTCTGTGATTATCATGAAGGCTCCAACACAATCAAGGAGGTAAAACAAGATATGTTCAAGAAAGAATATATGCGTTTTGAGATGCAACCAGGTGAGTCGATCGATGACCTCTTTGCTCGTTTCAATAAAATTCTCAGCAACTTACGTAGTGTCAATGTAAATTTTTCTGATGCTGAGAATGCTAGACAACTTCTTAGTGCATTAGACATGTCAATTTGGGAGATGAAAGTAACATCTATTCGTGAATCAACTGTCATAAGTTCTCTTACATTAGATGTACTTTATTCTAAACTCAAAACTCATGAAATTGACATCCTAGCACGTAAGAACCCAAACAAGTCTATTGCATTTGTCTCACAACGTGATATGTCTAGCTCCGGCCAATCATCATCCTGCAATACTCTTGCTTTGTTGTCCTCACTAACCCTGGAGCAGATCGAAGAAATTCCAGAAGAGGAGTTGGCACTCATCTCTACTAGATTCTCAAAAGCATTGCAAAATGTGAGAACTAGAAGAAGAGGAAGCTCCGGACCTCAACGCTGTTTTGAATGTGGTAAAACAGGACACTTTCGTACAGAATGCCCTAACCTTTCAGGTCCGACCACCCGGGAAGAAAAACAAAGCAAGATCCGGACCTCCTCTGGAAATTCCAACAAGAAGAAGAAAGGTACCATAGGACGCAAGATGATCAACAGCTTCATCACCGCGCTTCAAGAGCTCAGTTCAAGTGATGTAGACTTTGAAAGTGATGAAGATAATGATGATCTGGCCAACTTATGCTTCATGGCGGGCAAAGCAAGATCAAGATCAAGTCAGGAGGAAGCAGAACACAACAGTGACGATGATGAGGTATGTTCTACCTGCAATGAAATGTGTGATGCTATTTCTCGTGCAACTATTATTGTCAAGAAAAAGGACAAAAAGCTTAGGGATAGTGCTGCTAAAATTGAATCACTAGAATCTGAAATTAACCGTTTAAAAACTTTGATTCCTAGTGATGATGCATGTCCCTCATGTGACTTAATCTATGAACAATTGTCCACATTAAGAAGTGCACACTCCTCCACTCTAGACAGACTTGATGAAGAAATTGAAAAGAACAAAAAGCTTGCTGCACTTAGTGATAAAAACTTAAAAGATGCTTCTTGTTCTACAGATGATTTGCATTGTTCTACATGTGAAAATCTTGATAAGAAACTAAAAGATGCAATGAATAAAATTTCCATTCTGAACAATGCTTTACGATCTCATGAAGTTAAAAATTGTTCAAATTGCAAACTAAAAGGAAAAACTTCATGTGCAAACTGCCTAGACTTGTGTAAGAAACTTGATGACATGAATAGGACACTAGGTCGGTTTTGTAATGGGAATAAGAATCTAAACTTGCTGCTGAATTCTTCCAAGTCTTGCAATGATAAAACTGGTTTAGGTTTTGATTCTCATGCTCATGCTAAGGCACATCCACCTAAAATTGTGAAGTCATTAGGAAGTGGTTTGATTCAAACAGTTCCTAAACAAAAAGGAGTGGTTTTCAAATCTGCAGGAGTGTTGTCTCATTCGGTTTCAAATAAAAATATTGCTTGCTCATCTAGACATGAACACAAAATTAAATTTCATTGTACCTTCTGTGGCAGAGATGGTCATGTCATAGATTTTTGTTATAGACTAGCTAAACAACAAAAAAGGGAAACAATGGTTGCTAGATCTCATAACCTTCATGCTAAACCGAAAATTAGAAACATGCAACCTGCTTTAATGAGTCAGAAATTTGAAAAGGTAGCTTCTGGAACTTTTGGCAAGAAATCCGCAAAAGCAGCTCCGATAGTTCCGAGAGCTCCGAGAGCTACCGGATCTTCTGTTGTTCCCTCCGGAGCTTCAGTTTTTGCCTCCGGACCTTCTGCTTTTACCTCCGGAGCTATTGGTTTTCACTCTAAACAAGTAACAACTTCTAAATCAACTGTTAAGAATGAAAACCTCAATCTTTGACTCATAAACCTGCTGTTTTATCTCAGCATTCGCGTGTTTTTCCTGGTGCACGTCGCGTGACTCAGTACTGGATTCCTAAATGCCTTTTGACTAACCCCAGTATTGAGTCATCGGCGTATTATGCTTCTATGTAGGTTACACGCTTGAGGAAGGAGAATATTTGGATTGTGGATTCAGGTTGCTCACGCCACATGACCGGTAACAAAGATTGGTTCTCCTCCCTCACCTTTGTGTCACGTGTAGAGAATGTTACTTTTGCCGATAATTCTTCAACTCCTATAATTGCTAAGGGTTCGGTTAGAGTAAATGATCACTACACTTTGAAGGATGTGGCACTTGTCATAAATTTGAAATATAACTTGCTTTCTGTTTCACAATTGCTAGATGAAAATCTAGAAATTACTTTCAATAAAAACTGCTGCAAAGTTGTAGATTCAAATAGTGAGCTTATTTTTAACATGTCTCGGTTTGGAAGAGTTTTTAAAGCTGATTTTGATATGTCTTCTTCTAAGCATAGGTGTCTAGTTGCTAATGATTCAAAGGACTTATATTTTTGGCATCGTAGACTTGGTCACGTAGGCTTTGATCACCTAAAGCGTGTTAGTGCTCTTGATCGCATACGTGGGCTGCCTAAGCTTAAAGGGGACAAAGAAATTGTGTGCTCTTCTTGTAGACATGCTAAGATGGTTGCAGGTTCACATACTCCTCTCACAATGATCATGACAACTGAACCATGTCAACTTTTGCATCTTGACACCGTAGGACCTTCACGTGTTCAATCCTTCGGAGGTAAATGGTATGCTCTTGTTATTGTTGATGATTATTCTAGATATTCTTGGGTGTATTTTATGGCGTCTAAGAATGAAGTCTTTAGTCACTTTAGAACTTTATTTCTTAGATTATCAATTGATCACCCAGAATCATTAAAAGCAATTAGAAGTGATAATGGAACTGAATTTAAAAATCAATTCTTTGATCACTTTTGTGCTGAAAATAGAATAGATCATCAATTTTCTTCACCATATGTACCTCAACAAAACGGTGTTGTAGAAAGAAAGAACAGAACCCTAGTTGAGATGGCTAGGACTATGCTTGATGAATATCAAACCCCTAGGAAATTTTGGGCTGATGCATTAGCAACCGCTTGTTATGTCTCAAATCGTGTTTTCTTGCGTGCTAAGCTAGGTAAAACACCATATGAGCTCCGGTTTGGACATAGGCCTAGTGTTACACACTTTCGGGTCTTTGGTTGCAAATGCTTTGTTAAGAAACATGGTAATCTTGATAAATTTGAACCTAGATCCAATGATGGCATGTTTCTTGGTTATCCATCTCATACTAGAGGCTACCGTGTGCTTTTACTTGACACTAACAAAATTGTGGAGACTTGTGAAGTGTCTTTTGATGAAGCTAGCCCAGGTACTAGCTCCGGTGTTGCAGGACCAGATTCATATTCTCAGGGGAAGGGTATTTTCGAAGATGTAGAAGAGCCGGTGATACTGCCTGGTAGTTCCGAAGTTGACACGTGTCCAGCTCCGGACATTGAACAAGCTCCGGCTGTCACCTCTGCTGGTCCTGATCGTCCACAAATCACAAGCTCATCAATCTACAATGAACCTAATGAAAAAGAAGCTTGTGAGACATCTGTTCCCCTACGTTTTTACAAAGATCATCCCCCACAACAGATGATTGGAAGCTTGCATGAACGAGTCACACGGTCCAGGTTTTGCGATCCAAACTCTCATGCTCATTCTGCTTTTGTTGCTTCTTTTGAACCCAAAGATATATCACACACACTCACTAATGAATCTTGGATTATTGCCATGCAAGAAGAGTTAGAAAATTTTGAAAGAAATAATGTTTGGAAACTTGTACCTCCATCTCAAGGACACACTTTAATTGGAACTAAATGGGTATATAAAAATAAACAAAGTGAGGATGGGGTTGTGATTAGGAATAAGGCTAGGTTGGTTGCTCAAGGTTTCACTCAAGTTGAAGGTCTAGATTTTGATGAAACTTTTGCTCCTGTCGCTAGATTAGAAGCCATAAGAATTTTGTTAGCTTTCGCAGCATCTAAAGGTTTTAAGCTATATCAAATGGATGTTAAAAGTGCTTTTCTTAATGGCTACATAGATGAGGAGGTTTATGTCAAACAACCACCAGGTTTTGAAAATCCAGATTTTCCTAATCATGTTTACAAACTGTCCAAAGCCTTATATGGTCTCAAACAAGCCCCTAGAGCATGGTATGATAGGTTAAAAACATTCTTACTTGAAAAGGGGTTTACAATGGGAAAGGCTGATAAAACTCTTTTTGTGCTTAAACATGGCAATGACTCATTATTCGTTCAAGTGTATGTGGATGATATTATCTTTGGTTGTGCTTCTCATGATCTTGTGTCCAAGTTTTCAGCAATGATGAGTTCCGAATTTGAAATGAGTATGATGGGTGAACTCACTTACTTTTTGGGGCTGCAAATCAAGCAAACCAAGGAGGGTACCTTTGTGCATCAAACAAAGTATACCAAAGATCTCCTAAGGCGCTTCAACATGGACAAAAGCAAGCCTCTTCGGACACCAATGGGAACAGCAACAACACTTGAACTTGATGAAGATGGTGAATCCGTGGATCAAAAAGAATATAGAAGTATGATCGGATCACTTTTGTACCTTACAGCATCAAGACCGGACATACAATTCAGCGTATGTCTTTGTGCACGGTTTCAAGCTTCCCCACGTGTTTCACATCGTCAAGCCGTCAAAAGGATTCTCAGGTGCTTACATGGAACTCAAGAATTTGGCATTTTTCTTCCTTCTTCCTCAATCGTTTCTTTGAAAGCTTTTTCGGATGCTGATTTTGGGGGTTGTAGGATTGATAGGAAAAGTACTTCCGGTGCTTGTCATTTTCTTGGTAATTCTCTTGTTGCTTGGTCCTCTAGAAAACAAAGTTCAGTTGCACAATCCACAGCCGAATCTGAGTATGTAGCTGCTGCTAGTGCTTGTTCACAAATTCTTTGGATTGTTCAAACACTTAAGGACTATGGGGTTGATCTAGATAGTGTTCCACTGTTCTGTGATAACACTAGTGCTATTTGCATTGCTAAAAACCCCGTGCAACATTCTAGAACTAAGCACATTGACATTAGGTATCACTTTCTCCGTGATAATGTTGAAAAAGGAAACATTGTGCTTCACCATGTAGATACCGAACAACAATTGGCTGACATTTTTACAAAACCTTTGGATTTCACTTGTTTTTGTTACATTCGTAGTGAAATAGGGGTTATGCATCCTCATGGCTTAAATTGAGGGGGAGTTTTTGAAACTTTGGAAGTCTATGTGTGAATCTAAAATTAAAATAATATGAGCATATTATTTCATACATATATGACTTTGTGATTCCTTTTACATGCTGAAAGTTCTTACTACATTACTCGTGTTATACTTTTTGTAGTTTTTGCCATGTCTAGTAATTGGAATAATTACTTACACTAAATCTGGTCATGGTCGAACTTTCTTGCTGTTTTGAACTTGTTGCATGCTCACAAATGCTTTTAATCATTAAGAATTTATCAAGTAATCAACTCACATGTTGAGTTTTTATGAACAAATATAAATTGAGAAAAGATCAAGAGAATATGCATGCATCGCACTTCTTCTTTCGAGATGGCTTGTCATTGCACTTAGATATGAACTTGGAAGAAGTTGTGTATGACTAAAACCATGTCCTTAAGCTTCTGATTGTCAAATGACATAGGCTTGGCTTGGTTGGTTAGAATAAGGCAGATGAGCATATAATCTCTTGCAAATATCATATTATCTAAATTTATGCTTTGAAAAATAATAAAATGCAGCAACAAATGTCATGCTTTCAGGTTTTGAAATAGTTGAGTTTGTGAGATCATGACCTGCTAAAATTGAAAATCACACTTGCTTTCTAGCATGGCTTACACTACATTATGTATCTCATTGATGTGATAGTGTAAGTTACTTGATAGTATGACTTGGGTGAGCTTTGTTTATATGTATATGTTATAATATGATCATAACAACTAAAGAAGGAGAGATAATTTGTTTATATCTCATAACAATTAAAATTTCTCTTTTACCTTGCTGAATACATTGTCAAAGGGGGAGAGATTAATCACACATTCAAAAAGGAAGAGATAAGCATGAAGAGAATATGTGCATAAGGAAAGTAAATAAAGGGGGAGAGATAATATGGGGATATTTTTTTTCCTTCTCATTTTATTTTTTATTTAAACAAAAAGGGGAGAAATTGTTTTCAAAACTTTTATTTGAATAAGCCAATGTTCGGAATTTTAAATGGTGTTGCCAATGCATTCATCAAGGGGGAGATTGTAAGACCTATGTGTGCTGAATACATTGGCTTGTAGTGAATACACTTGGCTTTGATGATAAAAGTTTTTAATATAACCAAAACACCTTTTTATCAAGGTCCGACTCTAGCTCCGAGCTACAGTAAGGTCCGACGATAGGTCCGGCTTGCTTTGGGTAGCTCCGGTTACGTTTGATGCTAGGTCCGACTTTTTGGTAAGGTCCGACCAGCTTTAGTTAGCTCCGATGAGCTTTATCTTTAGCTCCGGCATATATTTGATAGCTCCGGCATATTTTTGTTAGCTCCGGGATGCTAAGCTCCGACGTATTTTGTCTAGCTCCGGGTTTTGGGTTGACTAGTTCCGACTAGTTTTGGCAAGCTCCGGATCCAGGATCTACTAGTTTTGGCAAGCTCCGGATCCAGGATCTACTAGTTTTGGTAAGCTCCGGATCCAGGATCTACTAGTTTTGGAAAGCTCCGGCGCTAGGTTCTACTAGCTCTTGTTAGCTCCGGCTCAAGCTCCGGGTTGCTCTGGCAAGGTCCGGAACTTGACCGCAGTGCTTCTGCTTTTCATTTGCAATGTTTTGTACTTGCTTTACTTGATTGGAAAGATTGCTTAGTTTTCATTTGCTAAGTTTTTGGTGCGTTTTGGATGATACGGTTGATATCGTTTCTACTGTGGTTTTGCAACATGCTTATGTGAGGTTCTCACGTAAGGTGTTGTGTTCGGAACTAACGTGAGTCAAGTCGAGGACTTGGGCTCGTATGGATTGGTTGTTTGTTCATGTGCAGGTGTTGCTTGAGTTCAAGTCATGGCTGGTGACAGGATCCATTGGACTAGTCTCAGGAGGAGATGAGGTTCCAACAACCAAGTTCGGGAGGAACTGTGGTTGAGCGGGTCAGGAGGTCACGCAGGATGATTGAATCAAGGGCAGTGCATATGAAGGTCGAAGGAAGGTGTTCGCACGTATGCATGCGGTGCATGACGTGGCAATATGCTTCTAGAGACGGATTATGGAAGGAAGATCTGATCGGAAGGATCGGATCGTATCGGTTGAAGACATTGGCTGCGGCAGAGTCGGTTATGGCTCGGTATGGGAAGTATCGAGTTGGTTATGTTAGGATTTCGTGTGTATCACGAAATTGAGTTGTTTAGGAATGTGGGATACGTTCCTAAGGTGTTTGGAAGTCTTAAGATTGCTTCTATCTGCGTATAGAAGAATCTTGAGCAGTTATGGTAAGTTCCGATTGTGATCGGATTAGGATTGGAGTCCTAGTTGAGATTGGGATGGCCTAAGGGCTGGTTATATAAGCAAGGGAAGGCCAAAGCTCGTGGTAGACGACTTTGGGGCTGTTCCTCTTGTGTTCTATTGAATAAAATTCGTAGTTTGAAGGAACTTTTGTGCCTTGTTCGTCCGACTTGTTCCAGACAAGTTTTACTCGTCGAGTTTCTGGACAGCACTACCTTTTGTCGGTGGTTTTATCATAACTCGAGTTCTACAGATCCAATTGACGTGATTCTTTTTGGGTTGTCTTCACAACTTGATTATCTATCATCTGTCAAAATTTCACGGTCATTAGATTTGTGGTTTTTGATCTAAACGAGTTTCTTTGCAGCACTCCAGAAACTGTTTTTCTCGGGTAGGTCAGATTGACCAGTGTTTGATCTTTTGATCATAACTTGAGTCGTTCTCGACAGATTTGAGTAATTCTTTTTGTGTTGTCTTCGTGACTTGATTCTCTCTGATATATATCACTTTTGTCACGGTGAAACACGTTTAGATTAGTCTCATACACGATTTCTTTAACAGATCGTTTTTCTACCGAAGGGATTAGGGTTTTATTGTTTCCGCTGTGTAAGATTTTTAAATCTACCATTCACCCCCCCCCTCTGGTAGCTTTTCACGTGCTCTTCGATCCTACACCACAAAAGGACCGGGTCTTGTCCAACCCTACCCTCGTTGAATAGCCACGGAGGCCGATTCTCTTCCACTAATCACAAAGGGTAAATTACCAAGTTCAAGGGGCCTTCTCACAAGTTGAGGGCTCCCCAAGATTACAAATCGAACACCACCAAGAAAACACTCATAAGACCTACAATAAAACAATAGGAGTGTGTTAGAGAATCAAACCCAAGAGCTCAAACGTGAAGAATTGTGTCTCTCCTTCGATCTAGAGTTGATCCACACAAATTTGATCTTTTGTTTCGTTGGATTGTGTGGAGAGACATGTTTTCTAGGCTCTTGGAGGGTGTGACGGCGCAGGGAGTCGAGAGAGATCAAAGTTGGGTTGTGCACCTCTATTTATACTAGGGTTTCCAAGAGTTATAGTTAGGGTTTTCAAAGTCCGGACTAGTCCGTAGTGGACTCCGGACTAGTTCGGTGTGCAGCGTGTGGGAGACCCTAAGTGTGCCAAATTATTAGACTTGTCTGGACAGGGGCGGACTAGTCCGTTTTTGTCTCTGGAAAAGTTAGGACTAGTCCGGCACATATCAGACTAGTCCGGTGTGGTGAAACCCTTAGTGAATTGGGGACAAGTCCACACTTGGAGGACTTGTACGATTTTAGTCAGAGGGTTTTTTCGGACTAATCCGTGCGGATATTGGACTTGTCCAATTTATGTCAGAAAGATATCGGACTAGTCTGTGGTGATATCGGACTTGTCCGATTTAATGCAAAGCTGTTAAGTGTTGATGACTAGTACGCACTGGGGAGGACTAGTCTGATCTTAGTCAGAGAGATATCGGACTAGTCTGTGGTGATATCGGACTAGTCCAGTTTGTGTAAACCTAGACTGTGCAGATAAGTCCGCACTGGGAGGACTGGTCTGGTTTTGAACAGAGAGATTATCGGACTAGTCCGGGGTATATCAGACTAGTCTGGTCTGTGTAAATTTGTGCAATGAGTAAGTTTTCTTGTGCTTGAGCTCTTGGGGTGTGTTTCTCCAACGCACTCCGTACAAAATGATCTAACCTATTCATCTCTTGAGCTCTTTTCCATATAGATCCCCATTCTCCTTTCTTTTTGCGCTTTCTTCATAATTTCATTGAAACATGCGCTCATCTCAACGATTTGGTTAGGATCTCATTTGTTTGTCATAAATCAACCAAAACCCACAAGGGACGCCTAGATGCACTTTCAATCTCCCCCTTTTTGGTGATTGATGACAACCAATTGAGATTTCACAAATATGATTAAAAATGTAGAATTTTCATAAAGTGTGCACATATGAATTTGGAACAAATTGAGCAATGAAAACATAAGGCATATGTGCACTCTTTATGGTGGGGGTGCAAAACTAAGTTTATGTTAGCAATAATTGTGATGAGAATGAAACAATTGACATAATTATCTCAATCATCAAGAATACATGTCAATTTCAGAGCATAAGCACATATTATAGCAAATCATCACAGATTTCAAAAGTATAAGCATAGACATAGTCATTGTACAACATCACAAGTCCAAAAGCATACGAGAGCATTAAAGTTTTACAACCCAAAATGTACAGGAATAGAGCTCTCCTCACAACCTACAACTACACTTAGTGACTCCCCCTCAATCTCTCCCCCTTTGGCATCAAGACACCAAAACGAAGGAGAGGAGGGATCTAGTGCCTTCATTCCTCGCTGTCAGTCCTCTCCTCATCTTCATCTTCAGGCTGCAGAGGAGGAGGAGGAACGAATCCACTCGAAGTGCCCCCAATGCCGAAGTTAGCAACCTCGGAGGGACTCAAAGGTCCAAGCTCAGTGAAGTCAGAGGCAGAGTCATCGGAGATAACAGGAGATCCAATAGGCTCGATCTCTAGCTTCTGGCAAATATGCTTGACATTTTCCTTGACATACCTCATGTCGGCCTTCCTTGCCTTGTTCAGCTTGTGAAGCTTTACCTCAACCTTCTTGCGTGAGCCAAAAATGGCTACCAAGTACATCAAAATGCCACTGTGGGACCCTTTTTGAGGAGGGGCTCTAGTGGCGGGAGCAGTCCTCGCATCTCCTTGAGCTCTCCTTGGAGCCTCTTCACTAGACACCGAAGATGGAGCAGCTGGGAGAGTGGCTAGGGGAGGCTTCTGGGGCCTCAATGGAGTGTGCTCCACATCCTTCACGAACTCGATCCCCGTGACTTTCTCAATCATGAACATCAAGTATGGTGCATAGCCACAAGATCTGTTCGGTGTGCAGGAGATGTTGACCATGTCATTCCAAATGTAGTCAAAAACATCAAACTTTCGGTTCTTGCTAATCACCTTCATTAGGGTCCTCAAGTACCCTTGCACACTTCCTGCATCTCCTTCTTTTGGAGCTATTGTCTTCCTCAGCACCCCATTAAGAACCATGAAGAAAGGCTTCATGTTCTTGGTCGATGGAGGGTTGTACTTCAGGCTAGTATCATAAAGGAAGTCCATCTTATCCTTCCCCAAGACACAAATGTTGTGGATAGTCAGCTCATTGTTGCTGGTGTCTTCTAGGTGAACCAGTCTTGCAAACTCATCATATGTAATGGTGTACTTGGATCCATGTGCCATCCAAGTCACCTTCTCCTCCTCATCACTAGCAAAGTAACAGGTGGCATAGAATTGAGCGATGATTTCATCGTGCCAGTTGCACCTAAAAGCAAACACGTCTTTGAGCCCATGCCTTTCCACAACTTGTATCACTTCATCGAAGGCTGGGCAGCTCTTCCTCTCAAAGTGACTCCAGTCAATCCATTGACTCTTGACCACTGGAGTCTTCATCTGCATGTACACGGAATTGTAGTAATCCGCGTGGAAGTTACTGCAGAATCTTGCATCGACAACCTCCTTTGACTGGCTATAACAGTCAATCATTCTGAGCTTGGAAGCCGTATCGCTTCCCTTGCCATTGAACTTCTCCTTGGAGGGATCCCTGCTCCCCTGCCTCGGAGCTGCCATCTTGAGAGGGCCGATTGGGCCCGAGGCAATTCCCTTTCCCTTGCCCTTAGCTTGGCGAGAAGCCGCCGAGCTAGGGCCAGCTGCATCCTTGGCCTTGGACGCAAGCTTCTTGGCTAGAACCTTGTGCCTCACCTGAGGTGGAGAAGGTGCCGGCTCGGAGGGACGCTCTTGGCGCTTCTTCCCTTGGCCCGTCGAGGATCGAAGCAAAGAGTCTTGGTCCAACTCAGCCTCATAATCGGAAATATCATCGTTGGAGCTCTACATTGTCCAAAATTCTTTGATTCTTGACGAAGGAGGAGTTGGAGGTGTGGACAAGTCCATGGTCTTCAATCCCCTTGCAATGGAGATCGATTTCCACCCAAACTTGAAGGGATTTGATGGAGAAATAGCCAAATCGCCTTGGGGCTCTTGAGTGAAGAGAGAGAATGTGAGGTGAGTTGTGAGGGTGAAGGAGATTAGGTTTTGGCGGCACCTAGGGTTATGGAGTCAAAAAATTGGACTAGTATGTGGTCCACCAGACTAGTCCGGACTACCGAACACTCTGCGGACTAGTCTGCAGTGTGCGGACTAGTTCGGATAACCACATACTAGTCCGTGGTCACCAAACAGATAAAATTATCCCATTCGTATATATTAGAAGGTTCTTATAGAGAAAATTGGGGCTAAAACAATCAAATAATCTTGATGAATATGATCAGTAAACATACAAAAATCAAGCAATGATCATAATTCACCAAGATCAAGCAATTGAAATAGTTTTTCGGAGAAAATTAAGAGAGATGATTTCTACAACACAATCAACATATTTTGAAGAAGCCATATAGGTATGAAAGTTTTCAAGCCACATTCCGAGCATCAAGGATATTTAGTTCATTTCAGAGTTCGCAAAAACATTTTTCATCAAGTGGCTTGGTGAATATATCGGCTAGTTGTTTTTCAGTGTTGACATGGGAAATGGTCATGTCTCCTTTCATTGAGTCATCTCTCAAAAAGTGATGTCGGATGTCTATGTGTTTGGTTCTAGAGTGCTTAACGAGGTTATGGGCAATTTTAATGGCACTCTCATTGTCACAAAGGAGTGGAATACAGCTCATATTGTAACCGTAATCCCTTAGAGTTTGTCGCATCCAAAGGAGTCGTGCACAACAACTCCCAGCTGCAACATACTCCGCTTCGACCGTGGATAAGGCAATGGAGTTTTATTTCTTGGAGAACCAAGAAACAAGGGATCTACCTAAGAATTGGTATGTACTGGAGGTACTCTTTCTATCAACTTTACATCTGGCATAATCTGCATCGGAGTTTCCAATGAGATTGAAATTGGAACCTTTAGGATACCAAAGGCCTAGGTTGGGTGTATGAACTAAATACCGCAAGATTCTTTTTACGGCTGTCAAATGACACTCCTTAGGATTGGCTTGAAATCTTGCACACAAGCACACACTCAACATAATATCAGGCCTAGATGCACATAAGTAAAGTAGGGATCCAACCGTGGAGCGATATACCTTTTGATCCACGCCTTGTCCGTCTACATTGAGATCCAAGTGTCCCTTTGTTGCCATGGGAGTCTTTATGGGCTTCGCCTTGTCCATTCCAAACTTCTTGAGTATGTCTTGAGTATACTTGGTTTGGCTTATGAACGTCCATTCCTTTTGTTTCCTCACTTGGAATCCCAAGAAGTATTTCAGCTCTCCCATGATAGACATCTCAAACCTATCTGTCATAATCTTACTAAATTCTTCATAAAAGTATTTGTTAGTTGCACCAAAGATAATGTCATCAACATAAATTTGACAAATAAAAAGATCATTGTCAAAATGCTTTGTGAACAA
Organism: Tuctoria greenei; assembly: GCA_036927565.1. NCBI lineage: Eukaryota > Viridiplantae > Streptophyta > Magnoliopsida > Poales > Poaceae > Tuctoria > Tuctoria greenei. The sequence goes on from JAYESD010000009.1 coordinate 141,906,436, forward strand.
CGTATAATCCTCTTTGCCAATTTTAAAACCATTTTTAATTAAGAAATCTCTAAGGCACACATACCAAGCTCTAGGATCTTGTTTGAGGCCATAGAGAGTCTTACGCAGTTTGAACACATGGTTGGGGAACTCTTGATCTTCAAATCCGGGGGGTTGCTCCACGTACACCTCCTCTTTGATTGGTCCGTTGAGAAAGGCGCTTTTCACATCCATTTGATAGAGCTTGAAATCATGGTGAGTAGCATATGCAAGTAATATTCTAATAGATTCAAGCCTAGCTACAGGAGCAAAGGTTTCGTCGAAATCCAAACCTTCGACTTGTGAATACCCTTTGGCCACAAGTCGTGTCTTGTTCCTTTTCACCACCCCGTGTTCATCTTGCTTGTTGTGGAGAACCCATTTGGTGCCGACGACGTTGAACCTGGGTCTTCCGACTAGTTCCCACACCTTGTTCCGTTTGAAGTTGTTCAATTCTTCTTGCATTGCCACCACCCAATCCAGATCTTTCAATGCATCCTTAATCCTGCGCGGTTCCAAGAAGTATACAAAAGAGTAATGTTCACAAAAATTAGCAATTTGAGATCTAGTAGTTACTCCTTTTTGGATGTCCCCAATTATGTTGTCGACGGGGTGATCTCTTTGGACGCATTGGAGTACTCTTGGGTGTGGCACTTGTGGTCTTGAATCTTCATGATCATCTTCTACTCCCCCTGGATGGTTGCCCTCATTTGTGTGTTGATCATCTTTGTCTTCTTGAGGTTGATCTTGTGTAGAATCTACCCCTTGATCCATTACCTCCACTTGTGGTTCATCTTCTTCATTTTCATTTGGAGGTGGCGCTTGTGGTCGAACATCGCCCAACGCCATTCGTCTCAATGCTTGACAAGGAGCTTCTTCTCTATCTAGCACACATTGATCAACTTGCTCTTCTTGAGAGTCGTTAGTTTCATCGAACACTACATCACGTGCTACTTTAACAAGTTCGAAGACCTTGTTGAAGACATGATAGGCGTAAGAGTTCGAATCATAACCAAGCAAGAAACCTTCATCGGACTTTTAAGCGAACTTTAAAGTACTAGGCTTCTTGTTAAAAATATAACACTTAGAACCGAAGATGCGAAAATAGGAGATATTAGGTTTGTTACCCGTGAGTAGCTCATATGATGTCTTTTTGAGTAGGCGGTGAAGATAGAGTCGGTTTATGGTGTGACAAGCGGTGTTGACCGCTTCAGCCCAAAACTGATCCAATATCTTGTACTCATCAATCATTGCTCTCGCCATCTCTATGAGTGTTCGGTTCTTCCTTTCGGCCACTCCATTTTGTTTAGGTGAGTACGGTGCTGAAATTCATGTTTGATGCCCTATTTGTGTAGGTACTCCTCAACTTGAGTGTTCTTGAACTCCGTGCCATTATCACTTCGTATGTTCTTGATCTTCAATGAGAACTCATTTTGGGCGCACTTGAAGAACTTCTTGAGGGTTCCTTGTGTTCCTGTCTTATCATGCAAAAAGAAAGCCCACATGAAGCGCAAAAAGTCATCAACAATTACTAAGTCGTATTTGTTACTGTCGATGCTTATGTAAGCAATTGGACCAAATAGGTCCATGTGAAGGAGCTCGAGCGGTCTTGTCATTGTCATGACATTCTTCGCAGGATGAGGTACTCCTACTTGCTTCCCGTCTTGGTACGCGCTACAAGGCCTGTCTTTCTCAAACACAACATCCTTCAAACCTTAGATGTGATCGCCCTTAAGGAGTTTTTGAATATTCCTCATACCAACATGTGCTAGCCTCTATGTCACAGCCAACCCATGTTGGTCTTTGCAATCAAACATGTGTCAAGTTTGGCTTTACCTTTGTTGAAGTCAACAAGATAAAGCTTTCTCTTCAACACACCCTTGAATGCAACCGAGTTATCACTCCTTCTAGAGACGGTCACACTCTCATTAGTAAAGAAGCAATTATAACCCTTGTCACATAATTGAGATATGGACAGAAGGTTATAATCTAAGGAGTTGACATGCAAAACATGAGAAAGCGTGTGTTGAGATGATATTGCAATTTTACTGGTACCGAGCACCCTTCCTTGACTATTGTATCCAAAATAGATGCCCTCGCTTGGATCCTCATTTTCTTTATATTCTACAAACATTCTTCGTTCTCCGGTCATATGGTTGGTGCATCCACTGTCTAGCACCCATTTTGCTCCCCTGGAGGAGTAGGCCAGCAAAAACAAATTATATCTTGGTTTTAGGTACCCAAGCTTGTTTGGGTCCTATGAGGTTAGTCACAAGAGATTTGGGCACCCACACATGGGACTTGGTGTTCCCATGGTGTGGCCCAACATATTTGGCATGCACTTCACCAAAAGCGTTTTTCATAAGAACATAACATGCATCAAAAGTTCTAAATAATAATTGTTGCTCATATGTGTTAATGTTTTTGAACTTATCAACATTGTTAGGTTTTCTACCTTGAGGGGAGTTTCCCTTCACAAAGACAATGTGCTCCTTGTTATTCTTATGGTTTCTAGCATTTGGCTTTTCACCATAGGAATATCCAATGCCATATTTGACATTAGGAGGTCTTGTGGCCAAGTATGCACTATGTGCATACTTGACCTTCTCCTTGTCAAATATGCCACCACGGGAAGGATGCTTGTCTTTGGTCGAGGTTGACTTGTCCTTCAAGCTAGTATCAATTTTAGCACATGCACAAGTAGTAGTAGGTTCAGTTTTAAGGGGTTGAGAAGGAGGGCTTGAAGAGGATGAATGTTCACTTTTCCTGAGTGACTCAACTTGTACCTCAAGGGTCTTGTTAACTTTGGTTAGGTTAGCAAGTTCATCCTTGATGATAGCATCTGAGTCACTTAACTTCAAGCAAGCTTCCTTGCTTGAAGCTAGCTCAAGTTCAAGTGTCTTGCTTCGCTCCTTTTCAAGTTCAAGGAGCTTTTTTATCCTAAGATACTCCTCCTTTTGAAGGATGATTATATCTTCTTGTCGATCAACAAGCTCCTCCTTATTAATAAGTTTGTCCATTAAGAATTTCATTCTTGCGGCAGTTTTCTTATCAAGGCCAACAAGCAAATCTTCATTATCACTATTGGCATCACTATCACTAGAGTAAGAATGAGAGGAGGAAGATTTAGATGTTACCTTTCTCTTACCTTCCTTTGCCATGAGGCATGTGTCATAGTCCTTCCTCGCGCCAATGTTGGGGAAGAGGGTCGATTTCTTGGTCGTCTTGTTGATTGCTATGCTAGCCATCTCCTCTTCCTCTTCGGATGAGGACTCATCATTTGAGTCCCACTCCTTTCCTTGGTGCGCCTGTCCAACTTGCTTTTTATTCTTGAAGAACTTCATAGGTTGAGGCTTTGTTTCCTTGGTCTTCTTCTTGTTTTCTTCGTATGGGCAATCAACTATAAAGTGGTCATATTCACCACAGTTATAGCATGCGTGCCTCAACTTTGGTCTTGACTTTTCTTTTTATTTTCCTTCACTTGATTTGGCCCCTTGTCTTCTCTTCATCATTTTCTTGAATTTCTTCATGAAGAGGATCATGTCTTCCTCATCTATGTCGCTGCTCTCATCATCACTGCCATCATCATCTTGAGCCTCTCGAGCTTCTTTTGACAAGGCATTGCAAGTGAATTTTAAGGCGACCCATTTCTTCTTCGCCGAGGTGAGGTCGGCAATCTCCTTGACATGTTTACCTTGCTTCTCCATCATTTCAAAGTTGATGATCTTTCCAAGCAATTCGTCTGGGGTCATTTTCTTGTACCCAGGACTCTCTCTAATCATCGAGCACAGGGTAACATTGCAAGGCATAAAATCTCTAAGGATGAGCTTCACCACCTCGTGATCATTCCACTTTTTACTTCCATATGCTCGAACCTTGTTGATGAGAGTCCTCAACCAGTTGTACATGTCTTGCGGCGACTCATCTTCTTCTATGACGAATCTTCCCAATTCGTCTTCAATCATTTCAATCTTCGCCTCTCGCACATGACGATCGCCTTCATGTGCAGTTTGCAATATGTCCCATATTTCCTCTGCAATCTCGAGTTCGTCTACCTTGGTGAACTCGTCCCGACATAGTGATGATGTGATGACTGCTGCAGCTTGAGCATTCCGATGAATTGCTTACTCTTGGCTTGGTGTGAGCTCTTCATCATCGTCTTGGATATCTATACCTGTGCACACTATATGCCACAAGCTGGGATTAAGTGAGATTAAATGAATTTTCATGTTTTACCTCCACATTGAGTAATCATTGCCATCAAAGTGTGGGGCTTTTCCTAGAGGAATAGACAAATAATGACTATTGTTATAATTTAGACGATCGTAGTTGAAAGGATATCGGGAGTAGTCGGTGTGACTACTCCCCTTCTTCTTCTTCTCGTCCTAGATCTTTATTTTTCCTTTGGAGAGAACTTTCTTCCTTAGGAGCGCCTTGAGTTCCAGCATCTCCTCATCGTCATCCTCGAAGTCCTGAATGGCGTCGAGGAGCTTCTCCAACTTTTGCGCCTTTTCATCTTCAACCTTCTCTTGGTTGAGGCTCTTGTGCACATCCTTCATGTCCAACATATTCTCTTCGAGTGATTAGTCTCCTCTTGAAGAGTCCTGCTCTAATACAATTTGAATGTGGCCTAGAGGGGTGTAACACCCTCATTTTCATGCATCATGCCCTACATACATTCATATACATGTTTCACATAATCCACATAAAGAGGAACGAGTTTAAAATTGATTTGGAACAAAACCGCACTTAAAATGCTAAAAAGTGCGGACTAGTCTGATTTTGGTGAGGACTAGTCCGATTTCTCTCTGACTTCAAACGGACTTGTCCGTTTTTGCTGTGGACTAGTGCGATTTTGCCTCTGGACACTTTCGGACTTGTCCAAGAATCCTTGAAAATTTGCTAAGTCCCTAGACTTGTCTGGACTAGTCCGGTGTTCCAGCAGACTTGTCTGTTTTCCTCTCTGACTAAAGTTGGTCTTGTCCGATTTTTTGCCAGACTTGTCCGATTTCTTTCTGACTAAATTCGTACTAGTACGGTCCTTTTCAGACTTGTCCAATATTTCGTGACTCCGAATTGATCTTTTGTTCCACGACTTGTTTTGGTTTCACATTAAGTGGGCCTAGGGACGTTGTGCCTAACTCTTTTAGAGCCCATGTGGGACTCTAAACTGGCCTCTACTCCTCTCAAACTTGAAATCCATCTAACTCTAGCCTCCACCTCTATATAAACAACCCCACCCCTTGGCTTGACATCTATTTGCCACTTTTGCACCCCACCCACACCCTAGTTTGTGGAGAGCCACCATCAAGGAGGAAGGAGGAGATCCCAAGCAAGAAGAAGAAGAGGAGGAAATGAAAGAGGATCAAGATCTCCATCAAGTTTCGTTCTTCATCACCAATTCATCTCCAAGTTCTTCACCAACCCTAGATCATCAAGATCCAAGTGTTACCTCCAAGTTTCTTAATTCATTGGAATTCTAAACACCTGGTATACCTTCTATTCTCTTTTCCTTACGTGAATTAAACCCCAAATCTCCAAATTTACGTCGGTCTAGAAAACCCTAGTTTGCTAGTTCTACGAATTGCGGACTAGTCCGGCCTTCTGCAGACTAGTCCGATTTTGCTGACTAAATTCTGTTGAATTAATTCTAAAAGTAGATCTAATCAAATCCAAACCTGTATAAACTTGTTAAAATCTATTAGAACTAGTTAGTGATCATTGAAAGCAATCTATTAACAAGTTCCACCTTGCATTTGCATTAATCATGCATGTCATGTCATATTGAGTAATATATGTGCACTCTTTGATTATGACTCTTGTCTTGCATGTTGTTGTGTGGATTAGACGGATTTGCGCTAGAGAGTGTCGCGAAGGATCTTCAGCACCAAGAGTTTGAAGAAGTTGACCCGAACCAATCCCAAGAGCAAGGCAAGTGTCCTTGAAGCATATTGATTCTGTTTTAAAATAAATGTTTTGTTTGCAAAACTGCATACTTGTGTCAATTTGATGGGAATCCTATGATAGGAAGTTTACTAGCTTTGTTTAACCACCCTTGTCACCTGGATATATGGTAGAGAGTCGGGATGGGATTTTTACCTTTTGCTACGCTTAATTACTTGGGATGGGAAAACAACTATACTATTTAATTATGCATTAATGAGATTATGGTTGACATGAACTGGTTAATATGATATGGTATTGGGTGATCTAAGCAAGCCTGGTATGTGGATGGGTTGGATGTATGGTGGGTTGCTTGCTTTAGATCTAAGGACTGGTTCGTGGAGCGACCATCCAGGATTTACAATGCCACCACGAGGCCAAGTATGGGTGCGGCGTAGATGATTAGTTAGGGTTTTGCCAGTGCTATTTGGACCATTAAGGATGCTCAGGGAAGGGTTAGTTGGATTGGGTTTGTTGATGATTGGTGGGACTATACTGGGATCCGAATGGCTCAAGAGGGGGCCATTGGTTGAAGATAAGCTCAGTTGGAGGCATCGCCACCGGTGAAACCTCAGTGGGGGTCTAAATAGGCTAGTAATCCCTTTGTAAAGGCTATTTTGTGATCTCTTGGCCACACACCTACGGAAGTGTGAGACGGCATAATTGAGATTTTATAGTCATCGAAAGGTGATGAAATCACAAACACATGGGTAAAGCGGTACAACCTCTGTAGAGTGTGTCTAAAACTATCATGATAGCCGTGCTCCCGGTTATGAGCAACCTGGACTCTCACATGATTAGAGGAAAATTGGGATTTTGGGATGGCTATGGTTGGTATTATGGTTATGAATGGTTATGAATTGAATTCTTGTATTGAATATGGATATTGGTATATGATGATGGATACGAAATATGGACTGGTATTATGATAACTACATGGCTTATGATGGGTTTATTTTATATACATGTAATATATTGCTTTTTCAAGTGTTTTAATGTACTTTTCAGCACTCCACAATTATTATATTCATCCTTTGAATTAGCTACATGTCATACTTTCCACTTGCTGAGTGCGACATGTACTCACTCTTGCAACCCCCCCCCCCCCCCAACAGTTGCAGGTCAGGATTGGGAGTTTAATGGTGATAATGCAAAATTTTAGGTAGAACCTGCAACACTTAGCAACTTGATCAAATATCTTGAAATCGGACTAGTTCGGTAGTGTGCAGACTATTTCGTCACGTGCGGACTAGATTGATCAAGTTAGATCAATGATCTCAATACAAGCACAATATGTAGCGAAATATAGTAATTAATTTGAAGATATTGAGTCAATGAAATTAAGTGTAGCACAAACTAACTTTGGTTTCAATGTTTTAACGTAAGATATGCAAGATCAAGTAAGCCCTAGAATGTGATATGAAAAACTAAGAAGATATGATCATCCTCGAAGTCCTGAATGGTGTCGAGGAGCTTCTCCAATTTTTGAGCCTTCTCATCTTAAACCTTCTCTTAGTTGAGGCTCTTGTGCACATCCTTCATGTTCGACATTTTCTCTTCGAGCGATTAGTATCCTCTTGAAGAGCCTTGCTCTGATACTAATTGAATGTGGCCTAGAGGGGGGGTGAATAGGCCTTTTTTATTTTTAGTTGGAACCTGCAACACTCAGCAACATGATCAAATACCGAGAAATCGGACTAGTCCGGTAGAGTGCGGACTAGATCGATCAAGTTTGATCGATAATCTCGATCCAAGTACTCTAAGCAGCGGAAATTAAGATGTAACTAGAGTATGTTGCTTCAATTAAACTGGATATAGCACAAGGTGAACTTAGTTTCAAGTTTTAACATAATTTGACTAAGATCAATTAAGCCCTAGAATGTGATATGAAAAACTAAGAACAAAATTGACACCAGTTTTTATCCCGTGGTTCGGTTCCCAATGTAACACCCTCAATTTTCGCATCATGCATTGCATACATGTTCATGCATTAAGTATTAATAGAATAAAAGAAAAATGATAAACCATAAATATATGGTGTAGCAAAAAGAAGAAATAGAAATAACAATTATAGCCTAAAACATGTATTAGGGAATAAATATAAAATGATAATAATAATATATAAAAAGAAATATATATATATATATATAAATAAATTATATAATAATAAATATATATATAAATAAATAAATAAAGTGGATAAGATAAATAAAATAAATAAAATATATTATAATAATAATATTTTATAAAAAAAAAGAAAAAAACAAAAAAACAACCCGCCGGCCAGGCCAAACGGCCCAGCCAACGGGCACCTCCCGCTAGGCCCCGGCCTCCCGCGCGATCCCACGCCCAGTCCCACCCCACCGCGCCTCCCGCGCCGAACCACGCGCAACTCCCTCGCGCAGCGCGCCGCCACACGCCCCGCTGCTGGGCACCGCCCGCACCGCCCGCCGCCTCCCGCATCGCCCACTCCCGCGTGCAGCGCGCCAGCCCCGACCCCGCCCTGGGCCCCACCCCGCGAACCGCCCCACGCGCCCGACGTGCCTTGCCCGCCCGACCTCGACCGCGAGTCGCCCGGCCGCACCCGACTCGGCCTCTGGCCGATACCGCGCGTCCCGCCGCTATAAAACGCCGTGGCCTCCGTAGGTTTTCCCGAGCCGCAGAAAATGCCGCCGCCTAGAAAAGAAAAGCCCCGCCGCCAGCAACAGGAAAAAAAGGCACCAGAGAGCTGCGCCGCCAGGGAAAAAGAGGGGAAGGAGAGGAAGAAAAAGAGGAGGGCGCCACCGTTCACCGGAGACCGTCGTCACCATCGCGTCGCCGTCGTCGTGCCGCCGGAGGACCTTGCGCATCTACTTAGTCTACGCATCGTCCCCATCCCGCGATCATCGAAGCCATCGCATCTACGGTAGGCCATGTTTCCGATTCGAATTTTCGAGACCATATTGAATCTAATAGACGTAAATTGATCGTAGTTGCGTCGTCTTTTTATTTTCAGCAACATTAATCCCCACTAAAACCCCCGTAAACTCATATGAACACGTATGAACTAGTTGCATCTAATTAATAAACAACCGTAGTAAATTAATTATTGAATTGTGCATGCATACATGTCATTGCATGTTGATTATTTTGTGTGCATTATATTGAATTGTATGTATTTTCTTGTATGTATGATCACGCGTAGAGGAACCTGCTCAAGAGGCCGCATACGAGGATTTCAAAAATCAAGACTTTGAAGCGCTTGAGCAACCCCATCCGTCGGAGCAAGGCAAGTGTCCTTGAAGCATATTGATCCCGTTTTATTAAATGTTTTGTTTGCAAACTTGCATGCTTGTGTCAATATGATGGGAAACCCATATGTAGGAGTTTACTAGCGTTGTTTGCCACCCCTTGTCGCCGGGATATATACGATGAGTCTGGTATGGGTATTTTTATTTTTGCACCGCATCGCTACATGGGTTATGGTTAACTTAAATAATGTGGTTGACAACTTTAATTATGACAACTTGGGATGGTAATAAGATGATGATTAATTTAGCAACCTGGAATTTAGGAGATCTAAGCAAGCATGGTTTTGTGGATGGGTTGGATGATATGGTGGTTTGCTTGCCTTAGATCTAAGGACCGGTTCATGCGAGAATATGCCAGGTCAACAGTACCACCACAAGGCCAAGTATGGGTGCGGCGTAGCTGAATAATTAGGAGCGTTGCTAGTATTGTATGGACCATTGGATGGCGCGGGGAATGGGAGTCGAGGAGGACTGCCCTGGGATCCGCATGGCACACGAGGGGGCCCGTGGGTGGGAGAATAGAGATTCAAGCCTGCCGGTGAAACCTTAGTGGGGCCATACATACTAGTAGTCCCTTTTGAAAGGCTATTTTGTGATCTCTTGGCCACACACCTACGGAAGTGTGAGATGGCATAATGGAGGTTTCTTAGTCATCGAAAGGTGATGAAATCACGAACGTGTGGGTAAAGTGGTACAACCTCTGCAGAGTGTTAAAAACTATCATGATAGCCGTGCTCCCGGTTACGAGCACCTGGATGACCTACATGATTAGAGTGAAATTGGGATTTGGGATGGTTATGGTTGGTTTATGGTTATGGGTTGGTAATGGTTATGGATGGTTTTTGGCTTATGATTACGGATATGAATTTGAGTTATGGTGACTGGACATGGATAATGATGATGTTGGCAATAATTGGATATGGTTTATATTATGTTAATATGATGGTTATGATGGGATTGTTTCACATAGACATAGTATAATGCTTTTCAAATGTTTTACTGTACTTTTCAGCACTTAGCCATTATTACTGTCGTCATTTGAATCAGCCACATGTCATACTTTCCACACTTGTTGAGTACGACATGTACTCACCCTTGCAATCCCCCCAACAGCTACTGGAGCAATTGGCAGTACCCTGAGGATCACGCGGAGTACTAGGTTGCGTACCGCCGTCAATTGCCTGTGGATTGGAGTCGTGCTGCTTAGTTTATTTTCCGCTGCATTATATAGTTTTATCATTCGTGAACTATTGGATTATTGTAATAAAGTACTTATTTAATAGTTAAGACGTGGTTAAATTCTGTATATCGTTTGTGATGCAACCGTATATGTGTGATGAACTTCCTGGGCACACATATGCATTACGCTTGGTTCATATTCGGAACCGGGTGTCACACCCAAAGAGGCGACCTACATCCACAATGAGGAGTCCACAAAAGGATCGGGTCTTCTCCAACCCTACCGCCATGGAGGCTGATTCTCTTCCACTAATCACAAAGGGTAAATTACCAAGTTCAAGGGGCCTTCTCACAAGTTGAGGGCTCCCCAAGATTACAAATCAAACACCACCAAGAACACACTCGTAAGATCTACAATAAAACTACAGGAGTGTGTTAGAGAATAAACCCAAGAGCTCAAATGTGAAGAATTGTATCTCTCCTTTGATCAAGAGTTGATCCACAAAATTTTGATCTTTTTTTCATTGGATTGTGTGGAGAGACGTGTTTTCTGGGCTCTTGGAGAGTGTGACGACAAAGGGAGTCGAGAGAGATCAAAGTTGGGTCGTGCACCTCTATTTATACTACGGTTTCCAAGGGTTACTGTTAGGGTTTTCAAAGTCCAGACTAGTCCGTGGTGGACTCCGGACTAGTCCAGTGTGCGGCGTGTGGGATACCCTAAGTGTCCCGAATTATCGAACTTGTCCGGCCAGGGGCGGACTAGTCCATTTTTGTCTCTAGAAAAGTTCGGACTAGTTCGGCACATATCGGACTAGTTCGGTGTGGTAAAACCCTTTGTGATGCAACCGTATATGTGTGATGAACTTCCTGGGCACTCATATGCATTACGCTTGGTTCATATTCGGAACCGGGTGTCACAAATTGGTATCAGAGCCGCAGGTTGACCGTAGGATGCAGCCTAGATAGAATGGACACTTTAGAGCACATAGGAGCACTCAGGAATCAATGTGTTTTTGCTTGGAGTGTTGTTTGCTATATATATTGTTTGCTTGTGTGCTTAATAGAGGATTTTGGGATGCTTTAGCATTGCCATGTCCACCTAGGCTAGTATAGCTAGTTGGTTAGCTTCATATCCCTTGATGCATATAGTTGGAGACGTTTCTTAATTCTTACCTATTGCTCTCCTTCAGATGGTGAGGACTCGCAATCAGAGGGATGTCAATGGTGAGGAGGAGAACCATGGAGTACCTCAGAACAATACTGGACAAGGACCTGCTCATGGAGCTATCAATATTGAGCAGCTACTGGATATGCAGAACCAGCTCATGCAGACCATGATACAAACTATGGGACAGCTGCAGGCTGGCAATAACAACAATCAGCCCCACATGCCTCCACCGCGACCCCCGCCTCCTAATAACCGATTGGGAGAGTTTATGAGGACTAGGCCGCCAACCTTTGCTCAAGCCGCCAACCCTATGGATGACGATGACTGGCTCAAGTCCGTGGAGAAGAAACTTGCTATTGTCCAATGTAGTGACCGAGAGAAGGTCCTATTTGCTTCTCATCAATTCGTTGGAGTAGCTGCCGATTGGTGGGATTCACTATGCAATGCTCATGAGGATCAAGAGAGGATCACCTGGGCCGAATTCAAGGAGAATTTTCGTTCTCATTATGTGTCGGAAGGTGTTATGCTCTTGAAGAGGCAAGAATTTGAGAACTTGAGACAAGGAAAATCAAGCGTGAGTGAATATCTCAATAAATTCACTCAACTCTCAAGGTATGCGCCTGAGGATGTTAGTCGGGACAGCCGGAAACAGTATTTGTTCATGAGAGGCCTCAACAATGAGATCCAAGTGCAATTGCTCAATTGCGATTATGCCAACTTCCAGAAGCTTGTAGACAAAGCAATTGTGGTTGAGAACAAGATTCGTGAGATGGAGCAAGACAACAAGAGGAAGGCGCCATACCAAGGACAACAACAAGGAAGTAATGTGCGCCCTCGCTTTGCGCCGTCCAATGCGCCTTATTACAGCTCTTCTGAGCCTGCTCAACGCCCTGGTTATGCACCACGCCCAACTCAGTTTGTGCAGCAGCGCCCTGTCATGCAAGCACCTAGGCCTCCAATGCCTTATGCACCTCGTGCTAATTTCCGAAATGCAAATGCTCAAAACCAAGCTCGTCCCAATAATTCTAGTGTAGTTAAGAAGTGTTATACTTGTGGAGAAGCTGGACACTTTGCGCATCAATGTCCTAAGTCAGGCCTTGGTCAAGGAAGCAATGCGCCCCAAGACCCAATGGAGGACAGCCACAAGGCAACCATGGACAGCAGAATTTTGCTCGTGGCAATGTGAATCATGTCTCTACTGAGGAAGCCCAGCAAGCTGATGGCGTCGTGATTGGTATGTTTCTTGCCAACTCCAACCCTGCGACTGTTTTATTTGATTCGGGAGCATCTCATCCATTCATCTCGTCAAAGTATGTTGCCAAGTACAATTTTCTATATCTCATATGAAGCAAACTATGCTAGTAAGTTCTCCTGGCGGAGAGATGAGGACAAATATAGTATGTCCGAAAGTAATCATTAAAATAAGGGGGGTAGACTTTCTCGCAAACCTCATAGTCTTGGACTCCCAAGGAATAGACATAATACTTGGAATGGAGTGGCTGAGCAAGTATAATGGAGTCATTCAATGTGCTGAGAGGATTGTGCAGTTGACAAGTCAACACGGTACACGCATCAAAGTTGAGGCAGCCCAACCTACAAGAGAGAAGGCAATGCTCAATCAAGTGGAAGGAGTGACATTGGAAAGAATTCCGATCGTTCGCGGGTACCCGGATGTGTTTCCAGATTAGTTGCCAGGTATGCCACCTGACCGTGACATAGAATTCGCCATTGAGTTGATACCCGGAACTGCACCTATAGCTAAGAGGCCGTATAGGATGCCTCCTAAGGAATTAGCAGAGCTCAAGAAGCAAATTCAAGAGCAGCTAGAGAAGGGTTTCATACGCCCAAGCTCATCCCCGTGGGGAGCCCCAGTGCTCTTCGTAGATAAGAAGGATAGAACCCAGAGGATGTGTGTGGACTATAGGTCTCTCAATGAAGTGACAACTAAGAACAAGTACTCACTGCCCCGTATAGAGGATTTGTTCGACCAAATGAAGGGTGCCTGTATCTTCTCCAAGATCGACTTGCGGTCAGGATACTTCCAAATGAAGATTAGACCATCGGATATACCCAAGACAGCATTTCGGACACGATATGGATCTTATGAGTACACGTCATGTCATTTGGATTGACGAACACGCCTGGGTACTTTATGTATCTCATGAATAAGTTCTTCATGGAATATCTTGATAAGTTCGTTGTAGTGTTCATCGATAACATTATGATATACTCGAGAAGCGAGGAAGAACATGAAGAACACTTGAAGCTTACATTGCAGAAGCTACGAGAACACCAATTGTATGCCAAGTTCAGTAAATGTCAATTCTGGTTACGGGAAGTTTCTTTCTTAGGCCATATTATTTCTGAAGGAGGAGTATCAGTTGACCCAGGGAAGGTGAGAGATGTGCTTAAGTGGGAACCTCCACAGAATGTTAAGGAAATTCGGAGTTTCCTTGGAATGGCTGGATATTACCGCCGATTCATCAAGGATTTCTCCAAAATAGCCAAGCCTATGACCGAATTACTCATGAAAGGGAAGGCATTCCGATGGACTCAAGCTTGTTAGGATAGCTTTGAGGAGTTAAAGAAAAGGTTGACAACTGTGCTGGTGTTAGTATTACCGGACGTGAGCAAGAGTTTTGATATATATTGTGATGCATCAAGACAAGGATTAGGATGTGTGCTCATGCAAGAAGTCCAAGTGGTAGCTTATGCATCGAGGCAACTAAAGAAACATGAGTTGAATTATCCTACACACGACCTTGAACTCGCAGTCGTGGTACACACCTTGAAGATATGGAGACACTATGTTTTTTGTCACCGATGTGAGATTTATACGGATCACAAGAGTCTCAAGTACATATTTACGCAAACGGATCTGAATTTGAGGCAACGAAGATGGTTGGAGCTCATCAAGGACTATGATGTGGGGATCAACTATCATCCAAGAAAGGCCAATGTAGTGGCCGATGCCTTGAGCCGAAAAGGAGTAAGTCATCAACTCACAGTTCGAGAGCTGCCATCCGAGTTATGCAAGGAGTTCGAACGGTTGAACCTTGGATTCATAAATGAGATGGGAACGATGGAAGTCAACCCAACATTAGAGCAGGAAATACGGGAAGGACAGACAAAGGACAAGGAAATACAGGAAATCAAGGAAAAGACCCAAGAAGGAAGAGAATTCAGATTTGATGAGGACGAACAGGGTACCTTATGGCTTGGAAAGAGGATTGTGGTACCTAATGTCAGGCATATTCGAGAAACAATATTGAAGGAGGCACATGACTCGCCTTACTCAATTCATCCTGGTTGTACAAAGATGTACAAGGACTTAAAGACATGCTATTGGTGGGCCAGCATGAAAAAGGACATAGCCGAATATGTTGCACTTTGTGATGTGTGCCGACAAGTTAAAGCTGAACATCAAAGGCCAGCCGGATTGTTACAACCATTGAAGATCCCGGAGTGGAAGTGGGAAGAGATTGGTATGGACTTTATAGTTGGATTACCGTGAACTCAGTCTAGCTATGATTCAATATGGGTTATTGTGGATCGGTTGACAAAATCAGCTCACTTCATCCCTGTCAAGACCACATATACCACCGCGAAGCTAGCAGAATTGTATATGGAGCATATTGTGTGTCGACACGGAGTACCGAAGAAGATAGTCTCGGATAGAGGTTCTCAGTTTACCTCCAGATTTTGGCAGAAATTGCATGAAGCGATGGGAACAAGGTTGAACTTCAGTTCGGCATATCACCCTCAAACAGATGGACAAATCGAGAGGACCAACCAAATTTTGGAAGACATGTTACGAGCTTGTGCTTTAAAGCATGGGAAAAGTTGGGATAAAAGCTTGCCGTATGCTGAATTCTCGTACAACAATAGCTACCAAGCAAGTCTGAAAATGTCACCCTATGAAGCATTGTACGGAAGGAAGTGTAGGACTCCCTTGTTTTGGAATGAAACCGGAGAGAATCAAGTGTTTGGTCCCGACGTGTTACAAGATGCTGAAAGGCAAGTCCAAATAATACGGGAAAACTTAAAGGCTTCCCAGTCTCGACAGAAAGGTTATGCTGATAATAGGCGAAGGAGTTTGACTTTTGAAGTTGGAGATTTTGTATACCTCAAAGTGTCACCTATCAGAGGTCAGCGATGGTTTAATGTCAAAGGAAAACTGGCACCACGTTACATCGGACCGTTCAAGATTTTGTACAAACGAGGAGAAGTGGCATATCGACTTGAGCTGCCGACGTACCTCTCCGATGTACATGACGTATTTCATGTCTCTCAACTCAAGAAGTGTCTCAGGGTACCGGAAGAACAAGTGCCGATGGACGAGTTAGAACTTCAGGAGGATTTGTCCTATGTCGAGCAACCTATCAAGATTTTGGACATGAAGGAAAGGGTCACGAGAAATAAGAGGATCCGTTGGTGCAAAGTGCAATGGAAACACCATACGGAAGCCGAAGCTACATGGGAACGTGAAGAAGACCTGAAGGCAGAATTCCCTCATCTTTTCTCCACGCTATCGAATCTCGAGGGCGAGATTCACTTTAAGGGGGTAGGTTTGTAACACCCTTAATTTTCGCATCATGCATTGCATACATGTTCATGCATTAAGTATTAATAGAATAAAAGAAAAATGATAAACCATACATATATGGTGTAGCAAAAATAAGAAATAGAAATAATAATTATAGCCTAAAACATGTATTAGGGAATAAATATAAAATAATAATAATAATATATAAAAAGAAATATATATAAATAAATTATATAATAATAAATATATATATATAAATAAATAAAGTGGATAAGATAAATAAAATAAATAAAATATAAATAATAAAGTATATAATAATAATATTTTATAAAAAAAGAAAAAAAACAAAAAACCCACCCGCCGGCCAGGCCAAACGGCCCAGCCCGCGGGCACCTCCCGCTAGGCCCCGGCCTCCCGCGCGATCCCGCGGCCGGTCCCACCCCACCGTGCCTCCCGCGCCGAACCGCGCACGACTCCCGCGTGCAGCGCGCCGCCACACGCCCCGCTGCTGGGCCCCGCCCGCACCGCCCGCCGCCTCCCGCATCGCCCGCTCCCGCGCGCAGCGCGCCAGCCCCGACCCCGCCCTGTGCCCCACCCCGCGAACCGCCCTACGCGCCCGACGCGCCTCGCCCGCCCGACGTCGACCGCGAGTCGCTCGGCCGCACCCGACTCGGCCTCTGGCCGATACCGCGCATCCCACCGCTATAAAATGCCGTAGCCTCCGTAGGTTTTCCCGAGCCGCAGAAAACGCCGCCGCCTAGAAAAGAAAAGCCCCGCCGCCAGCAACAGGAAAAAAGGCACCAGAGAGCTGCGCCGCCAGGGAAAAAGAGGGGAAGGAGAGGAAGAAAAAGAGGAGGGCGCCACCGTTCGCCGGAGACCGTCGTCGCCATCACGTCGCCGTCGTCGTGCCGCCGGAGGACCTTGCGCGTCTACTTCGTCTACGCATCGTCCCCATCCCGCGATCATCGAAGCCATCACATCTACGGTAGGCCATGTTTCCGATGCGAATTTTAGCGACCATATTGAATCTAATAGACGTAAATTGATCGTAGTTGTGTCGTCTTTTTATTTTCAGCAACATTAATCCCCGCTAAAACCCCCGTAAACTCATATGAACACGTATGAACTAGTTGCATCTAATTAATAAACAACCGTAGTAAATTAATTATTGAATTGTGCATGCATACATGTCATTGCATGTTGATTATTTTGTGTGCATCATATTGAATTGTATGTATTTTCTTGTATGTATGATCACGCGTAGAGGAACGTGCTCAAGAGGCCGCATACGAGGATTTCAAAAATCAAGACTTTGAAGCGCTTGAGCAACCCCATCCGTCGGAGCAAGGCAAGTGTCCTTGAAGCATATTGATCCCGTTTTATTAAATGTTTTGTTTGCAAACTTGCATGCTTGTGTCAATATGATGGGAAACCCATACGTAGGAGTTTACTAGCGTTGTTTGCCACCCCTTGTCGCTGGGATATATACAATGAGTCGGGTATGGGTATTTTTATTTTTGCACCGCATCACTACATGGGTTATGGGTAACTTAAATAATGTAGTTGACAACTTTAATTACGACAACTTGGGATGGTAATAAGATGATGATTAATTTAGCAACCTGGAATTTAGGAGATCTAAGCAAGCATGGTTTTGTGGATTGGTTTGATGATATGGTGGTTTGCTTGCCTTCGATCTAAGGACCGGTTCATGCGAGAATATGCCAGGTCAACAGTACCACCACAAGGCCAAGTATGGGTGCGGCGTAGCTGAATAATTAGGAGCGCTGCTAGTATTGTATGGACCATTGGATGGCGCGGGGAATGGGAGTCGAGGAGGACTGCCCTGGGATCCGCATGGCACACGAGGGGGCCCGTGGGTGGGAGAATAGAGATTCAAGCCTACCGGTGAAACCTTAGTGGGGCCGTACATACTAGTAGTCCCTTTTGAAAGGCTATTTTGTGATCTCTTGGCCACACACCTACGGAAGTGTGAGATGGCATAATGGAGGTTTCTTAGTCATCGAAAGGTGATGAAATCACAAACGTGTGGGTAAAGTGGTACAACATCTGCAGAGTGTTAAAAAGTATCATGATAGCCGTGCTCCCGGTTACGAGCACCTGGATGACCTACATGATTAGAGTGAAATTGGGATTTGGGATGGTTATGGTTGGTTTATGGTTATGGGTTGGTAATGGTTATGGATGGTTTTGGCTTATGATTACGGATATGAATTTGAGTTATGGTGACTGGACATGGATAATGATGATGTTGGCAATAATTGGATATGGTTTATATTATGTTAATATGATGGTTATGATGGGATTGTTTCACATAGACATAGTATAATGATTTTCAAATGTTTTACTGTACTTTTCAGCACTTAGCCATTATTACTGTCGTCGTTTGAATCAGCCACATGTCATACTTTCCACACTTGCTGAGTACGACATGTACTCACCCTTGCAATCCCCCCCCCCCCCCAACAGCTACTGGAGACAATTGGGAGTACCCTGAGGATCACGCGGAGTACTAGGTTGCGTACTGCCATCAATTGCCCGTGGATTGGAGTCATGCTGCTTAGTTTATTTTCCGCTGCATTATTTAGTTTTATCATTCGTGAACTATTGGATTATTGTAATAAAGTACTTATTTAATAGTTAAGACGTGGTTAAATTCTGTATATCGTTTGTGATGCAACCGTATATGTGTTATGAACTTCCTGGGCACACATATGCGTTACGCTTGGTTCATATTCGGAACCGGGTGTCACACCCAAAGAGGCAACCTACATCCACAATGAGGAGTCCACAAAAGGATCGGGTCTTCTCCAACCCTACCGCCATGGAGGCTGATTCTCTTCCACTAATCACAAAGGGTAAATTACCAAGTTCAAGGGGCCTTCTCACAAGTTGAGGGCTCCCCAAGATTACAAATCAAACACCACCAAGAACACACTCGTAAGATCTACAATAAAACTACAGGAGTGTGTTAGAGAATAAACCCAAGAGCTCAAACGTGAAGAATTGTATCTCTCCTTTGATCTAGAGTTGATCCACAAAAATTTGATCTTTTTTTCATTGGATTATGTGGAGAGACGTGTTTTCTGGGCTCTTGGAGGGTGTGACGACACAGGGAGTCGAGAGAGATCAAAGTTGGGTCGTGCACCTCTATTTATACTAGGGTTTCCAAGGGTTACTGTTAGGGTTTTCAAAGTCCGGACTAGTCCGTGGTGGACTCCGGACTAGTCCGGTGTGCGGCGTGTGGGAAACCCTAAGTGTCCCGAATTATCGAACTTGTCCGGCCAGGGGCGGGCTAGTCCATTTTTGTCTCTAGAAAAGTTCGGACTAGTTCGGCACATATCGGACTAGTTCGGTGTGGTAAAACCCTTAGTGAATTGGGGACAAGTCCGCACTTGGAGGACTTGTTCGATTTTAGTCAGAGGGTTTTTCTAGACTAATTCGTGCAAATATCGGACTTGTTTGATTTAGGTCAGAAAGATATCGGACTAGTCTGTGGTGATATCGGACTTGTCTGATTTCATGTAAAGTTGTGAAGTGTTGAGGACTAGTCCGCACTGGGGAGCACTAGTCCGATCTTAGTCAGAGAGATATCGGACTAGTCCGTGGTGATATCGGACTAGTCCGGTCTGTGTAAACCTGGACTGTGCAGACAAGTCTACACTGAGAGGACTTGTCTGATTTTGAACAGATGGATTATCGGACTAGTCTGGGGTATATCAGATAGATCGGTCCTGTGTAAATTTGTGCAGTGAGTGAGTTGTGCTTGAGCTCTTGGGGTGTGTTTCTCCAACACACTCCATACACAATGATCTAATCTATTCAGCTCTTCAGCTCTTTTCCATATAGATCATTATCCTCCTTTCTTTTTGCGCTTTCTTCATAATTTCGTTAAAACATGCGCTCATCTCAACGATTTGGTTAGGATCTCATTTGTTTGTCATAAATCAACCAAAACCCACAAGGTATGCTTAGATGCACTTTCAATGTGGCGCCCTCGGACCCTGTCTCTGTTGGGAGGTGAGGCACCTTGGCAGCTCTAGCTTGTGCGCGAGGGTACCCGCTCTGCTGGGTACCGACAGTGGCCCCTGGGTCCACCTTGGGGTGAGGCGACGAGCCTGAGGGTGGGGCCTTATGCTGTTTTCCCGCACGGTCTTTTAATTTTGTCTTGATCAGTCGAAGCAAGGCGCTCTTCTGCTGCTGCGACCACCCGTTCCTCTCTGGTTGAGGGGTCATGGTGACGGGATCTTTGCTCACTGCGACGTTATCGCGATGGTTCCCAAGGCGCATATTGTGCTTCTGCTGCTTTCACTTTCGTCTTTATGGGAACCGCCGAGTTGCCTTCTCTGGCGGGGAACTGCCCGGGCCGGATTTTCTAACAGGGGACCTGGTCCCACTTGTCATGGACGCCGTGTTACGAGCCGTTGATTTGGAGCCCGCTCAATTTTGCACAGTGCGCCCAAATGCCACTAGGGTTCCTTAAAAAGGTACCTTTGTGGGTAATGGAATTTCCTTTCTTCCGCACGTCCCAAGCATTCGAGCCTTCAACTCCCTCCTTGTGTGTCTGCCAATTCTTGAGGTTCTCAACCCTCTGCTCCAATGGACTTTGCTCTGCCTCCTTCCCGAATGTAGGATGTCTCACCCGTGAGGCAGCTTTTTGGCTGGGAGGACAAAGAACGACGGGATCTGATCTGTCCCGGCTCCTTGCCACTGGAGTTGGGGGAGAAGGAGATCTTCTTCTTCCAGGCATACGCATACTCTAGGTTTATCCCTCCTGTTTCCTCCTTCCTAGTGACACTCCTGGAAGTCCTTGGGCTCCAGCTCCATCATCTGTCACCAAACTCTTTGGAGGTGGCGACGGTGTTCTCACATTTCTACGAGATGTTCGTCAGGGTGTGCCCATGCGTGTCGGTGTTTCGGCAGTTCTTCGTGCTGAGGCGGACTGGGAATAAGAGCAAAACCAACTTCTTCGACGACTTCTGCTTCCAACATCGGGCCAACAACCCCTTTATGTACATTACTTCGCTCTCCCCGGCGAAGTGGCCCGGCTGGAGGAGCGACTGGGTGGTCGTACATGCCGATGCCCACGATCGCATGGTCCTGCCCACCATGTGGCCAACGATTAGGAAGGCAGCCTAGGAGGAACGCCCCGAGCTTGAGGCGGCATACAAGCTGGTGATGGAGAGGATCCGATTCCTGGCGGACCATGGCCTGTTGGAGTTATCGGTGATGGCCGACTTCGTTCACCACTGTCTGGCCCCTCTCCAGCACCGTTGCCGCCCAGCATGGCTCTACTTAGGGCTCCAATATGGTACCAAGTTGCTGAGGGGTCGCGATAGGGAGACGACCCCACAGGAGGTGTTTGAAGCAATGTCCAAGGCGTGCGATGACCTGCTGTCGGGTGACGTCTTCAACCTACCGCAGGCTTGCCCACCGCTTTGCACGGATCGAGATCTTCGGATGAAGGTTCTGAAGGAGATGCCCAACCTGGATGCGATTGGTCTTGCACCACGGCAGGTTGGCGATGAGAGTCAGGGCCTGGCCATCGTCGACTCTTTAGAGGAGTCCGCACCTTCTTTAGGCTCCGAAGCCTCTGGGGCGGAGGAGGCGCCCGCTACTGGGGGGAAAGGCAAGGCGCTGGTCCCCGATGTAGGTAAGGGGAAGGCACCGGTCCCCGATGTAGGCAAAGGGAAGGTCGTGGTGGTCGAGGTCGTGAAGGAGAAACACCCTTGATCGCCACCGAGGGCGCCGCCACAGGTGGCCTTTGCTCCAAGTGAGCGTCCACCGGCAGACCCCTCTCCAGTACCTGGCGTTGGCGGTTCTTCGGGGGGAGGTTCGGTCCGTCAAGCGACGCCTCCACTGCCGTTGGCGGTTAGTACGTCATCCAGCATCCCCGTCGCCTGCGCGGTCCAAGGCGCCATAGGGGACTCCGAAAGCATCACAACTACGGAGCCTCAGGCAAAGAGGCCTCGAGCCGACATCGTCGGCAGCTCGGGAGGTGGCTCTATCGGGGTTGGTGGAAGTACACCGGCGCAGTGCGGCGGCACTGATGGTGGTTTTGGTGGAGGCCCTACCGAGATGGCATCGCCTGTTATGCCATCGCCAGGGCCCACGGCTTCAGGGTCGCCGAAAGTGGAGGCTCGCTGGAGCTTCTGGGGACGTTAGTAAAGCATTCTCGCCAACGCTTTCTCTACTGTCTCTCCTACCTATGTTGATTTGTCAAGGCTTGATCTTTATTTGCAGGGTTATGTTAGCTGTTGTGAGGCCCCTACCGCCGGGGGTAGTGCCCTAAAGTGCTTTGAAGGCGGCCGAGGATGCTACAGCTGTGCTGGCAGGGCAGCCTGCCAAGCTTGTTCAGGGGAGTGCTGCTCCGGCGACTGTGCCCAGCGTGGGTAGTGAAGCATCTCCGACAGTCTTACAGAGGCACCTCCGGCCATCATGGCAGAGGCACCTCCGGCCGTTGCGGCAGAGGCCATGTCGGAGCCAACTCTAGGGGCTGAGGGTCTGACCTCCATGGCTGCTGATTCGGTGGGTGGCTCTCTGAGCTGTGGTGGCCCTGCTGTGTCAAGTGGCACCGCAACTCCTGCTCAGACTCTGGGGGCAAGATCTCCAGTGCTGGTGGTCTCGCCTTCACCGCTAAGGGAGGAAGGCATCCCTGAGATGATCACCGGACAGCCTTCCTTGACTTCGGCGCAACCGGAGCGGCTTTCCGACGTCATGGACTTGATGCAATCCAGCATCCTTCAGGTGCAATCCAACCTCCACTGGGCACAAGAGGCTCTTGCTGTGGAGTGGGAGAAGTTGCATGCCGAGGGCGAGCGACTCCGAGGCTGGGAGGGTCTCCTTAGCTCCACGATTGTCGAGGCGAAGGCGAAGTACCTGAAGGAGAGCAAGGAACTGGAGGTGAGGCACCGCTTGGTGAGGGCCTCAGACGCCTTGACCCAGAAGATTCTGGCCCACGCTAAGTGTGACACCCGGTTCCGAAAAATGAACCAAGTGAACGCATATGTGTGCCCAGGATGTTCAACACACATACACGAGTGCATTCACAAAAGAGTATACAGAAAATTACCACAGAACAAGATTAATTAACCAAATTTTATTACACAAACCATATTATCCTTGAATACAAGCTCTAATGAATATTAATGGCAAGTTCAACTATTGCAGCGGAAATAAACTTAAATAAGCAAACCAAACAGCTAGGCAGCATAAGCGATAGGGTAGCGCAACTCCAAAACACCACAGGCAAGCTGACGGTAGACACGACCTATAACTCCGCATTATCATCATTAAACTCCCAATCCTGACCTGCAACTTTTGGGGGGGGGGGGGGGGTTTGCAAGAGTGAGTACATGTCATACTCAGCAAGTGTGGAAAGTATGACATGTGGCAGATTCAAATGATGACAATAATAATGGCTGAGTGCTGAAAAGTACATTAAAACATTTGAAAAGCAATATATTACATGTATGTGAAGTAAACCCATCATAATCATCAGTAATATCATAATACCAGTCTGAATTCATTACCATCATCAATAATTCTGGATTTCACCATTTGCCAATAACCATACTCAATACCAGAAATTAATCCATAACCAGCCATAACCATTACCAAACCATAACCATCCCAAACACCATCCCAATACCAAGTTCCCTCTAATCATGGAAGTTGTCCAGGTGCTCATAACCGGGAGCACGACTATCATGATAGTTTTATTAGACTTTGCAGAGTTTGTACCACTTTACCCACGTGTTTGTGATTTCATCACGTGTCGGCGAGTAAAGAACCTCCTTTATGCCAATTACACTTCCTTTGGTGTTTGGCAAAGAGATCAGAAAATAGCCTTTACAAAGGGATTACTAGCCTATTTAGACCCCACTGAGGTTTCACCAGTGGCGATGTCTCCTACAGAGCACATCTTCAACCAAGGGCCCCCTCTTGAGCCATTTGGATCCCAGGGTAGTCCCACCAATCATCAACAAACCCAATCCGACTACGCCATCCCCGAGCATCCTTAATGGTCCAAATAGCACTGGCAAAGCCCTAATTAATCAGCTACACCGCACCCATAATTGGCCTCGTGGTGGCACTGTAATCCTGGCTTATTCTTGCATGAACCGGTCCTTAGATCTAAAGCAAGCAAACCACCATAACATCCAACCCATCCACACACCAGGCTTGCTTAGATCACCCATTACCATATCATATTGACCAGTTCACATTAACCAAAATATCATTAATGCATAATTAAATGTATAGTGTTGTTTTCCCATCCCAATTAATTAAGCAAAGCAAAAAGGTAAAAAGCCTTGCCCGACTCTACCATAAATTCCAGGCGACAAGGGTGGTCAAACAATGCTAGTAAACTTCCTACCATAGGATTCCCATCAAATTGACACAAGCATGCAGTTTGCAAACAAAACATTTATTTTAAAAACAGGATCAATATGCTTCAAGGACACTTGCCTTGCTCTTGCGGTTGATTAGGGTCAAAGCCTTCAAACTCTTGGTGCTGTAGATCCTCAGCGGCACTCTCTAGCGCAGATCCGTCTTATCCACACAATAAACATACAAGACAAGAAACACAATCAAAGAGTGCACAAATATTACTCAATATGTCATGACATGCATGATTAATGCAAATGCAAGGTAGAACTTGTTAATAGATTGCTTTTAATGATCACTAACTAGTTCTAATAGATTTTAATAAGTTTATACAGGTTTGGATGTGATTAGATCTAATTTAGAATTAATTCAATAGAATTTAGTCAGCAAAATCGGATTTGCAGAAGGTCGGACTAGTCCGCACTTCGCAGAACTAGCGAACTAGGGTTTTCTAGATCGACGTGAATTTGGAGATTAGGGGTCGAATTCGCATAAGAAAAAGAGAATAGAAGGTATACCAGGTGTTTAGAACTCCAATGAATCAAGAAACTTGGAGGTAACACTTGGATCTTGATGATCTAAGGTTGGGGATGAACTTCGAGATGAATTGGTGATGAAGAATTGTAACACCCTCATTTTCATGCATCACGCCCTATATACACTCATATACATGTTTAACATTAACCCACAACAAATGGAACGAGTTTAAAATTGATTTGGAACAAAACCGCACTTAAAACGCAGGAAAGTGCGGACTAGTCCGATTTTACTGAGGACTAGTCCGATTTCTCTCTGACTAAAAACGGACTTGTCCATTTTTGCTGCGGTCTAGTCCGATTTTGCCTCTGGAAACTTTCGGACTTGTTCGATTTTGTGCGGACTAGTCCGATATTCCAAGAATCCTTGAAAATTTGCTAAGTCCCTGGACTTTTCTGGACTAGTCCGTGTTCCAGCGGACTTGTCCGATTTCTTCTCTGACTAAAGTTGGACTTGTCCGATTTTAGGCCAGACTTGTCCGATTTTCTCTCTAGACGACTTCGGACTAGTCCGGTCCTTTTCGGACATGTTCGATATTTCGTGACTCCGTATTGATCTTTTGTTTTACGACTTTTTCTTGGGTTTCACGTTAAGTGGGCCTAGGGACGTCGTGCCTAACTCTTTTAGAGCCCATGTGGGACTCTAAACCGGCCTCTACTCCTCTCAAACTCGAAATCCATCTAACCCTAGCCTTCACCTCTATATAAACAACCCCACCCATTGGCTTGACATCTATTTGCCACTTTTCCACCTCACCCAAACACTAGTTCGTGGAGAGCCACCACCAAGGATGGAGGAGAAGATCCCAAGCAAGAAGAAGAAGAGGAGGAAACGAAAGAGGATCAAGATCTCCACCAAGTTTTCGTTCTTCATCACCAATTCATCCCCATGTTCATCACTAACCCTAGATCATCAAGATCCAAGTGCTACCTCCAAGTTTCTTGATTTATTGGAGTCCTAAACACTTGGTATACCTTCTATTCTCTTTTCCTTACGAGAATTCAACCCCTAATCTCAAAATTTACGTCAATCTAGAAAACCCTAATCCGTTGATCTCGCAGAGTGCGGACTTGTCCGGTCCCTAGCGGACTAGTCCGATCTTTCTGGTTAAATTGTGTTGAATTAATTCAAAAATTTGAACTAATCAACTCCAAACCTGTATAAACTTGTTAAAATCTATTAGAACTAGTTAGTGATCATGAAAAGCAATCCATTAACAAGTTCTACCTTGCATTTGCATAAATCATGCATGTCATGTCATATTGAGTAATATTTGTGCACTCTTTGATTGTGTTTCTTGTCTTGTATGTTTATTGTGCGGATTAGACGGATTTGCGCTAGAGAGTGCCGCGGAGGATCTCCAGCACCAAGAGTTTGAAGGCTTTGACCCTAATCAACCGCAAGAGCAAGGCAAGTGTCATTGAAGCATATTGATCCCGTTTTTGAAAATAAATGTTTTGTTTGCAAAATTGCATGCTTGTGTCAATTTGATGGGAATCCTATGATAGGAAGTTTACTAGCTTTGTTTAACCACCCTTCACACCTGGAATTATGGTAGAGAGTCGGGATGGGCTTTTTACCTTTTTTGCTTCGCTTAATCAACTGGGATGGGAAAACAACTATACCACTCAATTTAATTATGCATGGATGTGATTATGGTTAACATGAACTGGTAAATATGATATGGTAATGAGTGATCTAAGCAAGCCTGGTATGTGGATGGGTTGGATGTCATGGTGGTTTGCTTGCTTTAGATCTAAGGACCGGTTCATGCGAGAATAAGCCAGGATTACAGTGCCACCATGAGGCCAACTATGGGTGCGGCGTAGCTGATTAATTAGGGCTTTGCTAGTGTTGTTTGGACCATTGTGGATGCTCGGGGAAGGGGTAGTCGGATTGGCTTTGTTGATGATTGGTGGGACTACCCTGGGATCCGAATGGCTCAAGAGGGGGCCCTTGGTTGAAGATGTGCTCAGTTGGAGGCATCGCCACCGGTGAAACCTTAGTGGGGTCTAAATAGGCTAGTAATCCCTTTGTAAATGCTATTTTGTGATCTCTTGGCCACACACCGATGGAAGTGTGAGACGGCATAATAGAGGCTCTAGTCATCGAAAGATGATGAAATCACAAACACGTGGGTAAAGTGATACAAACTCTGCAGAATTAAATAAAACTATCATGATAGCCGTGCTCCCGGTTATGAGCACCTAGATAACTTCCATGATTAGAGAGAAATTGGGATTTGGGATGGTTATGGTTGGTATTATGGTTATGGTTTAATTTCTGGTATTGAATATGGTTATTGGCAAATGGTGAAATCTGGAATTATTGACGAGGATGGTGAATTATGGACTGGTATTATGATATTATTTATGATTATGATGGGTTTATTTCACATACATGTAATATATTGCTTTTCAAATGTTTTAATGTACTTTTTAGCACTTTGCCATTATTATTGTCGTCATTTGAATAAGCCACATGTCATACTTTTCACACTTGCTGAGTACGACATGTACTCACTCTTGCAATCCCCCCCAACAGTTGCAGGTCAGGATTGGGAGTTTAATGGTGAGAATGCAGAGTTCTAGGCCGTGTCTACCGTCAGCTTTGCCTGTGGTGTTGATTGGAGCTGCGCATATATAACCTATTGCTTATGCTGCCTAGCTGCTTAGTTTGCTTAGTTGCCTAATTAGTTTATTTCCGCTGCATTAGTTTAACTTGTCATTAATATTTATTTTAGTTTGTAATCAAGGATAATATGGTTTGTGTAATAAAATTTGGTTAATTAATTTTGTTCTATGGTAATTTTCTGTATACTCTTTTGTGATTGCACTCGTGTATGTGTGATGAACATCCTGGGCACACATATGCGTTAGCTTGGTTCATTTTTTCAGAACCGGGCATCAAAATTTAGTATCAGAGCCACAGGTTAACTGTAGGATGCAGCCTAGATAGAATGGACACTTTAGAGCACATAGGAGCACTCAGGAATCAATGTATTTTGGTTGGTGTGTTGTTTGCTATATATATATTGCTTGCTTGTGTGCTTAATAGAGGATTTTGGGATGCTTTAGCATTGCCATGTCCACCTAGGCTAGTGTAGCTAGCTGTTTAGTTTCATATCCCTTGATGCATATAGTTGGGGACGTTCTCTAATTCTTACCTATTGCTTTTCTTCAGATGGTGAGGACTCGCAACTAGAGGGATGGCAATGATGAGGACGAGAACAATGGAGTGCCTCAGAACAACATCGGACAAGGATCTACTCAGGGAGCTATCAACATTGAGCAGCTATTGGCTATGCAAAACCAGCTCGTGCAGACCATGATACAAACTATGGGATCGCTGCAGGCTGGCAATATCAACAATCAGCCCCACATGCCCCCACTGCCACCCCCGCCTCCTCATAACCGATTGGGAGAGTTTATGAGGACTAGGCCATCGACCTTTGCTCAAGATGCCGACCCTACGGATGCGGATGACTGGCTCAAGTCCGTGGAGAAGAAGCTAGCTATTGTCCAATGGAGTGACCGGGAGAAGGTCTTGTTTGCTTCTCATCAACTAGTTGGAGCAGCTGCGGATTGGTGGGATGCTCATTGCAATGCTCATGAGAACCAAGAGAGAATTACTTGGGACAAATTTAAAGAGAGCTTCCGTTCTCATTATGTGCCCGAGGGTGTTATGATCTTGAAGAGGCAAGAATTTGAGAATTTAAGGCAAGGGAGATCAAGCGTGAGTGAATATCTCAATAAGTTCACTCAACTCTCAAGGTATGCGCCTGAGGATGTGAGTCGGGACAGCCAGAAGCAATACATGTTCATGAGGGGCTTGAACAATGAAATCCAAGTGCAACTACTCAATTGTGATTATGCAAATTTTTAGAAGCTTGTGGACAAAGCAATTGTGGTGGAGAATAAGGTCCGTGAGGTGGAGCAAGACAACAAGAGGAAGGCGCCATATCAAGGACAGCAACAAGGAAGTAATGTGCGCCTTCGCTTTGCACCTGCTAATGCGCCATATTACAGCTCCTCTACTCCTATGCAGCAGCCTGGATTTGCACCGCGCCCAGCTCAGTTTGTGCAACAGCGCCCTGTCATGCAAGCACCTAGGCCTCCAATGCCTTTTGCACCTCGTGCTAATTTTCCTGCTACAAGTGTTCAAAACCAAGCACGTCCCAATAATTCTGGTGGAGTTAAGAAGTGCTATACTTGTGGAGAAGCTATGCACTTTGCACATCAATGTCCTAAGTCAGGCCTTGGTCAAGGAAGCAATGTGCCGAGGCAAAACCCAAGACCCAATGGAGGATAGCCACAAGGGAACTGTGGACAGCAGAATTTTGCTTGTGGCAACGTGAACCATGTCTCTACGGAGGATGCTCAACAAGCGGATGACTTGGTCATTGGTATGTTTCTGGCCAACTCCAACCCCACGACTATGTTATTTGATTCTGGAGCATCACATTCATTCATTGCATCAAAATATGTTGCCAAGTATAGTCTGCCTATCTCTCATATGAAGTTTACTCTATTGGTTAAGTCTCCTGGAGGAGAGATGAGGACAAATATAGTATGTCCAAAAGTAAGCCTTAGAATTAAGGGGATAGACTTCTCCGCCAACCTCATTGTTTTGGATTCTCAAGGATTGGACATTATACTTGGTATGGACTGGTTGAGGAAGCACAATGGAGTTATTGAGTGTGCCATGAAGATGGTGAAGTTGACCAATGAGGAAGGGATCACCATAGAATTTGAAGCATCTCACACTGCACCGAAACAATTGGAGCTGAATCATATGGACGGTGCCGCAATTGAGGAGATTCCGGTGGTGTGTGAATTTTTGGATATTTTTCCGGACGAGTTGTCAGGTATGCCACCTGATCGAGACATTGAGTTTGTTATTGATTTAATTCCTGGAACTGCACCTATAGCTAAGAGGCCGTATAGGATGCCTCTTATGGAATTAGCGAAGCTCAAGAAGCAAATTCAAGAGCAACTAGAGAAGGGTTTTATCTGCCCTAGCTCTTCACCTTGGGGAGCGCCCGTTCTATTCATGGACAAGAAGGATGGATCCCAAAGGATGTGCGTAGATTATCGAGTCCTCAACGAGGTAAAAATCAAGAACAAGTACACCTTGCCACGTATAGAAGACTTGTTTGATCAGATGAATGGTGCTTGTGTCTTCTCTAAGATTGATTTGAGGTCAGGATACATTCAAATGAATATTAGACCATCGGACATACCCAAAACAGCTTTTAGGACACGGTATGGATCTTATGAGTACACCGTGATGTCGTTTGGATTGACAAATGCGCCTGCCTACTTTATGTACCTCATGAATAAGGTCTTCATGGAGTACTTGGATAAGTTCGTTGTGGTGTTTATTTATGACATTATGATCTACTCGAAGGATGAGAAGGAACATGAGGAACACTTAAGGCTTATGTTGTAGAAATTGAGGGAGCGTCAATTGTATGCCAAGTTCAACAAGTGTCAGTTTTGGTTGAGAGAGGTGTCGTTTTTGGGTCATATCATCTCAAGAGGAGGAGTATCGGTTGACCCCGGAAAAGTGAGAGACGTGTTGAAGTGGGAGCCCCTGCAAAATGTAAAGGAGATCAGGAGTTTTCTTGGAATGGCTGGATATTACCGTAGATTCATAAAGGACTTTTCCAAGATAGCCAAGCCAATGACGGAGTTGCTAATGAAGGGAAAGGCTTTCCAATGGACTCAAGCTTGTCAACACAGTTTTGAGGAGTTGAAGAAGAGGTTAACAATAGCTCCAGTTTTGGTACTGCCGGATGTGAGCAAGAGTTTTGATATTTATTGCGATGCATCGAGACAAGGACTTGGATGTGTATTGATGCAAGAATGTCAAGTGGTCGCCTATGCATCAAGACAACTGAAGAAACATGAGCAGAATTACCCCACGCATGATTTGGAACTCGCGGCCGTGGTACATGCATTGAAGATTTGGAGACACTATATCCTTGGACATAGGTGTGAAATTTATACGGATCATAAGAGTTTGAAGTATATTTTCACACAAATGGATCTGAATTTGAGGCAACGGAGATGTTTGGAGCTCATCAAAGATTATGGTTTGGGGATCAACTATCATCCGGGAAAAGCCAATGTAGTGGCTGATGCTTTGAGTAGAAAGGGAGTAAGTCATCAACTCACAGTTCGAGAGTTACCATTCGAGTTATGTAAGGAGTTTGAACGGTTGAACTTTGGGTTTGTAAATGAGATGGAGATGATGGAGTTAAACCCGACCTTGGAGCAAGAAATTCGAGAAGCACAAACCACAGATGAGGAGATCAAGGAAATCAAGGAAAGGACTGAAGAAGGGAGATAATTCAGATTTGATGAGGATGAACATGGTACCTTATAGCTCGGAAGAAGGATTGTCGTGCCTAAGGTGAAGCATATTTGGGAGACAATATTAAAAGAGGCACATGACTCGCCGTACTCGATTCACCCTGGTTGCATGAAGATGTACAAAGACTTGAAGACTTTCTATTGGTGGGATAGCATGAAGAAGGACATAGCTGAATATGTGGCATTGTGTGATGTGTGCCAACGAGTCAAGGCGGAACATCAGAGGCCAGCTGGATTATTGCAACCATTGAACATCCCGGAATGGAAGTGGGAAGAAATTGGAATGGACTTCATAGTTGGGTTACCACGTACTCAGTCCGGTATGACTCAATTTGGGTAATTGTGGATCGCTTAACCAAGTCAGCTCTTTTTGTTCCTGTGAAGACCAAATATACAGCTGCACGATTGGCCGAAATATACATGGAGCATATCGTGTGTCGACATGGAGTCCCTAAGAAGATAGTCTCGGATAGAGGTTCTCAATTCACTTCCAGGTTTTGGCAAAAATTGCATGAAGCTTTGGGAACAAGGTTGAATTTCAGTTCGGCATATCATCCTCAAATGGATGGACAAACCGAGAGGACCAATCAAATTTTAGAGGACATGTTAAGAGCTTGTGCTTTAAAGCATGGGAAAAGTTGGGACAAAAGCTTGCCATATGCGGAATTTTCATACAACAATAGTTAGCAAGCAAGCTTGAAAATGTCACCGTATGAAGCGCTTTATGGGAGGAAGTGTAGGACACCTTTATTCTGGAATGAGGCAGGAGAAACTCAAGTATTTGCTCTGAATGTGTTGCAAGAAGCCGAAAAGCAAGTCCAAATAATTCGTGAAAACTTGAGGGCTGCCCAATCAAGGCAAAAAGACTATGCGGACAATAGGAGAAGGAAAATAGCCTTTGAAATAGGAGATTTTGTTTAACTCAAGGTGTCACCA
Organism: Tuctoria greenei; assembly: GCA_036927565.1. Taxonomy (NCBI): domain Eukaryota; kingdom Viridiplantae; phylum Streptophyta; class Magnoliopsida; order Poales; family Poaceae; genus Tuctoria; species Tuctoria greenei. The sequence goes on from JAYESD010000009.1 coordinate 141,938,842, forward strand.
ATGAGAGGTCATAAGAGGTTTAACATGTAACACCCTAATTTTCACGCATCATGCCCTACATACACTCATATACATGTTTAACATTAACCCACATAAAGAGGAACGAGTTTAAAATTGATTTGGAACAAAACTGCACTTAAAATGCAGGAAAGTGCGGACTAGTCCGATTTTGCTGAGGACTAGTCCGATTTCTCTCTGACTAAAAACGGACTTGTCCGTTTTTGCTGCGGACTAGTCCGATTTTTCCCCTGGAAACTTTGGGACTTGTCCGATTTTGTGCGGACTAGTCCGATATTCCAAGAATCCTTGAAAGATTGCTAAGTCCTTGGACTTTTCCGGACTAGTCCGGTGTTCCAGCGGACTTGTACGATTTCCTCTCTGTTTAATGTCAGACTTGTCCGATTTTTGGCCAGACTTGTCCAATTTTCTCTCTGGACGTCTTCGGACTAGTCCGGTCCTTTCCGGACTTGTCCGATATTTCGCGACTCTGGGTTGATCTTTCGTTTTACGACTTGTTTCTTGGGTTTCACATTAAGTGGGCCTAGGGATGTCGTTCCCAACTCTTTTAGAGCCCATGTGGGACTCTAAACCGGCCTCTACTCCTCCCAAACTCGAAATCCATCTAACCCTAGCCTCCACCTCTATAAAACAACCCCACCCCTTGGTTTGACATCTATTTGCCACTTTTACACCCACCCAAACCCTAGTTCATGGGGAGCCAGCATCAAGGAGGGAGGAGAAGATCCCAAGCAAGAAGAAGAAGAGGAGCAAATGAAAGAGGATCAAGATGTCCACCAAGTTTCGTCCTTCACCACCAATTCATCTCAAAGTTCATCACCAACCCTAGATCACCAAGATCCAAGTGCTACCTCCAAGTTTCTTGATTCATTGGAGTCCTAAACACCTGGTATAACTTCTCTTTTCCTTATATGAATCCAACCCCTAATCTCTGAATTTACGTCGATCTACAAAACCCTAATCTGCTGATCTCGTAAAGTGCGGACTTGTCCGATCCCTAGCGGACTAGTCTGATCTTTCTGTTGAATGAATTCTAAAATTTGATCTAATCGAATCCAAACCTGTATAAACTTGTTAAAAGCTATTAGAACTAGTTAGTGATCATTAAAAGCAATCTAGTAACAAGTTCTACCTTGCATTTGCATTAATCATGCATGTCATGTCATATTGAGTAATATTTGTGCACTCTTTGATTGTGTTTCTTGTCTTGTATGTTTATTGTGTGGATTAGACGGATTTGCGCTAGAAAGTGCCGCGGAGGATCTACAACACCAAGAGTTTGAAGGCTTTGACCCTAATCAACCGCAAGAGCAAGGCAAGTGTCCTTGAAGCATATTGATCCTGTTTTGAAAAGAAATGTTTTGTTTGCAAAATTGCATGCTTGTGTCAATTTGATGGTAATCCTATGGTAGGAAGTTTACTAGATTTGCTAAATCACCCTTGTCATCTGGAATATATGGTAGAGAGTCGGGAAAGGGCTTTTTACCTTTTGCTTCGATTAATCAACTGGGATGGGAAATTATGCATTAATGATATTTTGGTTAATGTGACTTGGTTAAATATGATATGGTAATGAGTGATCTAAGCAAGCATGGTATGTGGATGGGTTGGATGTTATGGTGGTTTGCTTGCTTTAGATCTAAGGACCGGTTCATGCGAGAATAAGCCAGAACTACAGTGCCACCACGAGGCCAAGTATGGGTGCGGCGTAGCTGATTAATTAGGGTTTTGCTAGTGCTGTCTGGACCATTGTGGATGCTCGGGGAAGGGGTAGTCGGATTGGGTTTGTTGATGATTGGTGGGACTACCCTATGATCCGAATGGCTCAAGAGGGGGCCCTTGGTTGAAGATGTGCTCAGTTGGAGGCATCGCCACCGGTGAAACCTCAGTGGGGTCTAAATAGGCTAGTAATCCCTTTGTAAAGGCTATTTTGTGATCTCTTGGCCACACACTGACGGAAGTGTGAGACGGCATAATAGAGGTTCTAGTCATCGAAAGGTGATGAAATCGCAAACACGTGGGTAAAGAGGTACAAACTGTACAGAGTGTGTTTAAAACTATCATGATAGCCGTGCACCCGGTTATGAGCACCTGGACAACTTCCATGATTAGAGGGTACTCGGTATTGGGATGGTATTTGGGATGGTTATGGTTTGATAATGGTTATGGCTGGATATGGATTTATTTTTGGTATTGAATATGGTTATTGGCAAATGGTGAAATCTGGAATTATTGATGATGGTAGTGAATTCAGATTGGTATTATGATATTACTTATGATTATGATGGGTTTACTTCACATACATGTAATATATTGCTTTTCAAATGTTTTAATGTACTTTTCAGCACTTTGCCATTATTATTGTTGTCATTTGAATTAGCCACATGTCATACTTTCCACACTTGCTGAGTACGACATGTACTCACTCTTGCAAATCCCCCCCCCCCCCCCAACAGTTGCAGGTCAGTATTTGGAGTTTAATGGTGATAATGCAGAGTTCTAGGCCGTGTCTACCGTCATCTTTTCCTGTGGTGTTATTGGAGCTGCGCTATCCCTTATGCTTAGTTTGCTTAGTTGCTTAATTAGTTTATTTCCGCTGCATGAGTTGAACTTGTCATTAATATTCATTAGAGGTAGTATTCGAGGATAATATGGTTTGTGTAATAAAATTTGGTTAATTAATTTTGTTCTGTGGTAATTTCTGTATATCCTTTTGTGATTGCACTCGTGTATGTGTGATGAACATCCTGGGCACACATATGCATTAGCTTGGTTCATTTTTCGGAACCGAGCGTCACAGATTGGTATTAGAGCCACAGGTTGACCGTAAGATGCAGCCTAGATAGAATGTACACTTTAGAGCACATAGGAGCACTCAGGAATCAATGTATTTTGGTTGGTGTGTTGTTTGCTATATATTGGTTGCTTGTGTGCTTAATAGAGGATTTTGGGATGCTTTAGCATTGCCATGTCCACCTAGGCTAGTGTAGCTAGCTGTTTAGTTTCATATCCGTTGATGCATATAGTTGGGGACGTTCTCTAATTCTTACCTATTGCTTTTCTTCAGATGGTGAGGACTCGCAACCAGAGGGATGGCAATGATGAGGAGGAGAACCATGGAGTGCCTCAGAACAACATTGGACAAGGACCTACCAAGGGAGCTATCAACATTGAGCAGCTATTGGCCATGCAAAACCAGCTCATGCAGACCATGATACAAACTATGGGACAGCTGCAGGCTCGCAACATTAACAATCAGCCCCACATGCCTCCACCGCCACCCCCGCCTCCTCATAACCGATTGGGAGAGTTTATGAGGACTAGGCCGCCAACCTTTGCTCAAGCTGCTGACCCTATGGGTGCGAATGATTGGCTCAAGTCCGTGGAGAAGAAACTTGCTATTGTCCAATGCAATGACCGGGAGAAGGTCTTGTTTGCTTCTCATCAACTAGTTGGAGCAGCTGCGGATTGGTGGGATGCTTATTGCAATGCTCACGAGAATCAAGAGAGGATTAATTAGGCCGAATTCAAGGAGGGTTTCCGTTGTCATTATGTGTCGGAAGGTGTTATGCTGTTGAAGAGGCAAGAATTTGAGAATTTAAGGCAAGGAAGATCAAGCGTGAGTGAATATCTCAACAAGTTCACTCAACTCTCGAGGTATGCGCCTGAGGATGTAAGTCGGGACAGCCGGAAACAATACTTGTTCATGAGGGGCTTGAACAATGAAATCCAAGTGCAATTGCTCAATTGTGATTATGCAAATTTCCAGAAGCTTGTGGACAAAGCAATTGTGGTTGAGAACAAGATTCGTGAGATGGAGCAAGACAACAAGAGGAAGGCGCCATACCAAGTACAACAACAAGGAAGTAATGCGCGCCCTCGCTTTGCGCCGCCCAATGCGCCTTACTTCAGTTCTTCTGAGCCTGCTCAACGCCCTGGATTTGCACTGTGCCCAACTCAGTTTGTGCAGCAGCGCCCTGTTATGCAAGCACCTAGGCCTCCAATGCCTTATGCGCCTCGTGCTAACTTTCCTGGTGCCAATGTTCAGAACCAAGCTCGTCCCAACAATTCTGGTGGAGTTAAGAAGTGCTATACTTGTGGAGAAGTTGGACACTTTGCGCATCAATGTCCTAAGTCAGGCCTTGGTCAAGGAAGCAATGCACCAAGGCAAAACCCAAGACCTAATGGAGGACAGCCACAAGGGAACCGTGGACAGCAAAATTTTGCTCGTGGCAACGTGAACCATGTCTCTACGAAGGATGCTCAACAAGCGGATGACATGGTCATTGGTATGTTTCTCGCCAACTCCAACCCCGCGACTATGTTATTTGATTCTGGAGCATCACATTCATTCATTGCATCAAAGTATGTTGCCAAGTATAGTTTGTCTATCTCTCATATGAAGGTTACTCTATTGGTTAAGTCTCCTGGAGGAGAGATGAGGACAAATATAGCATGTGCAAAAGTAAGCCTTAGAATAAGGGGGGTAGACTTCTCCGCCAACCTCATAGTTTTGGATTCTCAAGGATTGGACATTATACTTGGTATGGACTGGTTGAGGAAGCACAATGGAGTTATTGAGTGTGCCACGAAGACAATGAAGTTGACCAATGAAGAAGGGATCACCGTAGAATTTGAAGCATCATAAACCGCACCGAAGCAATTGGAGTTGAATCATATGGACGGTGCCGCCATTGAGGAGATTCCGATGGTGTGTGAATTTTTGGATGTTTTTTCGGACGAGTTGCCAGGTATGCCACCTGATTGAGACATTGAGTTTGTTAGTGATTTAATACCTGGAACTGCACCTATAGCCAAGAGGCCGTATAGGATGCCTCCTATGGAATTAGCGGAGCTCAAGAAGCAAATTCAAGAGCAACTAGAGAAAGGTTTTATTCGGCCAAGCTTTTCACCTTGGGGAGCGCCCGTGCTGTTTGTGGACAAGAAAGATGGAACCCAAAGGATGTGTGTAGATTACAGAGCTCTCAATGAGGTAACAATCAAGAACAAGTATACCTTGTCACGCATAGAAGACTTGTTTGATCAGATGAAGGGTGCTTGTGTCTTCTCTAAGATTGATTTGAGGTCGAGATATTTTCAAATGAAGATTAGACCATCGGACATACCCAAGACAACTTTTAGGACACGGTATGGATCTTATGAGTACACCGTGATGTCTTTTGGATTGACAAATGCGCCTGCCTACTTTATGTACCTCATGAATAAGGTCTTCATGGAGTACTTGGATAAGTTCGTTGTGGTGTTTATTGATGACATTATGATCTACTCGAAGGATGAGAAGGAACATGTGGAACACTTGAGGCTTACGCTACAGAAATTGAGGGAGCATCAATTGTATGCCAAGTTCAACAAGTGTCAGTTTTGGTTGAAAGAGGTGCCATTCTTGGGTCATATAATCTCAGGAGGAGGAGTATCGGTTGACCCCGGAAAAGTGAGAGACGTGTTGAAATGGGAACCGCCACAAAATGTAAAGGAAATAGGGAGTTTTCTTGGAATGGCTGGATATTACCGTAGATTCATCAAGGACTTTTCCAAGATAGCCAAGCCAATGACAGAGTTGCTAATGAAGGGAAAGGCATTCCAATGGACTCAAGCTTGTCAAGAGAGTTTTGAGGAGTTGAAGAAGAGGTTGAGAACGGCACCAGTTTTAGTATTGCCGGATGTAAGCAAGAGTTTCGACATCTATTGTGATACATCGAGACAAGGACTCAAGTGTGTATTGATGCAAGAAGGTCAAGTGGTTGCCTACGCATTAAGACAACTGAAGAAACATGAGCAGAATTACCCCACGCATGATCTTGAACTAGCGCCCGTGGTAGACGCATTGAAGATTTGGAGACACTATATCCTTGGACATAGGTGTGAAATTTATACGGATCATAAGAGTTTGAAGTATATTTTCACTAAAACGGATCTGAACTTGAGGCAATGGAGATGGTTGGAGCTCATCAAAGATTATGATTTGGGGATCAACTATCATCCGGGAAAGGTCAATGTAGTGGCCGATGCTTTGAGCAGAAAGGGAGTAAGTCATCAACTCACAGTTCGAGAGTTACCATCCGAGTTATGCAAGGAGTTTGAACGGTTGAACCTCGGGTTTGTAAATGAGATGGAGATGATGGAATTAAACCCAACCTTGGAAAAAGAAATTCGAGAGGCACAAACCTAGATGAGGAGACCAAGGAAATCAAGAAAAGGACCGAAGAAGGGAGAGAATTCAGATTTGATGAGGATGAACATGGTACCTTATGGCTTGGAAAGAGAATCGTTGTGCCAAATGTAAGGCATATTCAGGAGACAATATTAAAGGAGGCACATGACTCGCCATACTCGATTCACCCTGGTTGTACAAAGATGTACAAAGACTTGAAGACTTGCTATTGGTGGGATAGCATGAAGAAGGACATAGCTGAATACGTAGCATTGTGTGATGCGTGCCAATGAGTCAAGGCGGAACATCAAAGGCCAGCTGGACTATTGCAACCATTAAAGATTCTGGAATGGAAGTGGGAAGAAATCGGTATGGACTTCATAGTTGGGTTACCACGTACTCAGTCCGGGTATGACTCAATTTGGGTAATTGTGGATCGCTTAACCAAGTCAGCTCATTTTGTCCCTGTGAAGACCAAATATACAGCTGCACGATTGGCCGAAATATACATAGAGCATATTGTGTGTCGACATGGAGTCCCGAAGAAGATAGTCTCGGATAGAGGTTCTCAATTCACTTCCAGGTTTTGGCAAAAGTTGCATGAAGCTATGGGAACGAGGTTGAATTTTAGTTCAGCGTATCATCCTCAAACGGATGGACAAACTGAGAGGACCAATCAGATTTTGGAGGACATGTTAAGAGCTTGTGCTTTAAAACATGGGAAAAGTTGGGACAAAAGCTTGCCATACGCAGAATTTTCATACAACAAAAGTTATCAAGCAAGCTTGAAAATGTCACCGTATGAAGCGCTTTATGGGAGGAAGTGTAGGACACCTTTATTCTGGAATGAAGCAGGGGAAACCCAAGTATTTGGTCCGGATGTGTTCCAAGAAGCCGAAAAGCAAGTCCAAATAATTCGTGAAAACTTGAGGGCTGCCCAACCAAGGCAAAAAGGCTATGCGGACAATAGGAGGAGGAAATTAGCCTTTGAAATAGGAGATTTTGTTTACCTCAAGGTGTCACCAATGAGAGGTCATAAGAGGTTTAACATAAGGGGTAAGCTCGCACCTCGCTATATTGGACCATTCAAGATTTTGGACAAAAGAGGAGAAGTAGCATATAAGTTGGAGATGCCAGCTCATCTTTCAGACGTACATGATGTCTTTCATGTTTCCCAGCTCAGGAAGTGCTTAAGAGTACCAAAAGAAGAAGTGCCAATGAAAGAATTGGAACTAGAGGAAGATTTGACTTATGCCGAACAACCGGTCAAAATCTTGGAAACTAAGGAGAGAGTCACAAGGAACAAGGTTATTAGATGGTGTAAAGTTCAATGGAAGCACCACACAGAAAAAGAAGTGACGTGGGAGCTAGAAGATGATCTCAAGAAGGAATTTCCCTCTCTCTTCTCTTCCGTGTCGAATCTCGAGGGTGAGATCCATCTTAAGGGGGGTAGGTTTGTAACACCCTCATTTTCATGCATCATGCCTTGCATACATTCATATAGATGTTTAACATTAACCCACATCAAGAGGAACAAGTTTAAAATTGATTTGGAACAAAACCGCACTTAAAACGCACGAAAGTGCGAACTAGTCCGATTTTGCTGCAGACTAGTCCGATTTCTCTCTAACTAAAAACGGACTTGCCCGATTTTGTGCGGACTAGTCCGATACTCCATGAATACTTGAAAAATTTGCTAAGTCCCTGGACTTTTCCGGATTAGTTCGGTGTTCCAGCGGACTTGTCCGTTTTCCTCTTTGTTCAAAGTCGGACTTGTCCGATCTTTGGCCAGCCTTGTCCGATTTTCTCTCTGGACGACTTCGGACTAGTCCGGTCCTTTTCGGACTTGTCCGATATTTCGCGACTCCGAGTTGATCTTTTGTTTTACGACTTGTTTCTTGGGTTTCACGTTAAGTGGGCCTAGGGACGTCGTGCCTAACTCTTTTAGAGCCCATGTGGGACTCTAAACCGGCCTCTACTCATCCCAAAACTCGAAATCCTTCTAACCCTAGCCTCCACCTCTATATATACAACCCCACCCTTTGGATTGACATCTATTTGCCACTTTTCCACCCACCCAAACCCTAGTTCATGGAGAGCCGCCATCAAGGAGGGAGGAGAAGATCCCAAGCAAGAAGAAGAAGAGGAGGAAACGAAAGAGGATCAAGATCTCCATCGAGTTTCCTCCTTCACCACCAATTCATCCCCAAGTTCATCACCAACCCTAGATCACCAAGATCCAAGTGCTACCTCCAAGTTTCTTGATTCAATGGAATCCCAAACACCTGGTATACCTTCTATTCTCTTTTCCCTACGTGAATTCAACCCCTAATCTCCAAATTCACGTCGATCTAGAAAACCCTAATCCGCTGATCTCGCAGAGTGCGGACTTGTCTGGTCCCTAGCGGACTAGTCCGATCTTTCTGGTTAAATTGTGTTGAATTAATTCTAAAATTTGATCTAATCGAATCCAAACCTGTATAAACTTGTTAAAAGCTATTAGAACTAGTTAGTTATCATTAAAAGCAATCTATTAACATGTTCTACCTTGCATTTGCATTAATAATAGATGTCATGACATATTGAGTAATATTTGTGCACTCTTTGATTGTGTTTCTTGTCTTGGATGTTTATTGTGTGGATTAGACGGATTTGCGCTAGAGAGTGCCGCGGAGGATCTTCAGCACCAAGAGTTTGAAGGTTTTGATCCTAATCAACAGCAAGAGCAAGGCAAGTGTCCTTGGAGCATATTGATCCCGTTTTTAAAATAAATGTTTTGTTTGTAAAACTGCATGCTTGTGTCAATTTGATGGGAATCCTATGGTAGGAAGTTTACTAGATTTGTTTAACCACCCTTGTCACCTGGAATTTATGGTAGAGAGTCGGAAAGGGCTTTTACCTTTTTGCTTCGCTTAATTAATTGGGATGGAAAAACAACACTACACATTTAATTATGTATTAATGATATTCTGGTTAATGTGAACTGGTCAATATGATATGGTAATGGGTGATCTAAGCAAGCCTGGTATGTGGATGGGTTGAATGTTATGGTGGTTTGCTTGCTTTAGATCTAAGGACCGGTTCATGCGAGAATAAGCCAGGACTACAGTGCCACCATGAGGCCAAGTATGGGTGCGGCGTAGCTGATAAATTAGGGCTTTGCTAGTGCTGTTTGGACCATTGTGAATGCTCGGGGAAGGGGTAGTCGGATTGGGTTTGTTGATGATTGGTGGGACTACCCTGGATCCGAATGGCTCAAGAGGGGGCCCTTGGTTGAAGATGTGCTCAGTTGGAGGCATCGCCACCGGTGAAACCACAATGGGGTCTAAATAGGCTAGTAATCCCTTTGTAAAGGCTATTTTGTGATCTCTTGGCTATACACCAAAGGAAGTGTAATTGGCATAAGGGAGGTTCTTAGTCGCCGACGGGTGATGAAATCACAAACACGTGGGTAAAGTGGTACAAACTCTGCAGAGTCTATTAAAACTATCATGATAGCCGTGCTCCCGGTTATGAGCACCTGGACAACTTCCATGATTACAGGGTACTCGGTATTGGGATGGTATTTGGGATGGTTATGGTTTGGTAATGGTCATGGATGGTTGTGGATTAACTATGGCATTGAATATGGTTAATGGTATGATGGTGATGGATATGGAATATGGATTGGTGATATGTTATTAATTATGGTTTATGATGGGTTTACTTCACATACATATAATATATTGCTTTTCAAATTTTTTAATGTACTTTTCAGCACTTGCCATTATTATTGTCGTCATTTGAATCAGCCACATGTCATACTTTCCACACTTGCTGAGTACGACATGTACTCACTCTTGCAATCCCCCCCCCCCCAACAGTTGCAGGTCAGGATTGGGAAGTTTAATGGTGATAATGCGGAGTTCTAGGCCATGTCTGCCGTCAGCTTTGCTTGTGGTGTTATTGGAGCTACGCTATACCCTATTTCTTATGTTGCCTAGCTGTTTAGTTTGCTTAATTAGTTTATTTCCGCTGCATTAGTTGAACTTGTCATATATATTCATTAGAGCTTGTATTCGAGGATAATCTGGTTTGTGTAATAAAATTTGGTTAATTAATCTTGTTATGTGGTAATTTTTTGTATACTCTTTTGTGATTGCACTAGTGTATGTGTGATGAACATCCTAGGCACACATATACGTTAGCTTGGTTCATTTTTCGGAACCGAGCGTCACAAACTCTAACCCCGCGACTATGTTATTTGATTCTGGAGCATCGCATTCATTCATTGCATCGAAGTATGTCACCAAGTATAGTTTGCCTATCTCTCATATGAAGTTTACTCTATTGGTTAAGTCTCCTGGAGGAGAGATGAGGCCAAATATAGTATGTCCAAAAGTAAGCCTTAGAATAAGGGGGGGGGGGGGGGGGGTAGACTTCTCCGCCATCCTCATTGTTTTGGATTCTCAAGGATTGGACATTATACTTGGTATGGACTGGTTGAGGAAGCACAATGGAGTTATTGAGTGTGCCACGAAGATGGTGAAGTTGACCAATGAAGAAGGGATCACCGTAGAATTTGAAGCATCTCAAACCGCACCGAAGCAATTGGAGCTGAATCATATAGACGGTGCCACCATTGAGGAGATTCCGGTGGTGTGTGAATTTTTGGATATTTTTCCGGACGAGTTGCCAGGTATGCCACCCGACCGAGACATTGAGTTTGTTATTGATTTAATACCCAGAACTGCACCTATAGCTAAGAGGCCGTATAGGATGCCTCCTATGGAATTAGCGGAGCTAAAGAAGCAAATTCAAGAGCAATTAGAGAAGGGTTTTATTTGCCCAAGCTCTTCACCTTGGGGAGCGCCCGTTCTATTTGTGGACAAGAAGCATGGATCCCAAAGGATGTGTGTGGATTACCGAGATCTCAACGAGGTAACAATTAAGAACAAGTACACCTTGCCGCGCATAGAAGACTTGTTTGATCAGATGAAGGGTGCTTGTGTCTTCTCTAAGATTGACTTGAGGTCGGGATACTTTCAAATGAAGATTAGACCATCGGACATACCCAAGACAGCTTTTAGGACACGGTATGGATCTTATGAGTACATCGTGATGTCCTTTGGATTGACAAATGCACCTGCGTACTTTATGTACCTCATGAATAAGGTCTTCATGGAGTACTTGGATAAGTTTGTTGTGGTGTTTATTGATGATATTATGATCTACTCGAAGGATGAGAAAGAACATGAGGAACACTTGAGGCTTACGTTGCAGAAATTGAGGGAGCATCAATTGTATGCCAAGCTCAACAAGTGTCAGTTTTGGTTGAGAGAGGTGTCATTTTTGGGTCATATAATCTCAGGAGGAGGAGTATCGGTTGACCCTGGAAAAGTGAGAGACGTGTTGAAGTGGGAGCCCCCGCAAAATGTAAAGGAGATCAGGAGTTTTTTTGGGATAGCTGGATATTACCGTAGATTCATCAAGGACTTTTTCAAGATAGCAAGCCTATGGCAGAGTTGCTAATGAAGGGAAAGGCTTTCCAATGGACTCAATCTTGTCAAAATAGTTTTGAGGAGTTGAAGAAGAGGTTAACAACAGCTCTTGTTTTGGTACTGCCAGATGTGAGCAAGAGTTTTGATATTTATTGCGACGCATCAAGACAGGGACTTAGATGTGTATTGATGCAAGAAGGTCAAGTGGTCGCCTATTCATCAAGACAATTGAAGAAACATGAGCAGAATTACCCCACGCATGATTTAGAACTTGCAGCCGTGGTACATGCATTGAAAATTTGGAGACACTACATTCTTGTACATAGGTGTGAAATTTATACGGATCATAAGTGTTTGAAGTATATTTTCACACAAACGGATCTGAACTTGAGGCAACGAAGATGGTTGGAGCTCATCAAAGATTATGATTTGGGGATCAACTATCATCCGGGAAAGGCCAATGTAGTGGCCGATGCTTTGAGTAGAAAGGGAGTAAGTCATCAACTCACAGTTCGAGAGTTACCAGCCGAGTTATGCGAGGAGTTTGAACGGTTGAACCTTGGGTTTGTAAATGAGATGGAGATGATGGAGTTAAACCCAACCTTGGAGTGAGAAATTTGAGAGGCACAAACCGCAGATGAGGAGATCAAGGAAATCAAGGAAAGGATCGAGGAAGGGAGAGAATTCAGATTTGATGAAGACAAACAGGGTACCTTATGGCTTGGAAAGAGGATCGTTGTGCCTAATGTAAAGCATATTCGGGAGACAATATTAAAGGAGGCACATGACTCGCCTTACTCAATTCACCCTGGTTGTACAAAGATGTACAAAGACTTGAAGGCTTGCTATTGGTGGGATAGCATGAAAAAGGACATAGCTGAATATGTGGCATTATGTGATGTGTGTCAACGATTCAAGGCGGAACATCAAAGGCCAGCTGAATTATTGCAACCATTGAAGATCCCGGAATGGAAGTGGGAAGAAATTGGAATGAACATCCTGGGCACACATATGCGTTAGCTTGGTTCATTTTTCAGAACCGGGAGTCACATAACATAAGGGGCAAGCTCGCACCTCGTTATATTGGACCATTCAAGATTTTGGACAAAAGAGGAGAAGTAGCGTATAAGTTGGAGATGCAAGCTCATCTTTCGGATGTCCATGATGTCTTTCATGTTTCTCAGCTCAAGAAGTGTTTGAGAGTACCGAAAGAACAAGTGCTAATGGAAGAATTGGAACTAGAGGAAGATTTGACTTATGCTGAGGAACCAATCAAAATCTTGTAAACCAAGGAGAGAGTCACAAGGAACAAGTTTATTAGATGGTGTAAAGTTCAATGGAAGCACCACATAGAAAAAGAAGCAACGTGGGAATTGGAGGATGATCTCAAGAAGGAATTTCCCTATCTCTTCTCTTCCGTGTCGAATCTCGAGGGTGAGATTCATTTTAAGGGGGGTAGGTTTTTAACACCCTCATTTTAATGCATCATGCCCTACATACACTAATATACATGTTTAACATTAACCCACAACAAGAGGAACGAGTTTAAAATTGATTTGGAACAAAACCGCACTTAAAACGCAGGAAAGTGCGGACTAGTCTGATTTTACTGAGGACTAGTCCGATTTCTCTCTGACTAAAAACAGACTTGTCTGTTTTTGCTGCGGACTAGTCCGATTTTGCCTCTGGGAACTTTCGGAGTTGTCCGATTTTGTGCGGACTAGTCTGGTATTCCGAGAATCCTTGAAAATTTGCTAAGTCCCTGGACTTTTCCGGACTAGTCCGGTGTTCCAGTGGACTTGTCTGACTTCTTCTCTAACTAAAGTCGGACTTGTCCGATTTTAGGCCAGACTTGTCCAATTTTCTCTCTGGACGACTTCGGACTAGTCCGGTCCTTTTTGGACTTGTCTGATATTTCGCAACTCCAAATTGATCTTTTGTTTTACGACTTGTTCCTTGGGTTTCACGTTAAGTGGGCCTAGGGACATCGTGCCTAACTCTTTTAGAGCCCATGTGCGACTCTAAACCGGCCTCTACTCCTCTCAAACTCGAAATCCATCTAACCCTAGCCTCCACCTCTATATAAACAACCCCACCCCTTGGCTTGACATCTATTTTCCACTTTTCCACCTCACCCAAACCCTAGTTCGTGGCGAGCCACCACCAAGGAGGGAGGAGAAGATCCCAAGCAAGAATACGAAGAGGAGGAAACGAAAGAGGATCAAGATCTCCACCAAGTTTTCGTTCTTCATCACCAATTCATCCCCAAGTTCATCACCAACCCTAGATCATCAAGATCCAAGTGCTACCTCCAAGTTTCTTGATTCATTGGAGTCCTAAACACTTGGTATACCTTCTATTCTTTTTTCCTTACGAGAATTCAACCCCTAGTCTCCAAATTTACGTCGATCTAGAAAACCCTAATCTGCTGATCTCGCAGAGTGCGGACTTGTCCGGTCCCTAGCGGACTAGTCCGATCTTTCTGGTTAAATTGTGTTGAGTTAATTCAAAAATTTGATCTAATCAACTCCAAACCTGTATAAACTTGTTAAAATCTATTATAACTAGTTAGTGATCATGAAAAGCAATCCATTAACAAGTTCTACCTTGCATTTGCATAAATCATGCATGTCATGTCATATTGAGTAATATTTGTGCACTCTTTGGTTGTGTTTCTTGTCTTGTATGTTTATTGTGCGGATTAGACGGATTTGCGCTAGAGAGTGCCGCGGAGGATCTCCAGCACCAAGAGTTTGAAGGCTTTGACCCTAATCAACCGCAAGAGAAAGGCAAGTGTCCTTGAAGCATATTGATCCTGTTTTTGAAAATAAATGTTTTGTTTGCAAAATTGCATGCTTGTGTCAATTTGATGGGAATCCTATGATAGGAAGTTTACTAGCTTTGTTTAACCACCATTGTCACCTGGAATTATGGTAGAGAGTCGGGATGGGCTTTTTACCTTTTTGCTTCGCTTAATCAACTGGGATGGGAAAACAACTATAGCACTCAATTTAATTATGCATGGATGAGATTATGGTTAACATGAACTGGTAAATATGATATGGTAATGGGTGATCTATGCAAGCCTGGTATGTGGATGGGTTGGATGTCACGGTGGTTTGCTTGCTTTAGATCTAAGGACCGGTTCATGCAAGAATAAGCCAGGATTACAGTGCCACCATGAGGCCAAGTATGGGTGCGGCGTAGCTGATTAATTAGGGCTTTGCTAGTGCTGTTTGGACCATTGTGGATGCTCGGGGAAGGGGTAGTCAGATTGGGTTTGTTGATGATTGGTGGGACTACCCTGGGATCCAAATGGCTCAAGAGGGGGCCCTTGGTTGAAGATGTGCTCAGTTGGAGGCATCGCCACCGGTGAAACCTCAGTGGGGTCTAAATAGGCTAGTAATCCCTTTGTAAATGCTATTTTGTGATCTCTTGGCCACACACTGATGGAAGTGTGAGACGACATAATAGAGGTTATAGTCGTCGAAAGGTGATGAAATCACAAACACGTGGGTAAAGTGGTACAAACTCTGCAGAGTTAAATAAAACTATCATGATAGCCGTGCTCCCGGTTATGAGCACCTGGACAACTTCTATGATTAGAGGGAAATTGGGATTTGGGATAGTTATGGTTGGTATTATGGTTATGGATTAATTTCTGGTATTGAATATGGTTATTGGTAAATGGTGAAATCTGGAATTATTGATGAGGATGGTGAATTATGGACTAGTATTATGATATTATTTATGATTATGATGGGTTTATTTCACATACATGTAATATATTGCTTTTCAAATGTTTTAATGTACTTTTCAGCACTTTGCCATTATTATTGTCGTCATTTGAATAAGCCACATGTCATACTTTCCACACTTGCTGAGTACGACATGTACTCACTCTTGCAATCCCCCCCCCCCAACAGTTGCAGGTCAGGATTGGGAGTTTAATGGTGAGAATGCAGAGTTCTAGGCCGTTTCTACCGTCAGCTTTGCCTGTGGTGTTGATTGGAGTTGCGCATATATACCCTATTGCTTATGTTGCCTAGCTGCTTAGTTTGCTTAGTTGCCTAATTAGTTTATTTCCGCTGCATTAGTTGAACTTGTCATTAATATTTATTAGAGTTTGTAATTGAGGATAATATGGTTTGTGTAATAAAATTTGGTTAATTAATTTTGTTCTGTGGTAATTTTCTGTATACTCTTTTGTGATTGCACTCGTGTATGTGTGATGAACATCCTGGGCACACATATGCATTAGCTTGGTTCATTTTTTCGGAACTAGGTGTCACAAGAATGAAAGCTTGGTGGGGATCTTGATCCTTTTTCGTCTCCTCCTCTTCTTTTTGCTTGGGATCTCCTTCTCCCTCCTTGATGGCGTCTCTCCACTAACTAGGGTTTGGGTGGGGTGGAAAAGTGGCAAATAGATGTCAAGCCAAGGGGTGGGGTTGTTTATATAGAGGTGGAGGCCCGAGTTAGATTGATTTCGAGTTTGAGAGGAGTAGAGGCCAGTTTAGAGTCCCAATGGGCTCTAAAAGAGTTAGGCACGATGTCCCTAGGCCCACTTAACGTGAAACTAAAGAAACAAGTCGTAAAACAAATTATCAACTCAGAGTCGCGAAATATCGGACAAGTCCGAAAAGGACCGGACTAGTTCGAAGTTGTCTAGAGAGAAATCGGACAAGTCTGGCCAAAAATTGGACAAGTCCGACTTTAGTCAGAGAGCAAAACGGACAAGTCCGCCGGAACACCGGACTAGTCCGGAAAAGTCCAGGGACTTAGCAAATTTTCAATGATTCTTGGAATATCGGACTAGTCCGCACAAAATCGAACAAGTCGAAATTCGAGAGGCAAAATCGGACTAGTCCGCAGCAAAAATGGACAAGTCCATTTTTAGTCAGAGAGAAATCGGACTAGTCCTCACTAAAATTGGACTAGTCCGCACTTTTCAGCATTTTAAGTGTGGTTTTGTTCCAAATCAATTTTAAACTCGTTCCTCTTTATGCGGGTTAATGTTAAACATGTATACGAATGTATTTAGGGCATGCTGCATGAAAATGATGGTGTTACAAACCTACCCCCCTTAATATGAATCTCGCCCTCGAGATTCAACGCGGAAGAGAAGAGATAGGGAAATTTCTTCTTGAGACCATCCTCCAATTCCCACGTCACTTCTTTTTCTGTGTGGTGCTTCCATTGAACTTTACACCATCTAATAACCTTGTTCCTTGTGACTCTCTCCTTGGTTTCTAAGATTTTGATCGGTTGTTTGGCATAAGTCAAATCTTCCTCTAGTTCCAATCCTTCCATGGGCACTTGTTATTTCGGTACTCTCAAGCATTTCTTGAGTTGGGAAACATGAAAGACATCATGTACGTCTGAAAGATGAGTTGGCATCTTCAACTTATATGCTACTTCTCCTCTTTTGTCCAAAATCTTAAATGGTCCAATGTAGCGAGGTGCTAGCTTGCCTCTTATGTTAAACCTCTTATGACCTCTCATTGGTGACACCTTGAGGTAAACAAAATCTCCCACTTCAAAGGTTAATTTCCTTCTCCTATTGTCCGCATAGCCCTTTTGTCTTGATAGGGCAACCCTCAAGTTTTCATGAATTATTTGGACTTGCTTTTCGGCTTCTTGCAACACATCTGGACCAAATACTTGAGTTTCTCCTGCCTCATTCCAGAATAAAGGTGTCCTACACTTCCTTCCATAAAGCGCTTCATATGGTGACATTTTCAAGCTTGCTTGGTAACTATTGTTGTACAAGAACTCCGCGTATGGCAAGCTTTTGTCCCAACTTTTACCATTCTTTAAAGCACAAGCTCTTAACATGTACTCTAAAATCTGATTGGTCCTCTCGGTTTGTCCATCCGTTTGAGGGTGGTATGCTGAACTAAAATTCAACCTTGTTCCTAATGCTTCATGTAACTTTTGCCAAAACCTGGAGGTAAATTGAGAACCTCTATCTGAGAATATCTTCTTAGGGACTCCATGCCAACACACAATATGCTCCATGTATATTTCGGCCAATTGTGCAGATGTATACTTGGTTTTGACAGGAACAAAATGAGCTGACTTGGTCAATCGATCCACAATTACCCAAATTGAGTCGTACCCGGACTGGGTACATGGTAAACCAACTATGAAGTCCATACCGATTTCTTCCCACTTCCATTCTGGAATCCTTAATGGTTGTAATAGTCTAGCTGGCCTTTGATGTTCCGCCTTGACTCGTTGGCACACATCACACAATTCTACATATTTAGCTATGTCCATTTTCATGCTATCCCACCCATAGCACGTCTTCACGTCTTTGTACATCTTTGTACAACCAGGATGAATTGAGTATGGTGACTCATGTGCCTCTTTTAATATCGTCTCCCGAGTATGCTTCACATTAGGCACGACAATCCTTTTCCCAGCCATAAGGTACCCTGCTCATCCTCATCAAATCTGAATTCTCTCCCCTCTTGAGTCCTTTCCTTGATTTCCTGAATTTCCTCATCCTTGGTCTGTGCCTCTCGAATTTCTTGCTCCAAGGTTGGGTTTAACTCCATCATCTCCATCTCATTTACAAATCCAAGGTTCAACCTTTCAAACTCCTTACATAACTCGGATGGTAACTCTTGAACTGTGAGTTGATGACTTACTCCTTTTCTACTCAAAGCGTCGACCACTACATTGGCTTTTCCCAGATGATAGTTGATCCCCAAATCATAATTTTTGATGAGCTCCAACCATCTTCGTTGCCTCAAATTCAGATCTGTTTGTGTGAAGATATACTTAAGACTCCTGTGATCCGTATAAATTTCACACCTTTGTCCAAGGATATAGTGTCTCCAAATCTTCAACGCATGTACCACGGCTGCAAGTTCCAAATCATGCGTTGGGTAATTCCGCTCATGTTTCTTCAATTGTCTCGAAGCATAGGCTACCACTTGACCTTCTTGCATCAATACACATCCAAGTCCCTGTCTCAATGCGTCACAATAAATATCAAAACTTTTGCTTACATCCGGCAATACCAAAATTGGGGCTGTTGTCAACCTCTTCTTTAACTCCTCAAAACTGTTTTGACAAGCTTCAGTCCATTGGAACGCCTTTCCCTTCATTAGCAATTCCGTCATTGGTTTGGCTATCTTGGAAAAGTCCTTGATGAATCTACGGTAATATCCAGCCATCCCAAGAAAACTCCTTATTTCCTTTACATTCTGCGGAGGTTCCCATTTCAACACCTCTCTCACTTTTTCGGGGTCAACCGATACTCCTTCTCCTGAGATGATATGACCCAAAAACGACACCTCTTCCAACCAAAACTGACACTTGTTGAACATGGCATACAATTGATACTCCCTCAATTTCTGCAATGTAAGCCTCAAGTGTTCCTCATGTTCCTTCTCATCCTTCGAGTAGATCATAATGTCATCAATAAACACCACAACGAACTTATCTAAGTACTCCATGAAGAACTTATTCATGATTTACATAAAGTAGGTAGGTGCATTTGTCAATCCAAAAGACATCACGGTGTACTCATAAGATCCATATCGTGTCCTAAAAGCTGTCTTGGGTATGTCCGATGGTATAATCTTTATTTGAAAATATCTCGACCTCAAATCAATCTTACAGAAGACACAAGCACCCTTCATCTGATCAAACAAGTCTTCTATGCATGGCAAGGTGTACTTGTTCTTGATTGTTACCTCGTTGAGAGCTCGGTAATCCACACACATCCTTTCGGTTCCATCCTTCTTGTCCACAAACAGCACGGGCGCTCCCCGAGGTGAAGAACTAGTGCGAATAAAACCCTTCTCTAGTTGCTCTTGAATCTGCTTCTTGAGCTCCGCTAATTCCATAGGAGGCATCCTATACGGCCTCTTAGCTATAGGTGCAGTTCCAGGTATTAAATCAAAACAAACTCAATGTCTCGATCAGGTGGCATACCTAGCAACTCATCCAGAGAAACATCCAAAAATTCACACACCACCGGAATCTCCTCAATTGCGGCACCGTCCATACGATTCAGCTCCAATTGCTTCGGTGCGGTTGGAGATGCTTCAAACTTTTCCCTTCCTCATTAGTCAACTTCACCGTCTTCATGGTACACTCAATAACTCCATGGTGCTTCCTCAACCAGTCCATACCAAGTATAATGTCCAATCCTCAAGAGTCCAAAACAATGAGGTTGGCGGAGAAGTCTACCCCCCCCCCCCTTATTCTAAGGCTTACTTTTGGACATACTATATTTGTCCTCATCTCTCCTCCAGGAGACTTAACCAATAGAGTAAACTTCATATGAGAGATAGGCAAACTATACTTGGCAACATACCTCGATGCAATGAATGAATGCGATGCTCCAGAATCAAACAACATAGTCGCGGGGTTGGAGTTGGCGAGAAACATATCAATGACCACGTCATCCGCTTGTTGAGCATCCTTCGTAGAGACATGGTTCACATTGCCACGAGCAAAATTCTGCTGTCCACGGTTCCCTTGTGGCTGTCCTCCATTGGGTCTTGGGTTTTTCCTCGGTGCATTGCTTCCTTGACCAAGGCCTGACTTAGGACATTGATGCAAAAAGTGTCCAGCTTCTCCACAAGTATAGCACTTCTTAACTCCAGCAGAATTTTTGGGACGAGCTTGGTTTTGAGCATTGGCACCAGGATAGTTGGCACGAGGTGCATAAGACATTGGAGGCCTAGGTGCTTTCATAATAGGGCGCTACTGCACAAACTGAGTTGGACGCGGTGCATAACCAGGGCGCTGTATAGGACTAGAGGAGCTGTAATATGGCGCATTAGGAGGCGCAAAGCGAGGGCGCACATTACTTCCTTGTTGCTGTCCTTGATATGGCGCCTTCCTCTTGTTGTCTTGCTCCATCTCATGGATCTTGTTCTCAACCACGATTGCTTTGTCCACAAGCTTCTGAAAGTTGGCATAATCACAGTTGAGTAGTTGCACTTGGATTTCATTGTTCAATCCCCTCTTGTTCCTGGTTGTCCCGGCTCACATCCTCAGGCGCATACCTTGAGAGTTGAGTGAATTTATTGAGATATTCACCCACACTCGATCTTCCATGCCTCAAGTTCTCGAATTCTTGCATCTTCAAAATCATAACACCTTCCGGCACATAATGAGAACGGAAACTCTCCTTAAATTCCGCCCAGATGATCCTCTTCTGATTCTTATGAGCATTGCAATATGAATTCCACCAATTCACAGCTGCTCCAACTAGTTGATGAGATGCAAATAGCACTTTCTCCCGGTCACTACATTGGACAATAGCAAGTTTCTTCTCCATGGACTTGAGCCAATCATCTGCATCCATAGGGTCAGCGGCTTGAGCAAAGGTTGGCGGCCTAGTCCTCATAAACTCTCCCAATCGGTTATGAGGAGGTGGGGGTGGCGGTGGAGGCATGTGGGGCTGATTATTGATGTTACCAGCCTGCAGCTGTCCCATTGTTTGTATCATGGTCTGCATGAGCTGGTTCTGCATAGCGAATAGCTGCTCAATGTTGATAGCTCCATGAGCAGGTCCTTGTCCATTGTTGTTCTAAGGTACTCCATGGTTCTCCTCCTCATCATTAACATCCCTCTGGTTGCGAGTCCTCACCATCTGGAGAAAAGCGATAGGTAAGAATTAGAAAACGTCCCCAACTATATGCATCAAGGGATACGAAACTAGACAACTAACTAGCCTACGTGGACATGGCAATGCTAAAGCATCCCAAAATCCTCTATTAAGCACACAAGCAAACAATATATAGCAACAGCACACCAAACAAAACACATTGGTCCTTGAGTGCTCCTATGTGCTCTAAAGTGTCCATTCTATCTAGGTTGCGTCCTACGATCAACCTGTGGCTCTGATACCAATCTGTGACACCTGGTTCCGAAAAATGAACCAAGTGAACACATATGTGTGCCCAGGATGTTCAACACACATACACGAGTGCATGCACAAAAGAGTATACAAAAAATACAACAGAACAAGATTAATTAACCAAAGTTTATTATGCAAACCATATTATCCTTGAATACAAGATCTAATGAATTTTAATGACAAGTTCAACTATTGCAGCGGAAATAAACTTAAATAAGCAAACCAAACGGCTAGGCAGCATAAGCGATAGGGTAGCGCAGCTCCAAAACACCACAGGCAAGCTGACGGTAGACACGGCCAAGAACTCCACATTATCAACATTAAACTCCCAATCCTGACCTGCAACTGTTCGAGGGGGGGGGGGGGTTGCAAGAGTGAGTACATGTCGTACTCAGCATGTGTGGAAAGTATCACATGTGGCAGATTCAAATGACGACAATAATAATGGTTGAGTGCTGAAAAGTACATTAAAATGTTTGAAAAGCAATATATTACATGTATGTGAAGTAAACCCATCATAATCATCAATAATATCATAATACAAGTCTGAATTCATTACCATCATCAATAATTCCAGATTTCATGATTTGCCAATAACCATACTCAATACCAGAAATTAATCCATAATCAGCCTAGCCATTACCAAACCATAACCATCCCAAACACCATCCCAATACCAAGTTCCCTCTAATCATGGAAGTTGTCCAGGTGCTCATAACCGGGAGCACGTCTATCATGATAGTTTTATTAGACTCTACAGAGTTTGTACCACTTTACCCACGTGTTTGTGATTTCATCACCCATCGGCGACTAAAGAACCTCCCTTATGCCAATTACACTTCCTTTGGTGTATGTCCAAGAGATCACAAAATAGCCTTTACAAAGGGATTACTAGCCTATTTAGACCCCACTGAGGTTTCACTAGTGGCGATGTCTCCTACAGAGCACATCTTCAACCAAGGGCCCCCTCTTGAGCCATTCGGATCCCAGGGTAGTCCCACCAATAATCAACAAACCCAATCAGACTACCCCTTCCCCGAGCATCCTTAATGGTCCAAATAGCACTGCCAAAGCCCTAATTAATTAGCTACGCCGCACCCATACTTGGCCTCTTGGTGGCACTGTAATCCTAGATTATTCTCGCATGAACCAGTCCTTAGATCTAAAGCAAGCAAACCATCATGACATCCAACCCATCCACATACAAGGCTTGCTTAGATCACCCATTACCATATTATATTGACCAGTTCACATTAACCAAAATATCATTAATGCATAATTAAATGTGTAGTGTTGTTTTCCCATCCCAATTAATTAAGCAAAGCAAAAAGGTAAAAAGCCTTTCTCGACTCTCTACCATAAATTCCAGGCGACAAGGGTGGTCAAACAATGCTAGTAAACTTCCTACCATAGGATTCCCATCAAATTGACACAAGCATGCAGTTTGCAAAAAAAAACATTTATTTTAAAAACAGGATCAATATGCTTCAAGGACACTTGCCTTGCTTTGCGGTTGATTAGGGTCAAAGCCTTCAAACTCTTGGTGCTGTAGATCCTCCGCAGCACTCTCTAGCGCAAATCCGTCTAATCCACACAATAAACATACAAGATAAGAAACACAATCAAAGAGTGTACAAATATTACTCAATATGTCATGACATGCATGATTAATGCAAATGCAAGGTAGAACTTGTTAATAGATTGCTTTTGATGATCACTAACTAGTTCTAATAGATTTTAATAAGTTTATACAGGTTTGGATGTGATTATATCTAATTTTAGAATTAATTCAACAAAATTTAGTCAGCAAAATCGGACTAGTCTGCAGAAGGCCGGACTAGTCCGCACATCGCAGAACTAGTGAACTAGGGTTTTCTAGATCGATGTAAATTTGGAGATTAGGGGTCAAATTCACGTAAGGAAAAGAGAATAGAAGGTATACCAGGTGTTTAGAACTCCAATGAATCAAGAAACTTGGAGGTAACACTTGGATCTTGATGATCTAGGGTTGGGGATGAACTTGGAGATAAATTGGTGATGAAGAACGAAAGCTTGGTGGAGATCTTGATCCTGTTTTGTTACCTCCTCTTCTTCTTGCTTGGGATATCCTTCTCCCTCCTTGATGGCGTCTCTCCACGAACTAGGGTTTGGGTGGGGTGGAAAAGTGGCAAATAGATGTCAAGCCAAGGGATGGGGTTGTTTATATAGAGGTGGAGGCTAGGGTTAGATGGATTTCGAGTTTGAGAGGAGTAGAGGCTGGTTTAGAGTCCCACATGGGCTCTAAAAGATTTAGGCACGATGTCCCTAGGCCCACTTAACGTGAAACTGAAGAAACAAGTCATAAAACAAAGGATCAACTCGGAGTCGCGAAATATCGGACAAGTCCGAAAAGGACCGAACTAGTCCGAAGTTGTCCAGAGAGAAATCGGACAAGTCTGGCCAAAAATCGGACAAGTCCGACTTTAGTCAGAGAGGAAAACAGACAAGTCCGCTGGAACACCGGTCTAGTCCGGAAAAGTCTAGGGACATAGCAAATTTTCAAGGATTCTTGGAATATCAGACTAGTCCGCACAAAATCGGACAAGTCCGAATGTTTCCATGTCTTGGTAGATGTGGTTAGTTGGCTAACAGGGGTAGGGCGGCGGCGGATACGGTAGCATCCCATGTCTTGGTGTGCTACCTGAGTCGGTACCCTGATCTGCCACTAGAGCCAGTTTTTGAAGGCCCTGTTGAGGAACGCGAGGCGACAACAGCGGCGGAAGTTAAGGAAGCCGCCCAGCATGTTGTAGCGCAGTTCAGTCAGAGCTGAGGCTGGTAGCTTATTTTTTGTATTCGGGGTTCACTCTCCCTTGTAAAGAATTCCTTAATGAATTTAAACTTGTGTTTGGCTTCTCGCATTGTCTCTGTGCTTTTCAACTGTTGCTCTGAGCCCTTAGCTACATAGGGATTTGCAGAACCTTTGTTGAGCTCGTTGGCTTCTCAGGACCAACAATTTGCACAATTGACATGGCCGAAGTGTCGTCCGTTGATTTTCTGCATGTGGATCCCCTAAAAGGCCCCTTGGTAGATGTGGTTAGTTGTCTAAGTACATATACCACTTGATCATAGAATTTCTTGAACTGGCCCCTTGTCTCCAGCATCGTCCACTATCTTCATGTAGGCATTGACAACTGTCCCTTTTGGAGGTGCCGGAGCTGGATGCTCCAACGTCGTCCACCATCTTCGTGTATACGTCGACGGGGCAGGCCCCTTGTGAGGTGCCGGAGCTAGATGCTCCAGCGTTGTCCACCATCTTCGTGTAGACGTCGACGGTAGGCCCCTTCGGAGGTGCCAGAGCTGGATGCTCTGGCGTCGTCCACCATCTTCGTGTAGACGTCGACGGCAGGACCCTTGGGAGGTGCCGAAGCTGGATGCTCTGGCGTCGTCCACCATCGTTGTAGAGACGTCAACTGCAGGCCCCTTGGGTGGTGCCGGAGCTGGATGCTCCAGCGTCGTCCACCATCGTCGTAGAGACGTCGGCGGCAGACCCCTAGTTTACAGGCCATCGCAAGGGAACCTTGTTAGCGACAAGAGCGGGGCAAGAGAGTTTACTCACTTATCTGCGCTTGGTGCTGTCGTTGACGTTCTGGGATGTCGACGGCAGGCCCCTTGTGAGGTGCCGGAGCTGGATGCTCCGACGTCGTCCACCTTCTTCGTGTAGACGTTGATGGCTGGCCCCTTGTGCGGTGTCGGAGCTGGATGCTTCAGTGTCGTCCACCATCTTTGTGTATACATCGATGGCAGGCCCCATGGGAAGTGCCGGAGCTGGATGCTCCGGCATCGTCCACCATCTTTGTGTAGACGTAGAAGGCAGGCCCCTTGGGAGGTGCCGAAGCTGGATGCTCCGGCGTCGTTCACCATCTTCATGGAGACGTCGACGGCAGTCGCGTTGAAAGGTGCTGGGGCTGGATGCTCTGGCATCGTCCACCATCTTCGTATAGACGTCGACGGCAGGCCCCTTGGAAGGTGCCGGAGCTGGATGCTCCAGCATCATCCACCATCATCGTAGAGATGTCGACGGCAGGCCCCTGGTTTACAGGCCATCGCAAGGGAACCTTGTTAGCAACAAGAGCGGGGCAGAAGAGTTTACTCACTTATCTGCACTTGGTGCTGTCGTTGATGTTTTGAGACATCGACGGCAGGCCCCTTGTGAGGTGCCGGAGCTGGATGCTCGGGCGTCGTCCACCATCTTCATGTAGACGTCGATGGCAGGCCCCTTGGGAGGTGCCGGAGCTGGATGCTCTGGCATCGTCCACCATCTTCGTGTAGACGTCGATGGCAAGCCCCTTGGGTGGTTCCAGAGCTGGATGCTCCAGCATCGTCCACCATCATCATAGAGACATCGATGGCAGGCCCCTGGTTACAGGCCATTGCAAGGGAACCTTGTTAGCAACAAGAGCGGGGCAGAAGAGTTTACACACTTATCCGCGCTTGGTGTTGTCATTGACGTTCTGAGATGTCGATGGTAGGCCCCTTGTGAGGTGCCAGAGCTAGATGCTCCGGCGTCGTCCACCATCTTCATGTAGACGTCATTGGTAGGCCCTTTGGGAGGTGCCAGAGCTAGATGCTCAAGCGTCGTCCACCATCTTCGTGTAGACGTTGACGGCGGGCACCTTGGGTGGTCTGGAGCTGGATGCTCTTGCGTCATCCACCATCATCGTCGGCAGGCCCCTCGGGAGGTGTCAGAGCTGGATACTCTGGCGTCGTCCACCATCGTCGTATAGACGTCGACGGCAAGCCCCTGGTTTACAGGCCATCGCAAGGGAACCTTGTTAGCAAAAAGAGCGGGACAGAAGAGTTTACTCACTTATCCGCGCTTGGTGCTGTCATTGACGTTCTGAGACGTTGACGGCAGACCCCTTGTGAGGTGCCGGAGATGGATGCTCTGGCGTCGTCCACCATCTTCGTGTAGACGTCGACGGCAGGCCCCTTGGGAGGTGCCAGAGCTGGATGCTCCGACGTCGTCCACCATCTTCGTGGAGATGTCGACAGCAGGCCCCTTGGGAGGTGCTGGAGCTGGATGCTCCAACGTCGTCCACCATCTTCGTGTAGACATCGACAGCAGGCCCCTTGGGAGGTGTCGGAGCTGGATGCTTTAGTGTCGTCCACCATCATCGTGGAGACGTCGACGGCGGGTCCTTGGTTTACAGGTCGTCGCAAGGGAACCTTGTTAGCCACAAGAGTGGGGCAGGAGAGTTTACTCGTTTATCCACGCTTGGTGCTGTAGTTGACATTCTGGGACATTGACGGCAGGCCCCTTGTGAGGTGCCGGAGCAGGATGCTCCGGCGTCATCCACCATCTTCGTGTAGACGTCGACGGAGGCCCCTTGGGAGATGCCGGAGCTTGATGCTCTGGCGTCGTCCACCATCTTTGTGTAGATGTCGACGCAGGCCCCTTGGGAGGTGCTGGAGCTGGATGCTCCAGCGTCGTCCACCATCATCGTAGAGACGTCGACGATAGGCCCCTAGTTTACAGGCCATCACAAGGGAACCATGTTAGCAACAAGGGCAGGGCAGGAGAGTTTACTCACTTATCCGCGCTTGGTGATGTCATTGACGTTCTGGGATGTCGACGGCAGGCTCCGTGGTTGGTGCTGGAGCTGGATGCTCTGGCGTCGTCCACCATCGTCGTAGAGACGTCGATGGCAGGCCCCTTGGGAGGGTGACAGGGTTGGACGCTCTGTTCGTTTGTCCTACATATAGGAAGAGGGGGGCTAGCCTTATTCGTCAGTTATACCTATTCCTCTCCTTAGCTCTGCCATGTCTTACAGTCCTGGACTGATGGACAGGGCTTGGGTAATTCGATGCATCGGTGCTCCGGGGTCCGACTCCTGTTGTCTTTAAGGTGTGAGCTCTCTGGTTCCAGTACTCAGCTGTAGCGCTGGGAGGCAGGGTGTGTTTTCTTAAGGTGCAGGACCAAGCTAAGCAACTTGCACCCCCTGGACCTCCTGCTTGGCACAGACTTTTCCTGGGGAACCTTTTGGCACCACAGGTCCCTCGTGGTGAGAGCAGTCGGGAGGACCTTTCACACACTGCAGGTACCTCAAGTTGGCCCGCCTGTAGCTGGATTGTATGACTTTAGCTAGGACGAGTTAGGTGCTGGAGATGGATGCTCTGGCGTCGTCCACCATCTTCGTGTAGAAGTCGACGGCATGCCCCTTGGGACGTGCCGGAGATGGATGCTTCGGCGTCGTCCACCATCGTTGTAGAGACATTGACGGCAGGCTCCTGCTTTACAGGCCATCGCAAGGGAACCTTGTTAGCAACAAGAGTGGGGCAGGAGAGTTTACTCACTTATCCACGCTTGGTGCTGTCGTTGACGTTCTGGGATGTCGACGGCAGGCCCCTTGTGAGGTGCCGAAGTTGGATGCTCCGACATCGTCCACCATCTTCGTGTAGACATCGACGGCAGGGCCCTTGGGAGGTGCTGGAGCTGGATGCTTCGGCGTCGTCCACCATCTTCGTGTAGAAATCGACGCAGGCCCCTTGGGAGGTGCCGGAGCTGGATGCTCCGGCGTCGTTCACCATCATCATAGAGATGTCGATGGCAGGCCCTTGGTTTGCAGGCCATCGCAAGGGAACCTTGTTAGCAACAAGAGCGGTGCAGGAGAGTTTACTCACTTATCCGCGCTTGGTGCTGTCGTTGACGTTCTGGGACATCGAAGGCAGGCCCCTTGTGAGGTGCCGGAGTTGTATGCTCTGGTGTCATTCCACCATCTTTGTGTAGACGTCGACGATAGGCCCCTTGGGAGGTGCCAGAGCTGGATGCTCCGGCGTCATCCACCATTGTCGTAGAGACGTCGACGGCAGGCCCCTTGGGAGGGTGACATGGATGGACGCTACGTTCGTTTGTCCTGCATATAGAAAGAGGGGGGCTAGCCTTGTTCGTCGGTTATACCTGTTCCTCTCCTTAGCTCTGCCATGTCTTACAGTCCTGGACTGACGTACGGGGCTTGGGTAATTCGATGCATCGGTTCTCTGGGTCCGGCTCCTGTCGTCCTTAGGGTGTGAGCTCTCTGGTTCCAGTACTCAGCTGTAGCGCTGGGAGGTAGGGTGTGTTTGCTTAGGGTGCAGGACCAACTAAGCAACTTGCACCCCCTGGACCTCCTGCTCGACACAGACCTTTCCTGGGGAACCTTTTGGTGCCACGGGTCCTTAATGATGAGAGTAGATGGGAGGACCTTTCACACACTGCAGGTACCTCAAGTTGGCCCGCCTGTAGTTGGATTGTATGACTTTAGCTAGGATGAGTTACAGAGTATGCGACGGTGAATATGAAGGTAACACATGGTAAACGAGGTTATCATGGCATGATCATAAAATTGATGCGTAATTAAATGAACAAAGTTTTTAGGAAGCTTTAAAGTAAAATAGTGAATTTCTGATAGGAGTTTGTAGGAGGAGACAAGCTTTTACAAAAGAGGGCAACGGCTTGCCTCCGGATGACGAGGGAGGTAGGGTGCAGAGGCTTAGGGTTTGGAACCAAGCTAAGCTGACTGCACACTCTGGACCTGACCCTCCCGACGCTTAGGTGTCCTTAGTGCTGCTCCTAAGCCCTACAAATCTTTTACACTGTTCTACTAAGCCTAGTATTTACAATAGGGGCACTCAAAGCCCCATGGGTAGCTGCGATGGTTGGTGGGCAACCTTGCTGTATACAACTACTTAGAGGGGTGATGAGTGAGTTATCCCTATTTCCCACCTTGACCGCCCGTCTTGCAAGTGGTCTGAGCAGGGCTGGCGCTGGTCTTGACAGCTTTGATAGAGGTGTCGGTGCTGTCAGGGGGCTGCAGCTAAGGCGCGGCGGGTGCTCTGCGCTGACGCGAGCTTGGCGGAGGTCGACTCGATCCAGCGCAGCCCGGGACAGGTGTTGGGTCTGCTGTGAGTGCTTGGAGCTGCTCCAAGGCTAACATTGCAGCGGTGCGATCTCCGTGGATCCTGAGGACGCTGTAGGGGGTTGGCATCTTAAGGACAAGGTAGCCGTAGTGGGCTACAGCCATGAACTGGTAGAGAGCAGGCCTACCGATGATGGCGTTGAAGGGGAGGCTGACATCGGCGACGTCGAAGAGGATGCTCTCCGTCCTATAGTTGTCAGGTGTCCCGAAGGTCACCCACAAGTGGATGTTGACGTACGGGATGATGCTCCCAGGTCCCACCTTCGAGAATGGGCTCGAGGGGGCAAGCTTGGATACTGGGATCTGCAGCTGCTCGAATGCTGCCCAGCTGAGGAGGTTGAGGCTGGCCCCGCCATCTATCAAGACTTAGGAGTTTGACGTTGGCTATGGTGGGGGCGGCTAGGAGAGGTAGTACCCCTGCCCCGGCCATGTTCTTGGGGCAGTCAGAGCCGTCGAAGATGATCGACGTCTCCTTCCAGTGGTGGTGCTGCACTGAAGTGGGTACGAGGGCTATCGAAGCCACCACATGGCGAAGGGTCTTGACCGCATTCTGGGACGCGGGATCCCAAGACCCTCCAAAGATGATGTGGAGGGTCTGGTGACACTTGTTGTTGCTACTCGCGTCGGAGTCCTCATCTTGGTGCACCACATTGACGGCTCGCTCTTGCTTCTTGTACTCCAGCTCCTCGTTATTGTTGACCTTGGGTTCAACCTTCTGCTTGCCCCCCTGTTGGCAGAAGGGGGTGCCGTTCGGGTGCTACTGCGCCCGTTCTTGATAGCGTTCGGCGCACCTTTTTATCTCTTGGCACTCGCTCGCGGTGTGTTCACAAGTCTTGTTCACTGGGCAGGGCTCGATGTCTTCGTCAACGGCTGGCGGCTGACGAGGACGTTTCTCCGGGTGTGGCGGCTTGCCTCCTCCAGTTGTGGCTACTGCCGCGACAGGGGATCCATGCCGCGGCTTGTTCTGGTCGCCACCCCATTTCTTGTTCTTTTTTTTTCTACTACCAGGGGTAGCGTCTCTTTCTCCGGTCTGGCCAGCCCCGCCCGCTCCGGGGGCGGGCTGAGCGTGCCAGTCGTGGCCTTTTGTCGCTCTGGTACACCGATCGGCGATGGAGAAGAGCTCGAAGACGTCTTGCACATTGTGCATGGCTAGTTTCTCGAGCATCTTGCGGTCTCGCACTCTTTGGCAAAATGCCATTATGACAGAGGCATTTGGGATGTCAGGAATGGAGTTGTGTACCTGGAAGAAACGCTGGATGAATGACTACAACGTCTCCTTGGGTTGCTGTCGCACGGTGTGGAGGTCGAGCTTGGTGTCGGGGCGCATGTAGGAGCTGCCGAAGTTCGCCGTGAACTACCGGCACGGCTCATCCCAAGAGGTTATAGACCCCTTGGGAAGGTTCATTAGCCATGAGCGGGCTAACCCAGTCAGGGCGACTGGGAAGTAGTTTGCCAGGATGGTCTCGTCCGCTCCCGCAGCAAGGAGCGTCGTGATGTAGATCTGCAGGAACTTTGCCGGATTGATGCTTCCGTCGAACCTCTCTGGGATATGTGGTCGAAACTTGTGCGGCCACATCGCGAAGCGGAGGTTCGAAGCCAACACCGCACAACCTCCAACGGGCCTTGTCATAGAGGCATATGGGACAGCATACCCCGTGGGGGTTTGCTGCCTGACGTGCGGCACTTGATGGACCTGTTGTTGTTGCATTGGTTGTGACATGCGCTGCTGCAAGAATACTGGTTGTGCCAAGTACTGTTGCTGCACTCCCTTCTACACGGAGTACTGCAAGGGGTTGACCTGCAGCGCACCTTGGACGGAGGATGCCTCGTGAACAGGGCATTGAGTGCCATATTCGGCGTCGAGGTTGTGCCGCCTCTCTCGCTGTCGCTTGAAGATGACGTGGCCATCCATGTGAGCTTGACGACGGTCAAGCTCGGCCCTGAGGTCCTTCGTGGGGAGCCAGCCAACGCTCGTAGGCTTGGAGGAGCGGGAGTTGCAGGTCAAGATTGTGAGTTTAATGGCGATAATGCGGAGTTCTAGGCCGTGTCTACCGTTAGCTTTGTCTGTGGTGTTATTGAAGTTGCGCTATCCCTTATGCTTAGTTTACTTAGTTGCTTAATTAGCTTATTTCCACTGCATTAGTTGAACTTGTCATTAATCTTCATTAGAGCTTGTATTCGAGAATATTTTGAATTGTGTAATAAAATTTGGTTAATTAATCTTGTTCGGTGGTAATTTTCTGTATACTCTTTTG
Organism: Tuctoria greenei; assembly: GCA_036927565.1. NCBI lineage: Eukaryota > Viridiplantae > Streptophyta > Magnoliopsida > Poales > Poaceae > Tuctoria > Tuctoria greenei. Next base: position 141,970,587 of record JAYESD010000009.1, read on the forward strand.
TGAATGCACTCGTGTATGTGTGTTGAACGTCCTGGGCACACATGCACTGCACTTGGTATCAGAGCTACAGGTTGACCGTAGGACGCATCCTAGATAGAATGGACACTTTAGAGCACATAGAAACACTTAGGAATCGATGTGTTCTTGCTTGGCTTGTTGTTTGCTAGATATATATTGGTTGCCTGTGTGCTTAATAGAGGATTTTGGGTTGTTTTAGCATTGCCATGTCCACCTAGGCTAGTGTGGATAGTTGGTTAGTTTCATATCCCTTGATGCATGCATATAGATTGGAATTCCTTCTATCTTCATTCCTGTCTCTACTTCTGTGGAAGATTGTCACTACAAGAAGATTCATGACCCCGGATGAAGCTACATGGAAGTGTGAAGATGTTATCAAGGGTTTTCTCATATCTTCTTTAACCTATCCGAATCTCGAGGGCGAGATTCATTTTAAGGGGGTAGAATTGTAACACCCTGATTTTTCGAGTTTCGGCAAATTAAAAATTTAATTGGGAATTCAGAGTTACTAATGAGAGGAAATTGTTTTTATAAGTAAAAATATAAAATATATGCATCTCATACTGCATTTTGCATTTTGCATTCATCCTCATGTATTGAAAATTTATTACCAAAATAAATAAGCTAAAAGAAATTTATTTACCAGAGTAAGTACATTAAAATAAAATTAAATTAGCATAACGAATATGGAAGAAAAGAAATAAAAAGAAAAGAAAAAGAACTAAACCGTCTATGCACATGCATTCATATTTAGACGTAAACTGAGTAACTAGATCTATTAAAATCAAAATAGAAATTTTATACAAGAGAAAAGTAATTGGAAAAGAAAATTATAGGAGAAGATGAATAATAATAATAATAAAAGATGGAGCATATATACAAAATATGTGTAGCAAAAGAAGAAAAAGAAAATAATAACGTAAAACATATATTAGGGAATAAATATAAAAATAAAATAAGAAAAAAGAAATATATATATATGAATAATATATAATAATAATGTATAAAAAATGTAAATAATAATATATATAATGATAATATTTATATATGTAAAGAAAAAAATAATATAAATAAAAAAATAAAAATAATATAAAGAATAAATAAATAATATATATATATAAAGAGAATAAAAAAAGAAAAAGAAAAAAAACAGAGCATCACCCGCCGGCTAGGCCGATGGCCCAGCCAGCGCGCGCCAGCCCCGCACCGCACTCCCGCGCGCGAGCGCCCTGACCACGTGCCCTGTGGCCCCGCGCACCCCCGCATGCCTGCGCCGACCGAGTCAGTCGCGCGCCGACCGCGCCAGCCCCGCCAGCCCAGCGACGAGTCGGCCTCTGGCCGATCCCTCCCTGCCCCGAGCCTATAAATACGGCCGTAACCTTCGTAGTTTTCTCCAACGCCAGAGAACAGCGCCGCCACCGTAGAAAAAAAAAGCCCTAGCCGCCGGTAGGAAAAAACAGAGGAGACCAGAGGCGTCGCCAGAGGAAGAAAAAGAGAGGAAAAAAGGGAGGGGGAGAAGAAGAAAAAGAGCAGGGTGCCGTCGTCCGCCGGAGATCGTCGACGTCGTCGTGCCGCCGGAGGACCCTTGCGCCATCTACTTCATCTACGCATCGTCATCATCCTGCGATCTTCGAAGCCGTCGCATCTACGGTAGGATTCATTTTTCTGATGCGAATTTTAGCGACGTATTAGGTCTAATAGACGTAAATTTATTTTAGCTGCATCGTCTTTTTATTTTCAGCAGCATTAATTCTCGTTAAAACCCCCATAAACTCGTATGAACACGTATGAACTAGTTGCATCTAATTAATAAACAACCATAGTTAATTAATAATTGATCTTTGTATGCATGCATACATCGCATGTTGATTAATGTGTGTGCATCATGTTGATTTGTATATGTTTTCTTGTATGTGTGATCGCGAGTAGAGGGAAGTGCTCAAGAAGTCGTGTACGAGGATTTCGAGAACCAAGACTTCAAAGCGCTTGAGCAACCCTATCCGCCGGAGCAAGGCAAGTGTCCTTGAAGCATATTGATCCTGTTTTAAAATAAATGTTTTGTTTGCAAAATTGCATGGTTGTGTTAATTTGATGGGAATCCTATGATAGGGAGTTTACTAGCTTTGTTAAACCACCATTGTCACCTGGGATATATGGTAGAGAGTCGGGATGGGATTTTTACCTTTTTGCTTCGCTTAATTAATTGGGATTGAAGAACAACTACACTACTTAATTTAATTATGCATTAATGAGATTGTGGTTGACATGAACTGGTTTAATTTGATATGGTAATGGGTGATCTAAGAAATCCTGGTATGTGGATGGGTTGGATGTTATGGTGGTTTTGCTTGCTTTAGATCTAAGGACCGATTCGTGGAGCGACCATCCAGGATTTATAGTGCCACCATGAGGCCAAGTATGGGTGCAGCGTAGCTGATTAATTAGGGTTTTGCCAGTGCTATTTAGACCATTAAGGATGCTCGTGGAAGGGGTAGTCGGATTGGGTTTGTTGATGATTGGTGGGACTAACCTGGGATCCGAATGGCTCAAGAGGAGGCCTTTGTTTTAAGATGTGCTCAGTGGGAGACATCGCCACTGGTGAAACCTCAGTGGGGTCTAAATAGGCTAGTAATCCCTTTGTAAAGGCTATTTTGTGATCTCTTGTGCACACACCTAAGGAAGTGTGAGACTGCATAATTGAAATTCTATAGTCTTCGAAAGGTGATGAAATCACAAACACGTGGGTAAAGCGGTACAACCTCTGCAGAGTGTGTCTAAAACTATCATGATAGCCGTGCTCCCGGTTATGAGCAACCTGGACCCTCACATGATTAGAGGGAAATTGGGATTTGGGATGGTTATGGTTTGGTAATGGTTATAGATGGTTATGAATTAATTTCTGGTATTGAATATGGATATTGGTATGTGATGATGGATATAAAATATGGACTGGTACTATGATTTTAATTATGGTTTATGATGGGTTTATTTCACATGCACATAATATATTGATTTTCCAATGTTTTATTGTACTTTTCAGCACTTAGCCTTTATTACATTCGTCATTTGAATCAGCCACATGTCATACTTTCCACACTTGCTGAGTACGACATGTACTCACTCTTGCAATTCCCCCCCCCCCCAATAGTTGCAGGTCAAGATTGTGAGTTTAATGGCGATAATGCGGAGTTCTAGGCCGTGTCTACCGTTAGCTTTGCCTGTGGTGTTATTGGAGCTGCGCTATCTCTTATGCTTAGTTTGCTTAGTTGCTTAGTTAGTTTATTTCCGCTGCATTAGTTGAACTTGTCATTAATCTTCATTAGAGCTTGTATTCGAGAATATTTTGAATTGTGTAATAAAATTTGGTTAATTAATCTTGTCATGTGGTAATTTTCTGTATACTCTTTTGTGAATGCACTCGTGTATGTGTGTTGAACGTCCTGGGCACACATACACTGCACTTGGTTTGTTTTTCAGAACCGGATGTCACAAATTGGTATTAGAGCCACAGGTTGACCGTAGGACGCAGCCTAGATAGAATGGACACTTTAGAGCACATAGAAACACTTAGGAATCAATGTGTTCTTGCTTGGCTTGCTGTTTGCTATATATATATTGGTTGCTTGTGTGCTTAATAGAGGATTTTGGGATGCTTTAGCATTGCCATGTCCACAGAGGCTAGTGTGGCTAGTTGGTTAGTTTCATATCCCTTGAGCTTCAACAAGCGGTCCCTTGAGCTTCAATCTCGTGTATATGTGTTGAATATCCTGGGCACACATATGCGTTCACTTGATTCATTTTCGGAACCGGGTGTCACATGTTCCATCTCACAGACCTTATTCTCAACCACAGTTGCTTTGTCCACAAGCTTCTGGAAGTTGGCATAGTCACAGTTGAACAATTGTACTTGAATTTCATTGTTGAGACCTCTCATGAACAAGTACTGTTTCCGGCTCTCCAAACTAACATCTTCAGGGGCATACCTTGAAAGTTGAGTGAATTTGTTGAGGTATTCACCCACACTCAATCTTCCTTACCTCAAGTTCTCAAATTCTTGCCTCTTCAAGATCATAACTCCTTCTAGCACATAATGAGAACGGAAGCTCTCTTTGAATTCGGTCCAAGTAATTCTCTCTTGGTTCTCATGAGCATTGCATAAGGAATCCCACCAATCTGCAGCTGCTCCAACTAGTCTATGAGAAGCAAAAAGCACTTTATCTCGATCACTGCATTGGACAATAGCTAGCTTCTTTTCCACGGACTTGAGCCAATCATCCGCATTCATAGGGTCAGCAACTTGAGCAAAGGTCGGCGGTCTAATCCCCATGAACTCTCCCAACCAGTTATGAGGAGGTGGGGGTGGCGGTGGAGGCATGTGGGGATGATTGTTGATGTTGTCAGCCTGCAGCTGTCCCATAGTCTGTATCATGGTCTGCATGAGCTGGTTCTGCATAGCAAACAGCTGCTAAATATTGATAGCTCCATGAGCAGGTCCTTGTCCATTGTTGTTCTGAGGTGCTCCATTGTTCTCCTCCTCATCATTAGCATCCCTCTGGTTGCGAGTCCTCACCATCTAAAGAAAAGTGAGAGATAAGAATTTAGAAGACGTCCTGAACTATATGCATCAAGGGATATGAAACTAAACAACTAACTAGCCTAGGTGGACATGGCAATGCTAAAGCATCCCAAAATCCTCTATTAAGCACACAAGCAACTAATATATAGCAAACAGCACACCAAGCAAAAACACATCAATTCTTGAGTGCTCCTATGTGCTCTAAAATGTCCATTCTATTTAGGATGCGTCCTACGGTCAACCTGTGGCACTGATACCAATTTGTGACACCTGGTTCCGAAAAATGAACAAAGTGTAGTATATGTGTGTCCAGGATGTTCAACACACATACGCAAGTGCATCACAAATGATATACAGACAATTACCACGGCTCAAATTATTAAATAAGTACTTTTATTACACAATTTATACTATCCTCGAATACAAGCTCTAATGAATATTAATGACAAGCTCAACTAATGCAGCAGAAATCAACTAATGCAGTGTGGAGCGGTCCCTTGAGCTTCCACGTGCCCTGGGGAGCCCCGGAGCTGCCACACAACGCGAAGGACCGGGGCTAGCCTCCCCAACGAAGACTTGACCTGACGCTGCCACATGCCTCGCAGCTCGCCCCTGAAGGTAAGGTGCGGGAGTTAAAAGCTGGAGCGATCCACTCAGATCAGGCATTGAAGGTCTGCACCCACCTCTGGCGCGCGATGCGGAGCACACCACTGGTCAGAGACCGCTATGACAAATCACATCACAGTGAAGGCGTTGTAGGCCTATCCCACTTAGCCAAGTGGGTAGCTTGCGGCAACAAGACAGACTGGCAAGACACCTCTGCTACCGTCAGCAGTGGCGCATGGGCTACTGACAAGGAAGGTGGCAAGACGGCGAGTCCTCACTGCCACGCTAAGAGAAGCTTATGCAGGAAGCCTTAGATCTTTTAGGATAAGATCGCCCCGGGACCACCAGTCGGGCCCCAGGACCCCACTTGTAAGGCATCCAACCTTGGTTATAAAAGGCCCGGACTACCATCAATACAAGGAACAGACTCAGAATCCCCGATACACACACACTCGCATACACACTCACCAAGAAATACAATCCACCGTGGAGTAGGGTGTTACACTCCTTGCATGCCGAACCACGTATAAACTCCATTGTCTCATACTCTTCCGCTAGAACACTAGTTTGTGGCCTAAGCCCTACCGAACAAGAACCTCCGCGGGCTGCTCCTTAGCAGATCCAGGGGAAGTGTTGCATTGACCCTTTGACATTTGGCGCGCCAGGTAGGGCCTTTTTCCCTCGAAATAGTGGTAGCCCTTTCACCACCATGGTGTTCATTAAGCCTTCAAGTTGTGGTGAAATAAAGACGCAAAAGTTCGACCATCGTGTCGACAAAGACGTGGAGAGGGAGTTCCAAAGGATGGAACGTGTCGTGGAAACTATAACACCCTCATTTTCATGCATCATGCCTTGCATGCACTCATATACATGTTTAACATTGATCCACAACAAGAGGAACGAGTTTAAAATTTGATTTGGAGCATTTAAAACTGATTTGGAACAAAACCGCACTTAAAATGCAGGAAAGTGCGGACTAGTCCGATTTTGCTGAGGACTAGTCCGATTTCTCTGACTAAAAATGGACTTGTCCATTTTTGCTGCGGACTAGTCCGATTTTGGCTCTGGAAACTTTTGTACTTGTCCGATTTTGTGCGGACTAGTCTGATATTCCAAGAATCCTTGAAAATTTGCTAAGTCCTTGGACTTTTCCGGACTAGTCCGGTGTTCCAGCGGACTTGTCCATTTTCCTCTCTGTTTAAAGTCGCACTTGTCCGATTTTCTGCCAGACTTGTCCGATTTTCTCTCTGGATGACTTCGGACTAGTCCGATCCTTTCCGGACTTGTCCGATATTTCGTGACTCCGAGTTGATCTTTTGTTTTATGACTTGTTTCTTGGGTTTAACGTTAAGTGGGCCTAGGGGCATCGTGCCTAACTCTTTTAGAGCTCGTGTGGGACTCTAAACCGGCCTCTACTCACCCCAAAACTCGAAATCCATCTAACCCTAGCTTCCACCTCTATATAAACAGCCCCACCCCTTGGATTGACATCTATTTGCCACTTTTCCACCCACCCAAACCCTAGTTCATGGGGAGCCACCATCAAGGAGGGAGGAGAAGATCCCAAGCAAGAAGAAGAAGAGGAGGAAACGAAAGAGGATCGAGATCTCCACCAAGTTTCGTCCTTCACCACCAATTCATCCCCAAGTTCATCACCAACCCTAGATCATCAAGATCCAAGTGTTACCTCCAAGTTTCTTGATTCATTGGAGTCCTAAACACCTGGTATACCTTCTATTCTCTTTTCCTTACGTGAAGTCAACCCCAGATCTCCAAATTCACGTCGATCTAGAAAACCCTAATCTGCTGATCTCGCGGAGTGCGGACTTGTCCTGTCCGTAGCGGACTAGTCCGGTCTTCCTGGTTAAATTTCATCAAATTGATTCTAAAATTTGATCTAATCGGATCCAAACCTGTATAAACTTTTTAAAATCTATTAGAACTAGTTAGTGATCATTAAAAGCAATCAATTAACAAGTTCTACCTTGCATTTGCATTAATCATGCATGTCATGTCATATTGAGTAATATTTGTGCACTCTTTGATTGTGTTTCTTTTCTTGTATGTTTATTGTGTGGATTAGACGGATTTGCGCTAGAGAATTCCGCGGAGGATCTCCAGTACCAAGAGTTTGAAGGCTTTGATCCTAATCAACAGCAAGAGCAAGGCAAGTGTCCTTGAAGCATATTGATCCTATTTTTTAAAATAAATGTTTTGTTTGCAAAACTGCATGCTTGTGTCAATTTTGATGGGAATCCTATGATAGGAAGTTTACTAGCTTTGTTTAACCACCCTTGTCACCTGGGATATATGGTAGAGAGTCGGGATGAGATTTTTTACCTTTTGCTTCGCTTAATCAACTGGGATGGGAAAACAACACTACACATTTAATTATGTAATAATGATATTCTGGTTAATGTGAACTGGACAATACGGTATGGTAATGGGTGATCTAAGCAAGCCTGGTATGTGGATGGGTTCGATGTTATGGTGGTTTGCTTGCTTTAGATCTAAGGACCGGTTCATGCGAGAATAAGCCAGGACTACAGTGCCACCACGAGGCCAAGTATTGGTGCGGTGTAGCTGATTAATTAGTGCTTTGCTAGTGCTGTTTGGACCATTGTGGATGCTCGGGGAAGGGGTAGTCAGATTGGGTTTGTTGATGATTGGTGGGACTACCCTGGGATCCGAATGGCTCAAGAGGGGGCCCTTGGTTGAAGATGTGCTCAGTTGGAGGCATCGCCACCGGTGAAACCTCAGTGGGGTCAAAATAGACTAGTAATCCTTTTGTAAAGGCTATTGTGTGATCTCTTGGCCACACACCGACGGAAGTGTGAGACGGCATAATAGAGGTTGTAGTCATCGAAAGGTGATGAAATCGCGAACACGTGGGTAAAGTGGTACAAACTCTGCAGAGTCTAATAAAACTTGGTTAATTAATCTTGTTCTTTGGTAATTTTCTGTATACTCTTTTGTGATTGCACTCGTGTATGTGTGATGAACATCCTGGGCACACATATGCGTTAGCTTGATTCATTTTTCCGGAACCGGGCGTCACAGAAACGGTACATCAGGCTGTGAACCTTGACCTCAACAGCGACCACGAGCGTCGCAAAGCACTCCACGTCATTTGTGGAGGATCTTGGGAACCCGATTCCAGGAATGCGGTCAAGATCCTGCGCCGGGCAATGACTTCGTCAGCCTCTACGCACACCCCGGCGCCGCATCACAAATGGATGGAGACGACGATCAGCTTTGATGCCTCTGAATGCCCCGAGAACATTGCGGGGGTCGGGCAGCTTCCCCTCCTTGTCGCCCCCACCATCACCAATGTAAAGTTTTACCACGTCCTGGTAGATGGTGGAGCCGGCCTCAACCTCATCAGTCGTGCGGCCTTCGACAAGCTGAAGATCCTCGTGCCTGAGCATACCCCGACAAGATCATTCTCGGGGGTAGAACCAGAGAGTGTTACCCCGTACGGCTGCATCCACCTTTGGTTGACCCTAGGGACACCCGAGAACTTCAGGACGGACAATATCCTATTCGACGTCGCGGAGGTTAGCCTCCCCTACCAAGCCATTATCGACAGGCCAACCCTGTACCGGTTCATGGCAGTATCCCAATACAGCTATCTCGTCCTCAAGATGCCGACACGTTCCGGTGTCCACAAGATCTGCGGAGACCGTGCTGCTACGGTGACGGTCTTGGAAAAGCTCCGAGCGTCGGCAACGGTCCCAGCACTTGTCCTGAGTGATGCTGAGCCGAGTAAGCCTTTGCCAGACCCACGCGCTCACTGCCGCGCCGCTGCACCACGAGTGCAGCCCTCCGACGACAACGACGTACCAATCAAGACAATTCAGATTGGCTCTGATGCGGCTCAAACGACCTGTATCGTGGGGAGTCTGGACAGCGAGCAAGATCTGCGCTCACTACTTTCCTGTGAGCTAACGTCGACGTCTTTGCCTGGCAACCGTCGTAGATGCCAGGCATCCCCAGGGAAGTGATTGAGCACCGTCAGAAGATCTACCTCGACGCACGGCCGTAGCAACAGAGGCCCTGTAAGCAGTCCATCGAGCGGCAGAACTTCATCCGCGAGGAGATCTAGAAGCTCCTTGATGCTGGCTTCATACGGGAGGTCCACCATCCCAGATGGTTGATCAATCCGGTTGTCGTCCCCAAAGCTGGCGGTAAGCTTCAGATGTGCATTGACTACACCAACCTCAACAAGGCATGTCCTAAAGATCCCTTCCCTCTCCCTAGAATTGATCAAATCGTAGTTCCAACTTAGGGGTGCGATATGCTATGCTTTCTAGATGCATATTCAGGTTTTCACCAAATCCCAATGTCTAGAGAGGATAAAGAACATACCGCATTTATAACTGTAGATGGCCTTTACTGCTACGTCTCCATGCCTTACGATCTTAAGGATTCCCTCCCCACCTTTGTACGAGCCATGCATAAAACATTCGGGGACCTCATTCGGGACCTAATAGAGTAAAAATCCAGTCACATACATCATTACTAGAAAACCTCGCCCTAGTCTTTGATAGATTGCGAACCACACGCACGAAGCTCAATCCCGACAAATGTGTGTTCGGAGTCAAAGCTGGGAAGCTCCTCGGTTTCTTGGTCTCACACCAAGGGATTGAGGCCAACCTAGAAAAGATCATGGCGATGGAGCTGATGCGGCCCCCAGCACGCATCAAGGATGTGCAGAAGCTTGCAAGGTGTTTGGCAGCGCTCAGCCGGTTTATCTCTAGGCTAGCTGAGTGGGCCCTCCCGTTCTTCAAGCTCCTGCACCAGTCCGGATCGTTCGTCTGGACCAAAGAAGCGGAGAAGGCATTCCTCGAGCTAAAGAAGTAGATGACGACGCTGCCAATAATGTTGGCACCGGATCCCAGTGAGTCCCTATACCTCTACATCGCTGCCACAACAGAGGTGGTAAGATTGGTTTTGGTTGCAGAGCAGGCCGGTCACCAGCAGCCCCAACGAAAGGAAGGGACCCCTGCTGTTGACTCTGTGCCCCAGAGCTTGGAGCTTGCAGAGGGCCCCAACGACAGAGAAGCTTCTGGATCCTAGCCCTTAGAGGACGGTCGGGTCCCCCAAGGGGGACCCGGAGAGCAAGGAGCCTCTGGGTCCCAGACCCAGAGGACGTCCGGGTCCCCCAAGGGGGCCCCGGAGACCAAGGAGCCTCTGGGTCCCAGCCCCCAGAGGACGTCCGTGTCCCCCAAGGGGGCCCCGGAGAGCAAGGAGCCTCTGGGTCCTAGCCCCCAAAGGATGATCGGTCCCCCAAGGGGGCCCCGGAGAGCAAGGAGCCTCTGGGTCCCAGCCCCCATAGGATGACTGGGTCCCCCTAGGGGGCCCCGGAGGTCAAGAAGCCTTTGAGCCCTAGCCCTCAAAGGAAGCGCCAGGCCCAGGAGACATGGGGTCGCTTGACCTGGAGCAGAAGGAAGAAGATGCGTTGGATTCCCCAAAAGGGTCCCAGACCATCCAACGCCTGGTCTACTTCATCAGCAAAGTCCTCCATGAGGCAAAGACAAGGTACCTCGAAGTGCACAAGCTGATCTATGCGGTGCTAATCGCATCAAGGAAGCTCCACCATTATTTCCAGGCACACCGAGTATCAGTGGTGACTTCGTTCCCACTAGGAGCAGTGCTGCGCAGCCCAAATGCAACTGGCAATATCGCCAAGTGGGCAGCTGAATTAGCAGAGTTCGAGCTTGATTTCTTGCCATGACATGCGATCAAGAGTCAAGCTCTGGCAGACTTCGTTGCCGAGTGGACCCCTTCACTGAGCAACCCAGGGGGCCGGGAGATCAGTGAGCTGGAGCCCAGGACTCTGGCGCTTACCGGACCTCACTGGACGCTTTTCTTTTACGGATCCTCAAGGAAGCAAGGAGTCGGAGCCGGTGTACTGCTCACCTCGCCAACATGGGAGCGGTCCAAGTACGCATTGCGTCTTGACTTCAAGGCCACCAACAACAAGGCAAAGTATGAAACCCTCATCTTCGGGCTCACAGCTGCGTAGGGTCTCAGTGTCCAGCAGATGCTGGTCAAGGGAGACTCCCAGCTGATCATCAAGAAAGTCCGGGGTGAGTGCTGCTGCATGACCCACAACTCGCGGCATATCTGGTACATGTCAAGAAGCTAGAAGTTGGATTTGAGGACTTGTATCTCTACCATGTGCCGCGCACCGACAACTACATCGTCGATGCCTTGTCAACCATGGCGTCCACAGGAGCCCCCGTTCCAGAGGGGGTCTTTAGCAGAAGGTTGGTGTGGCCGACCGCTAGGCCGGCAGGGCGTAATGAAGAAGGTGAGGCTAGCTCCACAGAGCTGGCAACCACGGCATCCCTGCGACCGTGGGGTCCACCAAGGTTCTTGAGCATCACCAGGGATCCCCAATCACCTGGCACCCAAGATATGGAAGTCCAAGAGAGTCCTGATGCATGGATCACTGAGGTCCAGGACTACCTGAACGACAACCTCCTCCCGGAGGACCCAACATCCGCTGAGAGGATCGCGAGGATGGCAAAATGCTACGTGCTGGTAGAAGGTGATCTTTGTCGACATGGTGCCAACGACGTACTGCTACGATGCATAACTCGACAGGAAGTCTGCGACTTGGTCGCAGAAATCCACGAAGGAGAGTGTGGGAATTACGCGGTCTCCCGCACGCTGGTTGGCAAATTCCACACCAAGAAGTGCAAGGCGTGCCAGTTCCACGCCAAGCAAATTCACACCCCAGCGCAGTCATCGCAGATGATCCCACCCTCCTGTCTTTTCGCGTTCTGGGGGCTAGATATCTTGGGACCCTTCCCCAGGGCAGCCAGAGGGTACTGGTTCCTCTACGTCGCCATAGATAAGTGCACCAAGTGGCCGGAGGTAGCCCAGTGATCAACATAAACAAGGAGTTTGCAGTCAAATTCATCAAATCAATTGTCTGTAGGTTCGGGGTCCCGAACAGGATAATCACCGACAACAGGACCCAGTTCACCAGTGCAGCTTTTCAGGACTACTGGGAAGACCTCGATGTCCAAGTTTGTTATGCATCCGTGGCTCATCCAAAGAGCAACGGACAAGTTGACAGGGCCAACGCTGAGATCCTCAGGGGCCTCAAGACACGCACATATGACAGCTTGGATAAGCATGGTGCCAAGTGGGTCGACAAGCTCCCGAGTGCACTATGGGCAAGCCGGACGTCACCCAGCCGTGCCACAGGAGAAACACCTCAATGTGGCCTAGAGGGGGGTGAATAGGCCTTTTTGAATTTTGTTGGAACCTGCAACACTTAACAACCAGATCAAATCTCAAGATATCGGACTAGTCCGATCAAGTGCGGACTAGTCCGGTGTGTACCATCTAGGTTTACCAAATTTGATCGATTATCTTGATCCTAGGATGTATGCAATGGAAATATACTTGTAATTGAAGTATTACACGATTATGAACTAGGATATACCACAAGTCAATCTTATATTCAATGTTTCAATGTAAAGTAAGCAAGATTGATTGAAACCCTAGATTGATATGATGTATAAGAACGATGAGCGCAAAGCAAGAACACAAGAACTTTTATCCCGTGGTTTGGTTCCCACAGAGGCAACCTACATCCACGTTGAGGAGTCCACAAAAGGTCCGCGTCTTCTCCAACCCTACCCTCGTCGGATCGCCACAGAGGCCAATCCTCTTCACTTATCACAAAGGGTAAATAACTGAATTCAAGGGGCCTTCTCACACGTTTAGGGCTCCCCAAGATTACAATATGAACACCACCAAGAACACACTCGAAAGATTTACAATAAAGCAATGAGAGTGTGTTGAGAAATCAAACCAAGAGCTCAATTGAGTTAAATCGTGTCTCTCCTTTGATCCAAATTGAATCCTCAAGGGATTGATCTTTCTTATGCTAGATTTCGTGGAGATTGGTGTTTTCTAGGCTCTTGGAGGGTGTGACGGTGGTGGGAGTCGAGAGGGATGAAAGTTGGGCCGTGCGCATCTATTTATATGGGGTTTCTAAAAGTGACCGTTAGGGTTTAGAAAGATCGGACTAGTCCGATGTGCCGCGTGTAGTAAACCCTAAGTGTCCCAAAATATCGGACTAGTCCGGCTAGAAGCGGACTTGTCCGATTTTGCTTCTGGAAATCTTCGGACTAGTCCGGTGGATATCGGACTTGTCCGAAAACGTGAAACCTTAAGTGAATTAGGGAAAAGTCCGCACTTGGAGGACTTGTCCAATTTAGGTTAGAGGGTTTTTTGGACTAGTCTGCGCTAATATCAGACTTGTCCGATTTTGTGCAACTTGTGAAGTGTTTGGAGGACTAGTCTGCACTGGGGAGGACTAGTTCGATTCTAGTCAGAGAGATATCGGACTAGTCTGTGGTGATATCGGACTTGTACGATCTTGTGCTAAAAGATATTCGACTAGTCCGGTGTCAGTCGGACTAGTCTGGTCCTGTATAAACTTGTGCAATGTGTGTGATTATTTGTGCTTGAGCTTTGGGGTGTGTTTCCTTAACACAATCCATACACAATGATCTACTACACTTGTTCCTTAAGCTCTTTTCCACATTGCTCCTCATTCTCCCCTCTTTTTGGCACCTTGCTTATTTTCTCATTAGAACCTGTGCTCATCTCAACAAAGTGGTTAGGATCTCATTTGCTTGTCATAAATCATCCAAAACCCACAAGGCATTCCTAGATGCACTTTCAATCTCCCCCTTTTTGGTGATTGATGACAACCAATTGAGATTTCACAAAATATGATAAAAAGTTGAGATTTTCATAAAGTGTGCACATATGAGTTTAATACATATTAAGCAGTGAAAGCATGATCCATGTGTGCACTCTTTATGGTGAGATGCAGAACTAAGTGTATAGAAGCAACAATCATTATGAGAATGACATAATTGACAACCACACATCAACAATAGGCATATATGTCATTCTTATAGCAAAAACACAGATTTCATCAATTTCTTCATAAGCAGTTCAAAACATTGCATCACAGGACCATAAGTATCATAAGAGCATATTAAAAGTTTTACAAACCACAAAATAGAAAAAAGACGTAATAAAGAAGCTCTCCTCACATCCTACAGCTAAAACCTAAGACTCCCCCTCAATCTCTCCCCCTTTGGCATCAAGACACCAAAAAGAAGGAGAGGAGGGACCTAAAGTCTTCAAGCCTTGCTGTCGGTTCTCTCATCATCTTCATCTTCATCTTCTGGATGATGAGGAGGAGGAGGAGGAACGGAGCCACTCGAGTCCCCAATGCCAAAATAGGCAAGCTCGGAGGGAGTCAAGGGCCCAAGCTCGGTGAAATCAGAGTCGAAGTCATCAGAAATTACTGGAGATCCAATGGCCTCAATCCCCAGCTTTTGGCAAATTCGCTTCATGTTCTCCTTGACATATCTCATGTCATCCTTTCTTCTTTTGTTGAGCTTGTGGGCCTTCACCTCAGCGTTTTTGCAGGAGGCAAAGATAGCTGCCAGGTACTTGAAGATGCCACTTGGGGACCCCTTTTGAGGAGGAGCCCTAGTGGCAGGAGCAGTCCTAGCATCGGCACTGCCTCTCGCTGAAGCCTCAGGGCTGGAGGCTGGAGATGGAGCAGCTTGTACACTTGGATTTTGAGGCATCTGGGGCCTCAAGGGAAGGTGCTCCACATCCTTGACAAACTCTATGCCTGTGACCTTCTCAATCATGAACATGAGATGCAGAGCATAGCCACATGACCTGTTTGGTGTGCAGGAGATGTTCACCATATCATTCCAAATATAGTCAAAGACATCAAATCTTCTGTCTTTGCTAATGACCTTCATCAAGGTCCTGACATACCCCTGCACACTCCCAACATCTCCATCCTTGGGAGCAATTGTCTTCCTCAGGACCCTGTTCAACACCACAAAGAAAGGCTTCATATTCTTTGTAGAAGGGGGGTTGAACTTGGAGTTGGGCTCATAGAGGAACTTCATCCTGTCCTTCTCAATGACACCTATGTTGTGGATGATCAAGTTGTCATTGCTTGAGGTGTCAAGGTGTAGCAGTCTTGCAAATTCCTCATAAGTTATGCTGTACTTGGATCCATGAGTCATCCAAGTCACACTTTCTTCTTCGTCACTTGAGAAGTGGCAAGTAGCATAAAACTGGGTGATGATTTCATCATTCCAGTTGTTCCTGAAGGATAAGAGGTCCCACAATCCATTCCTTTCGACTGCCTCCACCACTTCAATAAACGGTGAGCAACCCTTCTTCTCAAAATGTTCCCAATAGATCCATTGGTTGCACACCACGGGTGTCTTCATTGGGAGGTATATAGACTTGTAGAAGTCTGCATGGAAGTTGCTCCAAAACCTCCAATTGGCAGCTTGCTTCGGACAGCTATAACAGTCAACATTTCTGAATTTGGCAGCTTCCTCACTACCCTTCCCGTTGAATCTCTCCTCTGCGGGGTCCCTGGCCCCTTCCCTTGGAGTTGAAAGTTGTAGAGGGCCAATCGGGCCCGTTGCAATTCCCTTGCCATTGCCCTTGGCTTGGCGAGGGCCACCACCAGCTGAAGCCTTGGATGCTGGCTTCTTCACGAGGACTTTCCTTCGAGCCTGGGGAGGAGAGGTAGCTGTCTCGGATGGGCGTTCTTGGCGCTTCTTGCCAAGGCTTGTCGAGGACCGAAGCACGGCTTCATGGTCCATCTCGGCCTCAAAGTCAGAAACTTTGTCGTGAGAGTTTGACATGCCCTGAGAATGGATTGCACAAGGTATTGATGAGTATAGATGACAAGGAATTGCATTGAGGAATTAAGAGGTTAGGGTTGAGTTCAGAAAAATCGGACAAGTCTGGTGTACAGGCACGGACTAGTCCGGGTGACTGGACTTGTCCGTGTATGGACCGGACTAGTCCGGTATTCATCCTCAAGAACCTTAACTATGAGGAAAATGGAGTTGCTCAATGCAAAACTAGGCTAATAGCAATGTAATACATCAAGGACACTTGCATTAGGTGACAAGAGCTAGGCTATTCGATCAACAGTGAAGAAAATGGAGATTTCTAGGGTTTGGGGAAAAATTTACTGAAAAGTCGCTTGAATCTCAGAGAAGAGGGGGTTGAAGGGCGGACAAGTTCGTGGTCTTTAATCCCTAAGTGAAGGAGGTTGATTTCCACCCAAACTTGGAGATTTTTGATGGAGAAATCGTCGAATCGCCTTGGGGAGCTCGAGCGTGGAGAGAGAAAGCTTGAGGCAAGTGTGGGGTGAGGAAGATTAGGGTTTAGCGGCGGCTAGGGTTATGGACACGAAAAATTAGACAAGTCCGAAAATGATCGGACTAGTCCAAACTTTTCCCAGGCTATATCAAACTAGTCCGTGGTCTGTCGTACTAGTCTAGCCTAACTGGCGCTCTGCGGACTAGTTTGCATGGGCGGACTAGTTCGGGTAACCACGGACTAGTCCGTGGTCACCAGGGAAGAAATTCCTAGCCCATTTGTATATATTCGAAGGTACTTATTTAGAAAATAGGGAGGCAAATCAAATCAAATAATATTGATGAATATGATCAGTAAGCATACAACAATCAAGCAATGACCATAATTCACCAAGATCTAGTAATTGACATAGTTTTTCGGAAAAGTTGAGAGAGATGATTTTCACAACACAATCAACGAATTTTGAAGAAGCATTTAGGTATACAAGATTTCAAGTCACACTCCGAGAATCAAGGATATTTAGTTCATTTCGGAGTTCGCAAAAACGTTTTTCATCAAGTGGCTTGGTGAAAATATCGGCTAGTTGTTTTTCGGTGTTGACATGTGAAATGGCTATATCTCCCTTCATTGAATGGTCTCTCAAAAAGTGATGTCGGATGTCTATGTGTTTGGTCCTAGAGTGCTCAACTGGATTATGGACAATCTTAATGGAACTCTCATTGTCACAAAGGAGTGGAATACGGTTCATATTGTAACCGTAATCCCTTAGAGTTTGTCGCATCCAAAGGAGTTGTGCACAACAACTCCCGGCTGCAACATACTCCGCTTCGGCCGTGGATAGGGCAATGGAGTTTTGTTTCTTAGAGGACCAAGAAACTAGGGATCTCTCTAGGAATTGGCATGTACCGGAGGTACTTTTTCTATCTACCTTTCAGCCGGCATAATCTGCATCGGAGTAACCAATGAGATTAAATTTGGAACCTTTGGGGTACCAAAGGCCTAGGTTGGGTGTATGAACTAAATACTGCAAGATTCTCTTAATGGCTATCAAATGACACTATTTTGGGTTGGCTTGAAACCTTGCACACAGGCATACACTCAACATAATGTCTGGCCTAGATGCACATAAGTATAGTAAATATCCAATCATGGAGCGATATACCTTTTGATCGACGTTTGGTCCATCTTCATTGAGATCCAAGTGGCCATTCGTTGCCATGGGATTCTTTATAGGCTTCACCTTGTCCATTCCAAACTTCTTGAGTATGTCTTGAGTGTACTTAGTTTGGTTTATGAACGTCCCTTCCTTTTGTTGTCTCACTTGGAATCCCAAGAAGTACTTTAGCTCTCCCATCATGGACATCTCAAACCTATCTGTCATAATTTTACTAAATTCCTCACAAAAAGATTTTTTAGTTGAACCGAAGATTATATCATCAACATATATTTGATAAACAAAGAGATCATTGTCAAAGTTCTTTGTAAACAATGTATAATCTACTTTACCGATCTTAAAGCCATTTTCAGTTAAGAAATCTCTAAGACACTCATACCAAGCTCTAGGAGCTTGTTTGAGGCCGTAGAGAGCCTTACGCAATTTAAATACGTGGTCGGGGAACTCTTCATCTTCAAATCCGGGGGGTTGCTCCACATACACCTCCTCCTTGATTGGTCCGTTGAGGAAGGCGCTTTTCACATCCATTTGATAAAGCCTGAAATCATGGTGAGTAGCATATGCAAGTAATATTCTAATAGACTCAAGTCTAGCTACGGGAGCAAATGTCTCATCGAAATCCAAACCTTTGACTTGTGAATACCCTTTGGCCACAAGTCATGCCTTGTTACTTGTCACCACACCGTGTTCGTCTTGTTTGTTGCGGAAGACCCATTTGGTGCCGACGATGTTGGATTTGGGTCTTTCGACTAGTTCCCACACCTCGTTTCTTTTGAAATTGTTGAGTTCTTCTTGCATGGCCACTACCCAATCCGGATCCTTCAATGCATCCTCAACCCTGCGTGGTTCCAAAAAGGACACAAACGAGTAATGCTCACAAAAATTAGCTATGTGAGATCTAGTAGTTACTCCCTTTTGGATGTCATCGATGATGTTGTCGATTGGGTGATCCCTTTGGACGCATTGGTGTACTCTTGGGTGTGGTACTTGCTGTCTTGAATCTTCATGATCATCTTCTTCTCCCCCTAAGTGGTTGTCCTCATTGACTTGGTGCGTTTTTGGTTGACATGGATGATATCGTGTTACTGTGGTTTTGCAACATGCTTATGTGAGGTTCTCACGTAAGGTGTTTTGTTCGGAACTAACTTGAGTCAAGTCGAGGACTTGGGATCGTATGGATTGGTTGTTTATTCATGTGCAGGTGTTGCTTGAGTTCAATACATGGCTGGTGATGGGATCCATTGGACTAGTCTCAGGGAGGAGATGAGGTTCCAACAACAAAATTCAGGAGGAATTGTGGTTGAGCTGATCAGGAGGTTGCGCAGCATGATTGAATCAAGAACAATGCATGTGAAGGTATCATGGACGTCATTGAAAGATGTTTGCACGTGTGCAAGGAGTGCATGGACGTGGCTACATGGTTCTGAGACGTGATGAAGAGATGTGGACGTAAAGAGTTGGTCGGAAAGGTCCAACTGACTAGGTTATGGACTCAGGATGCGGCTGAGTCGGGTTTGACTCAAATATGGAAAGACTTGAGTTGGTTATGATAGGATTTCGTGTGGGTCACGAATTTGAGTTGTTTAGGAATGTGGGATATGTTCCTAAGGTGTTTGGAAGTCTTAAGATTGCTTCTATCTGCGTATAGAAGAATCCTAAGCAGTTATGGAAAGTTACGATTCGTGAACAGAGTAGGATTAGGTTCCTGATTTGAGTTGAGTTGGCTTTCGAGCTGGTTATATAAGCAAGGGAGCCCAGAGCTCATGGTGCACGACTTTGTGTCTGTTCCTCTTGTGTTCTATTGAATAAAATTCGTAGTTTGAAGGAACTTTTGTGCCTTGTTCGTCCGACTTGTTCCAGACAAGTTTTACTCGTCGAGTTTCTGGACAGCACTACCTTTTGTCGGTGGTTTTATTATAACTATAGTTTTACAGATCTAATTGACGTGATTCTTTTTGGGTTGTCTTCACAACTTGATTTTCTATCATCTATCAAAATTTCATTGTCATTGGATTTGTAGTCTATGATCTACACGAGTTTCTTTGCAGCATTTCAGAACTGTGTTTTTCGGGTTGGACAGATTGACCTTTGTTTGATCTTTCAATCATAACTTTAGTTTTTCTCGATGGATTTGAGTGATTCTTGTTGTGTTGTCTTCGTGACTTGATTCTCTCTTTCATCTATCACTTTTGTCACGGTGAAACACTTTTAGATTAGTCTCACACATGATTTCTTTAACAGATTGTTTTTCTGTCGAAGGGGTTGGGGTTTAATTGTTTCTGCTGCGTAAGATTTTTAAATCTACCATTCACCCTCCCCCTCTCTGGTAGCTTTTCACGTGCTCTTAGATCCTACAATTTTTATTAGATCCACGGTGCTCTAATCTTTGTGATTTGCGTGTGTTTTTGATTAATCATCATGGAAAAGTACTCTGCCAAACCTTGTGTGTTCGCTGGTATTAATTTTCAGGTTTGGAAGGCACGCATGGAGGCTTTCATCCAGGCACAAGGCTTTGCAATATGGGAGAAGGCAAGCCTTACGAATTGCCATCAAATGATCAAGTTACAGCTACAAATCTGAGAGATGTCGACAACAACAACAAGGCTCGGAACTTGATCATACAAGGATTAACACAAAGCGACTTCGACTGTGTTGCACACCTCCGATCTGCATACGATGTGTGGAAAGCATTTTGTGACTACCACGAAGGATCCAACACGATCAAAGAGGTAAGGCAAGACATGTTCAAGAAAGAATACATGCGCTTCGAGATGCAACCCGGTGAGTCTATTGATGACCTTTTTGCTTGCTTTAATAAGATTCTCAGCAACTTCCGTAGTGTCAATGTTATTTTTTCAGATGTTGAAAATGCTAGGCAATTGCTAAGTGCATTAGATATGTCAATTTGGGAGATGAAAGTCACATCTATTCATGAATCTACTGTCATGAGGTCACTTACTTTAGATGTGCTATATTCCAAGTTAAAAACTCATGAAATTGACATAATCTCACGTAAGAACCCCAACAAGTCTATTGCTTTTGTTTCTCAACGTGACATGCCTAGTTCCGGTCAAACATCATCTTGTGGTACACTTGCTTTGCTGTCCTCTCTAACCCTTGAATAGATTGAGGAGTTTCCAGAGGAGGAGCTAGCGCTCATCTCTACCCGGTTCTCAAAAGCATTGCAAAATATGAGAACTAGAAGGAGAGGAAGCTCCGGACCTCAACGATACTTTGAATGTAGTAAGACGGGACATTTTCGTTCAGATTGCCCTAACCTTTCAGGTCCTACTTCCTAGGATGAAAAGAAAACAAGAACAAAGCACTCCTCTGCAAAAGATATGAAGAAAAAGAAGGGTTTTACAGGACGTCAATTGATGAGAAGTTTTATCTCAGCACTCCAGGAACTTGGCTCAAGCGACGTGGACATTGGAAGTGGTGAAGATGAAGATGATTTGATAAAATTGTGCTTCATGGCGGGCAAGTCAAGATCAAGTATGGAGGAGGCAGAACACAACAGCGACAATGAAGAGGTATGTCCTACTTGCGAAGAAATGTGTGATGCTATTTCTCGTGCCACTGTTATTTTTAAGAAAAAGGACAAAAGCTTAGGGACAATGCTGTTAAAATTGATTCACTAGAATCTGAAATTAATCGTTTGAAATCATTGATTCCTAGTGATGATTCTTGTTCCTCATGTGACTTAATATATGAACAATTGTCCTCCCTAAGAAGTGCACATACCTCCACACTTGATAAACTTGAACTTGAAATTGAAAAGAACAAAAAGCTTGCTACACTTAATATTGGAAACTTAAAAGATGCTTCTTGTTCTACAATTGATTTGCATTGTTCTAGTTGTGATGATCTTGATAAGAAGCTACAAGATGCTATGAATGAAATCTCTATATTGAACAATGTTTTACGTTATCATGAAGTTAAATATTGTTCCAATTGCAAATTAAAAGGAAAAACTTCATGTGAAAATTACCTTGATCTGTCCAATAAACTTGATAACATGCATAAGACATTTGATCGGTTTTGTAACGGGAATAAAAACCTAAACTTGCTGCTGAATTCATCCAAGTCTTGCAATGATAAAACTGGTTTAGGTTTTGATTCTCATGCTCATGCTAAGGCACATCCACCTAAAATTGTAAAGTCATTAGGAAGTAGTTTGATTCAAATAGTTCCTAAACAAAAAGAAGTGGTTTTCAAATCTGCAGGAGTATTGTCTCATTCGGTTTCAAATAAAAATGTTGTTTGCTCATCTAGACATGAACACAAAGTTAAATTTCATTGTACCTACTGTGGTAGAGATGGTCATGTCATAGATTTTTGTTATAGACTAGCTAAACAATAGAAAAGGGAAAGAATGGTTGCTAGATCTCATAACTTTCATGCAAAATTTGCTGTACATATTGAACCTAATGTACAACCTGTTGTTTTGAGTCAAAAACATTCAAAGTTTACCTCCGGACCTTCTGCTTTTACCTCCGGAACTGCTGATTTTTGTGCGACACAAGTAACACCTTATAGGTCAGTAGTTAAGAATAAAAAATCTCAAACTTTGACTCATAAATCTGTTGTTTTGTCTCTGCTTTCACGTGTTTTCCTGCTGCACGTCGCGTGACTCAGTATTGGATTCCTAAATGCCTTTTGACTAACCCCAGTATTGAGTCATCGACGTATTGTGCTTCTATGTAGGTTACACGTTTGAGGAAGGAGAACATTTGGATTGAGGATTCAGTTTGCTCACGCCACATGACCGGTAACAAAGATTGGTTCTCCTCCCTCTCTTTTGTGCCATGTGTAGAGAATGTTACTTTTGCCGATAATTCTTCAACTCCTATAATTGCTAAGGGTTCGATTAGAGTAAGTGATCACTACACTTTGAAGGATGTGGCGCTGGTCAAAAATTTGAAATACAACTTGCTTTCTGTTTTGCAATTGCTAGATGAAAATCTGGAAATTATTTTCAATAAAAACTGCTGCAAAGTTGTAAGTTCAAATAGTGACCTTATTTTTAACATGTCTCGGTTTGGAAGAGTTTTTAAAGCTGATTTTGATATGTCTTCCTCTAAGCATAGGTGTCTAGTTGCTAATGATTCAAAGGACCTATATTTTTGGCATCGTAGACTTGGTCACGTAGGCTTTGATCACCTAACGCGTGTTAGTGCTCTTGATCGCATACGTGGGCTGCCTAAGTTTAAAGGGGACAAAGAAATTGTGTGATCTTCTTGTAGACATGCTAAGATGGTTGCAGGTTCACATACTCCTCTCACAATGATCATGACAACTGAAACATGTCAACTTTTGCATCTTGACACCATAGGACCTTCACGTGTTCAATCCTTCAGAGGTAAATGGTATGTACTTGTGATTGTTGATGATTATTCTAGATACTCTTGGGGTTACTTTATGGCGTCTAAGAATGAAGTTTTTAGTCACTTTAGAACTTTATTTCTTAGATTATCAATTGATTACCCAGGATCTTTAAAAGCAATTAGAAGTGATAATGGAACTGAATTTAAAAATCAATCTTTTGATCACTTTTGTGCTGAAAATAGAATAGATCATCAATTTTCTTCACCATATGTACCTCAACAAAACGGTGTTGTAGAAAGAAAGAACAGAACCTTAGTTGAGATGGCTAGGACTATGCTTGATGAATATCAAACTCCTAGGAAATTTTGGGCTGATGCGTTAGCAACCGCTTGTTATGTCTCAAATCGTGTTTTCTTGCGTGCTAAGCTAGGTAAAACACCATATGAGCTCCGGTTTGGACATAGGACTAGTGTTACACACTTTCGGGTCTTTGGTTGCAAATGCTTTGTTAAGAAACATGGTAATCTTGATAAATTTGAACCTAGATCCATTGATGGCATGTTTCTTGGTTATCCTTCTCATACTAGAGGCTACCGTGTGCTTTTACTTGACACTAACAAAATTATGGAGACTTGTGAAGTGTCTTTTGATGAAGCTAGCCCAGGTACTAGCTCAAACATTGCAGGTCTAGATCCATATCCGCAGGGGGGGGGCATTTTTGTTGAAGATGAGGAAGAATTGGAGCTGCTGCCCGAAAATTCAGCAGCTAAAGACTTTGGTTCAGCTCCGTATGTTAATTCTCAACCAGCACCGACAACCATCAATGCTGATTCAAATCATCCTCAAGTCACAAGCTCATCGATTTGTGATGAACATGAAGAAGAAGAAGCTTGTGAGACATCTGTTCCCCTACGGTTTTACAAAGATCATTCCCCACAACAGATGATTGGAAGCTTGCACGAACGAGTCACAAGGTCCAGGTTTTGCGATCCAAACTCTTACGCTCATTTTATTTTTGTTGCTTCTTTTGAACCCAAAGATATATCACACGCACTCACTAATGAATCTTAGATTATTGCCATGCAAGAAGAGTTAGAAAATTTTGAAAGAAATAATGTTTGGAACTTGTACCTCCACCTCAAGGTCACACTTTAATTGGAACAAAATGGGTATTTAAAAATAAACAAAGTGAGGATGGGGTTGTGGTTAGGAATAAGGCTAGGTTGGTTGCTCAAGGTTTCACTCAAGTTGAAGGTCTAGATTTTGATAAACTTTTGCTCCTGTTGCTAGATTAGAAGCCATAAGAATTTTGTTAGCTTTTGCTGCATCTATTGGTTTTAAGCTATATCAAATGGATGTTAAAAGTGCTTTTCTTAATATCTACATAGATGAGGAGGTTTATGTGAAACAACCACCGGGTTTTGAAAATCCAGATTTTCCTAATCATGTTTACAAACTGTCCAAAGCCCTGTACGGTCTCAAACAAGCCACTAGAGCATGGTATGATAGGTTAAAAACATTCTTACTTGAAAAAGGGTTTACCATGGGCAAGGTTGATAAAACTCTTTTTGTGCTTAAGCATGGCAATGACTCATTATTCGTTCAAGTGTGTGAGGATGATATTATCTTTGGTTGTGCTTCTCATGATATTGTGTCCAAGTTTTCAGCAATGATGAGTTCCGAATTTGAAATGAGTATGATGGGTGAACTCACTTCCTTTTTGGGGCTGCAAATCAAGCAAACAAAGGAGGATACCTTTGTGCATCAAACGAAGTATACAAAAGATCTCCTAAGGCGCTTCAACATGGACAAAAGCAAGCCTCTTCGGACACCAATGGGAACAGCAACAACACTTGGACTTGATGAAGATGGTGAACCCGTGGATCAAAAAGAATATAGAAGCATGATCGGATCACTTTTGTACCTCACGGCATCAAGACCAAACATACAATTCAGCGTATGTCTTTGTGCACGGTTTCAAGCCTCCCCACGTGCTTCACATCGTCAAGCCGTCAAAAGGATTCTCAGGTACTTACATGGAACTCAAGAATTTGGAATTTTTCTTCCTTCTTCCTCAACCATTACTTTGAAAGCTTTTTCGGATGCTGATTTTGGGGGTTGTAGGATTGATAGCAAAAGTACTTCCGGTGCTTGTCACTTTCTTGGTAATTCTCTTGTTGCTTGGTCTTCTAGAAACCAAAATTCAGTTGCACAATCCACAGTCGAATCTGAATATGTAGCTGCTGCTAGTGCTTGCTCACAAATTCTTTGGATTGTTCAAACAATTAAGGACTATGGGGTTGATCTAGAAAGTGTTCCACTGTTTTGTGATAACACTAGTGCCATTTGCATTGCTAAAACCCCGTGCAACATTCTAGAACTAAGCACATTGACATTAGGTATCAATTTCTCCGAGAAAATGTTGAAAAAGGAAACATTGTGCTTCACCATGTAGATACCGAACAACAATTGGCTGACATTTTTACAAAACCTTTGGATTTCACTCGTTTTTGTTAAATTTGTTGTGAAATAGGGGTTATGCATCCTCATGGCTTAAATTGAGGGGAAGTTTTGAAACTTGGGAAGTCTATGTGTGAATCTGAAATTAAAATAATATGAGCATAGTATTTCATACATATATGACTTTGTGATTCCTTTTACATGCTGAAAGTTCTTACTGCATTACTCGTGTTATACATTTTGTAGTTTTTGTCATGTCTAGTAATTGGAATAATTACTTACACTAAAACTGGTCATGGTCGAACTTTCTTGCTGTTTTGAACTTGTTGCATGCTCACAAGTGCTTTTAATCATAAAGAATTAATCAAGTAATCAACTCACATGTTGAGTTTTTATGAACAAATATAAATTGAGAAAAGATCAAGAGAATATGCATGCATCACACTTCTTCTTTTGAGATGGCTTATCATTGCACTTAGATATGAACTTGGAAGAAGTTGTGTATGACTAAAACCATGTCCTTAAGCTTCTGATTGTCAAATGACATAGGCTTGGCTTGGTTGGTTAGAATAAGGCAGATGCGCATATAATCTCTTGCAAATATCATATGATCTAAATTTATGCTTTGAAAAATAATAAAATGCAGCAACTAGTATCATGATTTCAGGTTTTGAAATAGTTAAGTTTGTGAGATCATGACTTACTTAAATTGAAAATTACATTTGATCTCTAGCATGGCTTACACTACTTTATGTATTTCATTGATGTGATAATGCAAGGTACTTGATAGTATGACTTGGATGATCTTTGTTTATATGTATATGTTATAATATGCTCATAACAACTAAAGGGGGAGAGATAATTTGTTTATATGCTCATGACTTGCTGAATACATTGTCAAAGGGGGAGAGATAAGCATGAAGAGAAAGAGAATATGTGCATAAGGAGAGATAATAAAGGGGGGAGATAATATGGGATAATTTTTGGATTTTCTTCTCATTTTACTTTTGATTTACAAAGGGGGAGAAATTGCCTTCAAAACTTTTATGTGAATAAGCCAATGTTCGGATTCTAAATGGTGTTGCCAATGCATTCATCAAGGGGGAGATTGTAAGACCTATGTGTGCTGAATACATTGGCTTGTAGTGAATACACTTGGCTTTGATGATAAAAGTTTTGAATATCACCAAAACACCTTTTTATTAAGATCCGACTAGTTTTGGTTAGCTCCGGTGAGTTTTGTCTTTAGCTCCAGCGTGTTTTTGCTAAGCTCCGAGTTGATTTTTCTAGCTCTGGCTTTTGGGTTTACTAGTTCCGACTAGTTCTGGTTAGCCCCGGCACTAGTTTCTACTAGCTTTTGTTAGCTCCGGGCTCAAGGTCCGGGTTGCTCTGGCGAGGTCCGGAACTTGACCACAATGCTTCTGTTTTTCATATGCAATGTTTCGTACTTGCTTTACATCTCTAGAAAGATTGCTTAGTATTCATTTTCTAAGTATTTGGTGTATTTTTGGTTGACATGGATGATATCATGTTACTGTGGTTTTGCAACATGCTTATGTGAGGTTCTCACGTAAGGTGTTGTGTTCGGAACTAACTTGAGTCAAGTCGAGGACTTGGGCTCGTTTGGATTGGTTGTTTATTCATGTGCAGGTGTTGCTTGAGTTCAAGACATGGCTGGTGATGGGATCCATTGGACTAGTCTCAAGGAGGAGATGAGGTTACAACAACCAAATTAAGGAGGAATTGTGGTTGAGCTGATCAGGAGGTTGCACAGCATGATTTAATCAAGAACAATGCATGTGAAGGTATCGTGGACGTCATTGGAAGATATTTGCACGTGTGCAAGGAGTGCATGGACGTGTCTACATGGTTCCGAGACGTGATGAAGAGATGTGGACGCAAAGAGTTGGCCGGAAAGGTCCAACCGACTAGGTTATGGACTCAGGCTGCGGCTGAGTCGGGTTTGACTCAAATATGGAAAGATTTGAGTTGGTTATGATAGGATTTCGTGTGGGTCACGAATTTGAGTTGTTTAGGAATGTGGGACACGTTCCTAAGGTGTTTTGAAGTCTCAAGATTGCTTCTATCTGCGTATAGAAGAATCCTAAGCAGTTATGGAAAGTTATGATTCGTGAACAGAGTAGGATTAGGTTCCTGATTTGAGTTGAGTTGGCTTTCGAGCTGGTTATATAAGCAAGGAAGCCCAGATCTTGTGGTGCACGACTTTGGGGCTGTTACTCTTGTGTTCTATTGAAAAAAATCCGTAGTTTGAAGGAACATTTGTGCCTTGTTCGTCCGACTTGTTCCAGACAAGTTTTACTCGTCGAGTTTCAGCACTACCTTTCGTCGGTGGTTTTATCATAACTCGTGTTTTACAGATCCAATTGACGTGATTCTTTTTGGGTTGTCTTCAAAACTTGATTTTCTATCATCTGTCAAAATTGCATGGTCATTGGATTTGTGGTCTATGATCTACATGAGTTTCTTTGCAGCATTTCAGAACTGTTTTTTTTCGGGTAGGACAGATTGACCTTTGTTTGATCTTTCGATCATAACTTGAGTTTTTCTCGACGGATTTGAGTGATTATTGTTGTGTTGTCTTCGTGACTTGATTCTCTCTGATATCTATCACTTTTTTCACGGTGAAACACGTTTAGATTAGTCTCACACATGATTTCTTTAACAGATCATTTTTCTGCCGAAGGGGTTGGGGTTTAATTGTTTCCGCTGCGTAAGATTTTTAAATCTACCATTCACCCCCCCCTCTGGTAGCTTTTCACGTGCTCTTCGATCCTACAATTAGTTTCATCGAACACTACGTCACGTGCTACTTCAACAAGTTCGAAGATCTTGTTGAAGACACGATAGGCGTAAGTGTTTGAATCATAACCAAGCAAGAAACCTTCATCGGACTTTGAAGCGAACTTTAAAGTCCTAGGCTTCTTGTTCAAAATATAGCATTTGGAACCGAAAACTCAAAAATATGAAATATTAGTCTTGTTACCGGTGAGTAGCTCATAGGATGTCTTCTTGAGTAGTCGATGAAGATAAATTCGATTTATGGCATGGCAAGCGGTGTTAACTGCTTCCGCCCAAAATCGATCCGAGGTCTTGTATTCATCGAGCATTGTTCTCGCCATCTCTATGAGGGTTTGGTTCTTTCTTTCGGCAACTCCGTTTTGTTGAGGGGAGTAAGGTGCTAAAAACTCATGCTTTATGCCTTGTTCATCTAGGTACTCCTCCACTTGTGTGTTCTTGAACTCCATGCCGTTGTCGCTTCGAATGTTCTTGATTGTCAATGAGAATTTATTTTGAGCTCGCTTGAAGAACTTCTTGAGTGTTCCTTGTGTTTCTGACTTATCATGTAAAAAGAAAACCCAAGTGAAGCGAGAAAAGTCATCAACAATTACTAAACCATATTTGTTACCGCCGATGCTTATGTAGGCAATTGGACCGAATAAATCCATGTGAAGTAGCTCGAGCGGTCTTGTTGTAGTCATGACATTCTTAGCGGGATGAGGTGCTCCAACTTACTTCCCGGCTTGGCATGCGCTACAAGGCCTGTCTTTCTCAAAAACAACATCCTTTAAACCTCGGATGTGATCGCCCTTGAGGAGTTTTTGAAGATTCCTCATACCAACATGCGCTAGCCGTCTATGCCATAACCAACCCATGTTGGTCTTTGCAATCAAGCATGTCTCAAGTTCGGCTTTATCCTTGTTGAAGTCAACAAGATAAAGCTTTCCCTTTAACATACCCTTGAAGGCAATGGAACTATCACTCCTCCTAGAGACGATCACACCCTCGTTAGTGAACAAGTAATTATAACCTTTGTCACATAATTGAGATATGGACAGCAGGTTATAATCTAAGGAATCAACATGTAATACATGATAAAGAGTGTGTTTAGATGATATGGCAATTTTACCAGTACCGAGCACCCTTCCTTGACTATTGTCTCCAAAATAGATGCCCTCTCTTGGATCTTCATTTGCTTCATACTCAAGGAACATTCTTCTTTCTCCGGTCATATGGTTGGTGCAGCCACTGTCTAGCACCCATTTGGATCCACCAAAGGAATAAGCCTGCAAAAACAAATTATGCCTTGGTTTTAGGTACCCAAGCTTGCTTGGGTCCTTTTAGGTTAGTCATAAGGGATTTGGGCACCCACACATGAGACTTGGTGTTCCCATGGTGCGGCCCAACATAATGAGCATAAACTTTGCCAACATTACTTCTCATTAGGACATAAGATGCATCAAAAGTTCCAAATAGCAACTGTTGTTGTTTATAAACAGGACTAGTCTGGGAGATCGGACTTGTCCGGAGGACCAGACTTGTCCGGATCCCGACCGAACTAGTTCGGTGATCATGCATGTTGGAAGCATTAACTTTGAATTTTCCAGTTTGAGAGAGTCTTCCCTTTACAAAGATAATGCTTTCCTTGTTATTCTTATGGCTTCTAGCATTTTGCTTTCCACCATAGCAATACCCAATGCCATATTTAACATTAGGAGGTCTTGTGGACAAGTATGCACTACGTGCATATTTGAACTTCTCCTTGTCAAATATGCCACTTTGGGCAGGATGCTTATCCTTGGTAGAGGTTGACTTGTCTTTCAAACTGGTGTCAACTTTACCACATGAACAAGTAATGATAGTTTCAGTTTTAAGTGGTTGAGAAGATGGGATTGAAGAGGATGAAGGGTCACCTTGCTTGAGTGACTCAACTTGCACTTCAAGGATCTTGTTAACCTTGATATGGTTAGTAAGTTCGTCCTTGATTGTAGCCTTTGAATCGCTTAGCTCCAAGCAAGCTTTCTTGCTTGAAGCTAACTCAAGCTCTAGTGACTTGCTTCGCTCCTTTTCAAGTTCTAGAAGTTTGTCAAGTTCAACATATTCCTCCTTTTGGGAGATAATCATGTCTTCTTGACGATGTATCAACTTCTCCTTCTCAACACGTTGATCAAGAAAAAATTTCATTTTTGTGGCTGTTTTCTTATCTAACCCAATGAGCATATCTTCATTATCACTATTAATTTCACTATCACTGGAATAGGAATGCACGAAAGAGGATTTGATAATTACCTTGCGTTTACCTTCCTTTGCCATGAGGCAAGTTCGTTCCCCTTTCGTGCGCCAATAGTGGGGAAGAGAGTGGGCTCCATGGATGTCTTTTTGATGGCTATGCTAGCCATCTCCTCATCTTCTTTGGATGAGGACTCATCATTTGAGTCCCATTCTTTCCCAAGATGTGCTTGTTCAGCTTGCTTCTTCTTCTTGAAGAACTTCTTGGGTTGAGGCTTCACTTCTTTGGTCTTCTTCTTATTCTCTTCATATGGGTAGTCAATTATAAAGTGGCTATACTCACCACAGTTATAGCATGCCCGCCTCAACTTTGGTTTTGATCTTTCCTTGTACTTTCCTTCACTTTATTTAGCACCTTGTCTCTTCTTCATCATTCTCTTGAATTTCTTCATGAATAGTATCATGTCATCTTCATCCAAGTCACTGCTCTCATCATCACCGTCTTCTTCTAGTTGAGTTTCTCGAGCTTCTTTAGACAAGGGCTTAAGGGGGGACTTTAGAGCGACCCCTTTCTTCTTTGCCGAGGTGAGATCGGCAATTTCCTTAACATGTTTGGCTTGTTTTTCCATCATCTCAAAGTTGATGATTTTCCCAAGTATCTCATCCGGGGTCATCTTCTTGTACCTGGGGCTTTCTCGTATCATCGAGCACAAGGTAACGTTGCGAGGCATGAAGGCTCTAAGAATGAGCTTCACTACCTCGTGGTCGCTCCACTTCTTGCTTCCGTATGCTCGCACCTTGTTGATGAGCGTCTTTAGTCGGTTGCACATGTCTTGTGCCGACTCATCTTCTTCGATGGCGAATCTTCCTAGCTCGCCTTCAATCATCTGGATCTTAGCTTCTCACACATGATGATCGCCTTCATGTGCTTTTTGCAACATATCCCATATCTCCTTCGTGATCTTGAATCCATCCACCTTTGTAAACTCATCCCGACTGAGCGATGAAGTAATGACTGCAGCAGCTTGGGCGTTTCGATGGATCGCTTGCTCTTGGCTAGGTGTGAGCTCCTCATCATCATCAGGTATATCTATTCTTGTGCATACTATGTGCCACAAAATTGGATTGAGAGAAATCAAATGCATTTTCATGTTTTGCCTCCACATTGAGTAGTCATTGCCGTCAAAGTGTGGGGCTTTTCCAAGTGGAATAGATAGATAATGATTATTATTACAATTTAGGTGATCATAATTAAAAGGATATCGAGAGTAGTCGGTGTGACTACTCCCCTTCTTTTTCTTCTCATCTTCGATTTTCACCTTTCCCTTGGAAAGGGTTTTCCTTCTTAGGAGAGCCTTGAGTGCCAGCGTGTCCTCATCGTCATCCTCGAAGTCTTGAATGGCCTCGAGGAGCTTCTCCAATTTTTGGTTCTTGCCTTCATCAACCTTCTCTTGGTTGTTGCTCTTGTGTACGTCCTTCATGTCCGACATGATCTCTTCGAGCGATTAGTCTCCTTCTTGAAGAACCTTGCTCTGATACCAATTGAATGTGGCCTAGAGGGGGGTGAATAGGCCTTTTTGAATTTTGTCGAAACCTGCAACACTTAACAACCAGATCAAATCTCGAGATATCGGACTAGTCTGGTCGAGTGTGGACTAGTCCGGTGTATACCATCTAGGTTTATCAAATTTGATTGATTATCTTGATCCTAGGATGTATGCAACGGAAATATACTTGTAATTGAAGTGTTACACGATTATGAACAAGGATATACCACAAGTCAATCTTATATTCAATGTTTCAACGTAAAGTAA
Source organism: Tuctoria greenei (assembly GCA_036927565.1). Taxonomy (NCBI): domain Eukaryota; kingdom Viridiplantae; phylum Streptophyta; class Magnoliopsida; order Poales; family Poaceae; genus Tuctoria; species Tuctoria greenei. The sequence goes on from JAYESD010000009.1 coordinate 142,002,787, forward strand.
GCAAGATTGATTGAAACCCTAGATTGATATGATGTATAAGAACGATGAGCGCAAAGCAAGAACACAAGCACTTTTATCCCATGGTTTGGTTCCCACAGAGGCAACCTACATCCACGTTGAGGAGTCCACAAAAGGACCGGGTCTTCTCCAACCCTACCCTCGTCGGATCGCCACGGAGGCCAATCCTCTTCACTTATCACAAAGGTTAAATAACCGAATCCAAGGGGCCTTCTCACACGTTGAGGTCTCCCCAAGATTACAATATGAACACCACTAAGAACACACTCGAAAGATTTATAATAAAGCAATAAGAGTGTGTTGAGAAATCAAACCAAGATCTCAATTGAGTGAAATCGTGTCTCTACTTTGATCCAAATTGAATCCTCAAGGGATTAATCTTTCTTACGTTAGATTTCGTGGAGAGAGGTGTTTCCTAGGCTCTTGGAGGGTGTGATAGCGCTGGGAGACGAGAGAGGTGAAAGTTGGGTCGTGCACATCTATTTATATGGGGTTTCTAAAAGTGACCGTTAAGGTTTGGAAAGATCGGACTAGTCCGTGGTGGACACCGGACTAGTCCAGTGTGCCACGTGTAGTAGACCCTAAGTGTCCCAAAATATCGGACTAGTCCGGCTAGAAGCGGACTTGTCCGATTTCGCTTCCGGAAATCTTCGGACTAGTCCGGTGGATATCGGACTTGTCTGGAAACGTGAAACCCTAAGTGAATTGGGGACAAGTCCGCACTTGGAAGACTTGTCCAATTTAGGTCAGAGGGTTTTTTGGACTAGTCTGTGCTAATATTGAACTTGTCCGATTTTGTGCAACTTGTGAAGTAGGACTAGTCCACACTGGGGAGGACTAGTCTGATTCTAGTCAGAGAGATATCGGACTAGTCCGTGGTGATATCGTACTTGTCCGATCTTGTGCAGAAAGATATCGGACTAGTTCGGTGTCAGTCAGACTAGTCCGGTCCTGTATAAACTTGTGCAATGTGTGTGATTATTTGTGCTTGAGCTCTTGGGGTGGGTTTCCTTAACACACTCCATACACAATGATCTACTACACTTGTTCCTTGAGCTTTTTTCCACATTTCTCCTCATTCTCCCTTCTTTTTGGCACCTTGCTTATTTTCTCATTAGAACCTGTGCTCATCTCAACAAAGTGGTTAGGATCTCATTTTCTTGTCATAAATCATCCAAAACCCACAACGGATTCCTAGATGCACTTTCAACACCTTTCTTTCTGGTATATGGGGTCGAGGCCATCCTCCCACCAAAGATTGTTGTGGGCTCGTTCAGAGTCCGAGCGTTCGATGAAGCCTCACAGGACCAGCTCCGATGGGAAGACGTTGACCTCATCGACAAAGAATGGAGGCACGCCACCATCCGAAACGCACGTTACCGACAGGTGCTGAGGCTCTACCAAGAGCGGTTCGTGCGGAGTAGAGAGCTCAAGACAGGTGACCTGGTTCTGCAGTGCATACTCTCTCGAGAAGGGTTGCAAAAACTTTCCCCCAGCTGGGAAGGCCCTTTCCGAGTGATACAAGTATCCCGCCCCGGATGTGTCCGCCTCGCGATGGAAGAAGGAGAGCCCCTCCCCAACCCATGGAACATAGAGCACCTCTGTAAGTTCTATCCCTAAGCTTAAAAGTAGGACAATGTAGGGTGTCATGGTGCCAAGGAACCACATGTAGGACAACCAAGCTCTGGGAGGGACAGGACCAGAGTGTTTAGCCGTTTAGCTTGGTCCTGTACCCTAAGCATGAACTCTCTACCTCCCTTGCTAGCTGGAGTGGGTTGTTGCCTTATTGTAAAGCCAATTCGCTCCTGTGAACACCAATGATAAGAAATTCACTGTCTACCATATACTTTCTCTTATGCTCACTTACGTTACCTGTTAATTTTGTGATCAATCAAACTAGACTCGTCTTCTGTACATTGTCTTTGTGTACTTGGTGAAATCTTTTCTATATCGCCCCTAGTAGAGTCATGCAACCCTGCTACAGGCGGATGTATTTGAGGTACCTACATGGTGTCTTGGAACCTCGCGGCTGCCCTCTTACATGGGGCCCTGTGGTGCTAGATGGTTCCCCGCGAAAGGCCAATGCCAAGCTGGAGGTCCAGAGCGCGCAACATGCTTAGCTTGGTCATGTACTCTAAGCGTGTGCGTTTTGACTCCTAGTGTTGCGACTAAGTACCGAGGGGGCAGGATGCTCACACCGCGAATAAGAAGGAAGTCGGACCCTGAGCGTCAATGCATAGAATTACTCAAATCCCGTGTACCAGCCCAGGACTATAGGACATGACTATAATTAAGGATAGGAAAAGATCACCAGCGAGCAAAACAATATGTGCCTTCGTTAAGTGTGCAGGACAGACAAAGCAGGGTGCAAGGGAGCATCCAGCTCCGGCACCTCCCAAGGGGCCTGACGTCGACGTCCCAGAACGTCAACGACAGCACCAAGCGCGAATTAGTGAGTAAAATCTCCTGCCCCGCACTTGTTGCTAACAGGTTTCTCTTGCTATAGCCTGTACACCAGGAGCCTGCCGTCGACGACTTCACGACGATGGTGACAACGTCAGAGCATCCAGCCCCATCACCTCTGAATGTGGCCTAGAGGGGGGTGAATAGGCCTTTTTGATTTTTAGTTGGAACCTGCAACACTTAGCAACTTGATCAAATATCAGGAAATTTGACTAGTCAGGTAGTGTGTGGACTAGTCCGGGGTGTGCGGACTAGATTGATCAAGTTAGATCAATGATATCAATACAAGCATAGTATGCAGCGGAATATAGTAAGTAATTTGAAGATATTGAGTCAATGAAATTAAGTGTAGCACAAACTAACTTTGGTTTCAATGTTTTAACATAAGATGTGCAAGATCAAGTAAGCCCTAGAATGTGATATGAAAAACTAAGAACAATATTGACACAAGAGTTTATCCCGTGGTTCGGTTCCCACAAAGGCAACCTACGTCCACGTTGAGGAGCCCATGAAAGGACCGGGTCTTCTCCAACCTACCCTCGTCGAATTGCCACAGAGGCCGATTCTCTTCCACTATCACAAAGGGTAAATCACCAAGTTCAAGGGGCCTTCTCACAAGTTGAGGGCTCCCCAAGATTACAAATCAAACACCACCAAGAACACACTCGTAGGATTCACAATAAAACAACAGGAGTGTGTTAGAGAGTCAAACCCAAGAGCTCAAGACGTGAGAATCGCGTCTCTCCTTTGATCTAAAGTTAATCCTCAAGGATTTGATCTTTCTTGCGTTGGATCGTGTGGAGAGATGTGTTTTCTATGCTCTTGGAGGGTGTGACAGCGCTGAGAGTCGAGAGTAGTGAAAGTAGGGCCGTGCAAATCTATTTATATGGAGGTTTCCAAAGGTTACCGTTAGGGTTTCGAGAATCCAAACTAGTCCGTGGTGGAGTCCGGACTAGTCCGGTGTGCGGAGTGTAGGAAACCCTATGTTCTCATAAACATCGTACTTGTCCGGTCGTGGGCGGACTAGCCCGATTTAGGCTCTAGAAGAGTTCGTACTAGTATGGTGATTATTGGACTAGTCCGGCTGTGATGAACCCCTTAGTGAGTTGAGGACAAGTCCGCACTTGGAGGACTTGTCCGATTTTAGTCAGAGAGGTTATCGGACTAGTCCGGATATTATCGGACTTGTCCGATGTTGTGCAACGTTGTGAAGTGTTGAGGACTAGTCCACACTGGGGAGGACTAGTCCGATCTTAGTCAGAAAGATATCGGACTAGTCCGTGGTGATATCAGACTAGTACGGTCTGTGTAAACCTGGACTGTGCAGACAAGTCCGCACTGGGAGGACTTGTCCAATTTTGAACAGAGGAAATATCGGACTAGTCTGGGGTATATCAGACTAGTCCGGTCTTGTGTAAATTTGTGCAGTGAATGAGTTTTCTTGTGCTTGAGATCTTGGGGTGTGTTTCTCCAATACACTCCATACACACTGATCTAATCTATTCATCTCTTGACCTCTTTTCCATATAGATCCTCATTCTCCTTTTTTTGTGCTTTCTTCATAATTTCATTAAAACATGCGCTCATCTCAAGAATTTGGTTAGGATCCCATTTGTTTGTCATAAATCAACCTAAACCCACAAGAGATGCCTCGATGCACTTTCAATCTCCCCCTTTTTGGTGATTGATGACAACCAATTGAGACTTCACAAAATATGATAAAAATACAGAATTTTCATAAAGTGCACATATGAGTTTGGTACAAGTTAAACAATGAAAACATAGGGCATATGTGCACTCTTTATGGTGAGGTGTAAAACTACGTGAGTGTGAGCAATAATCGTGATGAGTGTGAAATGATTGACATGGAAATACTAATATCAAGCATATATGACAATTCCAAAGCAAAATCACAGATTATTTCAAATTATCATCACAAATTTCATAACTAAGCATAAACATAGTCATTCCATCACACCACAATACTAAAGATAGAGATAACCGAATTAAAGTTTTACAACCCAAAAGAGACACAAAAATATACACGAATGAACCTCTCATCTCTCAACCTACAGCTAGGATCTAGTGACTCCCCCTCAATCTCTCCCTCTTTGCCATCAAGACACCAAAAAGAAGAAGAGGAGGGATCTAGTGGCTCATTCCTCACTGTCGGTCCTCTCCTCGTCTTCATCTTCATCTTCATGCTATGTAGGAGGAGGAGGAGCGGATCCACTCGAAGTGCCCCCAATGCCAAAGTAAAGCAAGCTCGGAGGGAGTCAAAAGTCCAAGCTCAGTGAAATCAGAGGCTGAATCTTCAGAGATAACAGGTGATCCAATGGGCTCGATCTCCAGCTTCTGGCAAATATGCTTGACATTTTGCTTTATGTATCTCATGTCATCCTTCCTTTCCTTGTTCAGCTTATGAATTTTCACTTCGGCATTCTTGCATGAGCCAAAGATGGCTGCCAAGTACTTCAAGATTCCACTAGGAGACCCTTTTTGGGGAGGGGCCCTAGTGGTGGGAGCAGTCCTATCATCTCCTCGAGCTCTCCTCGGAGCCTCTTCACTGGACACTAGAGATGGAGCAGCTTGGACAGTGGCTTGGGGAGGCTTCTGGGGCCTCAAAAGAGTGTGCTCCGCATCCTTCACAAACTCGATTCCTGTGACCTTCTCAATCATAAACATCAAGTAGGGGGCATAGCCACAGAATTTGTTCGGTGTGCAAGAGACATTGACCATATCATTCCAGATACAGTCAAAGATAACAAACTTCCGGTTCTTGCTAATCACCTTCATTAGGGTCCTCAAGTACCCTTGCACACTTCCTGCATCTCCATCCTTCGGAGCTATTGTCTTCCTCAACACCCTATTAAGAACCACGAAGAAGGGCTTCATGTTCTTAGTCGAGGATGGGGGGTTGTACTTCAAGCTAGTGTCATAGAGGAAGTCCATCTTATCTTTTCCCAAGACACCAATGTTGTGGATAGTCAGCTCATTATTGCCGGTGTCTTCTAGGTGAAGCAGTCTTGCAAACTCATCATAAGTTATGGTGTACTTGGATCCATGAGTCATCCAAGTCACCCTTTCATCCTCATCACTAGCAAAGAAACATGTGGCATATAACTGAGCAATAATCTCATCATTCTAGTCATATTTGAAGGCAAATAGGTCCTTCAGTCCATGCCTAGCTGTAGCCTCCACAACTTGATCAAAGGCACCACAACTCTTCCTTTTAAAATGATTCCAGTCAATCCACTGGCTGCGGACAATTGGGGTCTTCATGGTGAGGTACACAGAGCTGTAGAAATCTGTGTGAAAGTTGCTCCAAAACCTTGCATCGACTGCCTTCTTGGGTCGGTTGTAGCAATCTACAAATCTGAGCTTGAAATCCATATCGCTTCCCTTGCCGTTGAACTTCTCCTTGGAGGGATCCATGTTCCCCTGCCTTGGAGCTGCCATCTTGAGGGGGCCGATTGGGCCCGAGGCAATTCCCTTTCCCTTGCCCTTAGCTTGGCGAGAAGCCGCCGAGCTAGAGCCAGCTGCATCCTTGGCCTTGGACGCAAGCTTCTTGGCTAGCACTTTGCGTCGCACCTGAGGTGGAGAAGGTGCAGCCTCGGAGGGACGCTCTTGCCTCTTCTTCCCATGGCCCGTCGAGGACCGAAGCAAGGAGTCTTAAGTCCAACTCGACCTCATAATCAGAGATTTCATCATTGGAGCTCGACATTGTCCTGAGAAGGGATTACACAATGATGAAAATTGATGGCAAGGAAGTGCATTGAGTAGTTGGAAATTAGGGTTGAATTCAGTTGAAAATTGGACTTGTCCGGTGTTCAGGTACGGACTAGTCTGGGGTACCGGACTTGTCCGTACAGGGACCGGACTAGTCCGGTATTCATCACTTCAAACCCTAACTATGAGACAAATCGTGTTGCTCAATGCAAAACTAGCTTAACATAGATGTAATACAGCAAGGAAGCATGTATTAGCTGAAAGGAACTAAGCTATTTGATTCAAAACGGAAGGAATCAAAGTTTATAGGGTTTGGGGGGGGGGGGGGGGGGATTTACCAAAATTCTAGGATTCTTGACGAAGGAGGAGTTGAAGGTGCGGACAAGTCCGTGGTCTTCAAACCCCTAGCAATGGAGTTCGATTTCCACCCAAACTCGGAGGGATTTGATGGAGAACGAAAGAAATCGCCTTAGGAGCACTCGAGCGAGGAGATAGAATGTGAGGTGAGTTGTGAGGGTGAGGAGATTAGGTTTTGGCAGCAGCTAGGATTATGGAGTCGAAAAATCGGACTAGTCCTCGGTCTACTGGACTAGTCCAGACTACCGGACACTCTGCGGACTAGTCTGCAGTGTCCGGACTAGTCCGGATAACCACAGACTAGTCCGTGGTCACCAGAACAGATATGATTAGCCCATTCGTATATATTTGAAGTTTCTTTTAAAGAAAAATAGGGGTCAAAACAATCAAGTAATCTTGATGAATATGATTAGTAAGCATACAACAATCAAGCAATGACCATAATTCATCATGATCAAGTAATTGAAATAGTTTTTTTGGAGAAAATTGAGATAGATGATTTTCGCAACACAATCAACATATTTTGAAGAAGCCATACAGGTATGCAAGTTTTCAAGCCACATTCCGAGCATCAAGGATGTTTAGTTCATCTTGGAGCTCGCAAAAACGTTTTTCATCAAGTGGCTTGGTAAATATATCGGCTAGTTGTTTTTCGGTGTTGACGTGGGAAATGGCTATGTTTCCTTTCATTGAGTGATCTCTCAAAAAGTGATGTCGGATGTCAATGTGTTTGGTCCTAGAGTTCTCAACGGTATTATGGGCAATTTTAATGGCACTCTCATTATCACAAAGGAGTTGAATACGACTCATATTGTAACCGTAATCCCTTAGAGTTTGTCGCATCAAAAGGAGTTGTGCACAACAACTCCCGGCTGCAACATACTCCGCTTCAGCCGTGGATAAGGCAATGGAGTTTTGTTTCTTGGAGGACCAAGAAACTAGGGATCTACCTAGAAATTGGCATGTACCAGAGGTACTTTTTCTATCTACTTTGCATCTGGCATAATATGCATCGGAGTATCCAATGAGAATTGAATTTGGAACCTTTAGGATACCAAAGGCCTAGGTTGGGTGTATGAACTAAATACCGCAAGATTCTTTGTGTCAAATGACACTCCTTAGGATTGGTTTGAAATCTTGCACACAAGCACACACTCAACATAATATCAGGCCTAGATGCACATAAGTAAAGTAGAGATCCAATCATGGAGCGATATACCTTTTGATCCACGCTTGGTCCGTCATCATTGAGATCTAAGTGTCCATTTGTTGCCATGGGAGTCTTTATGGGCTTCGCCTTGTCCATTCCAAACTTCATGAGTATGTCTTGAGTATACTTGGTTTGGCTTATGAGCGTCCCCTCCTTTTGTTGCTTCACTTGGAATCCTAAGAAGTATTTTAGATCTCCCATCATAGACATTTCAAACATATCTGTCATAATCTTACTAAATTCTTCATAGAAAGATCTGTTTGTTGAACCAAGATATCATCAACATAAATTTGGCAAACAAAGAGATCATTATCAAAATGCTTTGTGAATATTGCATAATCAGCTTGGCCAACTTTAAAACCATTTTCAATCAAGAAATCTCTAAGGCACTCATACCAAGCTCTAGGAACTTGTTTGAGGCCATAGAGAGCCTTATGCAGTTTAAGCACGTGGTTGGGGAACTCTTGATCTTCGAATCCAGGGGGTTGCTCCACGTACACCTCCTCCTTGATTGGTCCGTTTAGGAAGGCGCCTTTCACATCCATTTGATAGAGCTTGAAATCATGGTGAGTAGCATATGCAAGTAATATTCTAATAGATTCAAGCCTAGCTACGGGAGCAAAGGTTTCGTCGAAATCCAAACATTCGACTTGTGAATACCCTTTGGCCACAAGTCGTTCCTTGTTCCTTGTCACCACCCCGTGTTCATCTTGCTTGTTGCGGAAGACCCATTTGGTGCCGACGACATTGAACTTGGGTCTTTCTACTAGTTCCCACACCTCGTTCCGTTTGAATTTGTTCAATTCTTCTTGTATTGCCACCACCCAATCCGGATCTTTCAATGCATCTTTAATCCCGTGCAGTTCCAAAAAGGATACAAGAGAGTAGTGTTCAAAAAAATTAGCACTTCGAGATCTAGTAGTTACTCCCTTTTGGATGTCTCCGATTATGTTGTTGATGGGGTGATCTCTTTGGACGCTTATAGGATCGAAGAGCACGTGAAAAGATACCAGAGGGGGGTGAATGGTAGATTAAATCTTTTTCAGCAGAAGCCATGAAAACCCCTTGGCAGAAAAACGATCCGTTAATGCAATCGTGTGTGAGACTAATCTAAACATGTTTAACCATGACAAAAGTGATAGATATCAGAGAGAATCAAGTCAAGAATATGACACAACAAGAATCACTCAAATCCATCGAGAAAAACTCAAGTTACGATCGAAAGATTGAACAAAGGTCAATCTGTCCTACCCGAGAAAAACAGTTCTAAAACACTGCAAAGAAACTCGTGTAGATCAAAAACCACATGTCCAATGACCGTGAAAATTTGACATATGATAGATAATCAAGTTTTGAAGACAACCCAAAAAGAATCACGTCAATTGGATCTGTAAAACTCGACTTATGACAAAACCACCAAGAAAAGGTAGTGCTGTGCAGAAAACTCGACGAGAAAAACTTGTCTGAAACAAGTCGGATGAAAAAGGCACAAAAATTCCTTTCAACTACGAATTTTATTCAATAGAACACAAGAGGAACAGTCCCAAAGTCGTGCACCACCAGCTCTGGCCTCCCTTGCTTATATAACCAGCCCTTAGGCCAACCCAAACTCAACTAGGACTCTAATCCTACTCAATTCACGAATCCAAACTTTCCATAACCACTCAAGACTCTTCTATACGCAGATAGAAACAATATTATGACTTCCAAACACCTTAGGAATGTATCCCACATTCCTAAAACAACTCAAATTTGTGACCCACACAAAATACTATCATAACCAACTCAAATCTTTCCATATTTGAGTCAAACACGACTCAACTGCAGCCTGAGTCCATAACCTAGTCGGTTGGACCTTTCCGACCAAATCTTTATGTCCACATCTCTTCATCACGCCTCGGAACCATGTAGCCACGTCCATGCACTTCTTGCACACGTGCAAACATCTTCTGACGACGCCCACGATACCTTCATATGCATTGTTATTGATTCATACATGTTGCGCGACCTCCCGATCAACTCAACGACAATTCCTCCCAAACTTGGTTGTTGGAACCTTATCTCCTCCCTGAGACTAGTCCAGTGGATCCCGTCACCAGCCATGTCTTGAACTCAAGCAACACCTGCACATGAACAAACAACCATTCCGTATGAGCCCAAGTCTGCAACTTGACTCAATTAGTTCCGAACACAACACCTTACTTGAGCACCTCACATAAGCATGTTGCAAAACCACAGTAAAATGATATCATCCATATCAACCAAAACGCATCAAACACTTAGCAAATGAATACTAGACAATCTTTCCAACAATGTAAAGCAAGTTCGAAACTTTCACAGTAAAAGCAGGAACATTGGGATCAAGCTCCAAATCTTGCTAAAGCTAACCGGAGCTTAAGCCGGAGCTTACCAAAGCTAGTACAACCTAGCGCTGGAGCTTACCAAAGCTAGTACAACCTAGCGCCGAAGCTTACCAAAGCTGGTCGGAACTAGTCAACCCAAAAGCCGGAGCTAGAAAAACATGTCGGAGCAAACTATCATAAGTCAGACCTAGCAAAACATATTGGAGCTTAACAAAGACATGTTAGAGCTATCAGAGACATGCCGGAGCTAAAGACAAAGCTCACCGGAGCTACCGAAAAACATGTTGGACTTTGACAAAGCAAGTAGGACCTATTGTCGGACTTTGCAAAAAAAAAAGGGTATTTTGGCAGAATTTCGGAACTTATATCATCAAAGCCAATGTATTCAACACACATAGGTCTCACAATCTCCCCCTTGATGAATGCATTGGCAACACCATATAAAATCCAAACATTGGCTTATTCACATTAAAAGTTTTGAAAACAATTTCTCCCCCTTTGTAAAACATAAATAAAATGAGAAGAAAAACAAATTCTGCCCCTGAGAAGAATCGTGCCAAAACAATTGTGAATATGTGATGTGTAATCAATTTCTCCCCCTTTCATACTTATCTTCTTTAAAAAAATTCACATATTGTCTCTCCCCCTTTGACAATGTATTCAGCAAGGTACAAAAGAGAAATTTTAATTGTTATAAGCATATTATAACATATACATATAAAATAAAGCTCATCCAAGTCATACTATCAAGTAACTTACACTATCACATCAATGAAATACATAAAGTAGTGTAAGCCATGCTAGAGATCAAATGTAATTTCCAATTTAGCAAGTCATGATCTCACAAACTTAACTATTTCAAAAACTGAAAGCATGACACTTGTTGCTGTATTTTATTATTTTGGTATCGTGGACGTCGTCGGAAGATGTTTGCACGTGTGCAAGGAGTGCATGGACATGGTACATTGTTCCGAGGCGTGATGAAGATATGTGGATGTAAAGAATTGGTCGGAAAGGTCCAACCGACTAGTTTATGGACTTAGGCTGCGGCTGAGTCGTGTTTGACTCAAATATGGAAAGATTTGAGTTGGTTATGATAGGATTTCGTGTGGGTCACAAATTTGAGTTGTTTTAGGAATGTGGGATACTTTCCCAAGGTGTTTTTAAGTCTTAAGATTGTTTCTATCTGCGTATAAAAGAGTCTTGTGGAGTTATGGAAAGTTTCGATTCGTGAATTGAGTAGGATTAGAGTCCTAGTTGAGTTTGGGTTGGCCTAAGGGCTGGTTATATAAGCAAGGGAGGCCAGAGCTCGTGGTGCATGACTTTTGGATTGTTCCTCTTGTGTTCTATTGAATACAATTCGTAGTTGAAAGAAACTTTTGTGCCTTTTTCGTCCGACTTGTTCCAGACAAGTTTCTCTCGTCGAGTTTTCTGTACAACACTACCTTTCCTTGGTGGTTTTATCATAACTCGAGTTTTACAGATCCAATTGACGTGATTCTTTTTGGGTTGTCTTAACAACTTGATTATATATAATATGTCAAAATTTCACGGTCATTGGATTTGTGGTTTTTGATCTACACTAGTTTCTTTGCAGTGTTCAGAACTGTTTTTCTCGGGTAGGACAGATTGACCTTTGTTCAATCTTTCGATCGTAACTTGAGTTTTTCTCGACGGATTTGAGTGATTCTTGTTGTGTCACCTTCATAACTTGATTCTCTCTGATATCTATCACTTCTTTCATGGTGGAACATGTTTAGATTAGTCTCAAACTTGATTTCATTAACGGATCGTTTTTCTGCCAAGGAGTTTTCATTGCTTCCTCTGAAAAAGTTTTAATCTACCATTCACCTCCCTCTGGTAGATTTTCACGTGCTCTTCGATCCTACAATCGGTATCAGAGCCACAGTGCTCTAATATTTGTGATTTGCACGTGTTTTAACTAATCATCATAGAGAAATACTCCGCAAAACCTTGTGTCTTTAGTGGTATTGATTTCCAGGTTTGGAAGACACGTATGGAAGCCTTCATCCAGGCTCAAGGCTTCGCAATATGGGAGAAGGTATACAAGCCTTACGAAGTGCCGTCAAACGATCAAGTTACAGCTACAAATTTGAGAGATGTTGACAACAACAACAAGGCTCGAAACTTGATCATACAAGGATTAACTCAAAGCGACTTCGACCGTGTTGCACACCTCCGATCTGCATACGATGTGTGGAAAGCACTTTGTGACTATCATGAAGGATCCAACACGATCAAGGAGGTAAGGCAAGACATGTTCAAGAAAGAATACATGCGCTTCGAGATGCAACCCGGTGAGTCTATTGATGACCTTTTTGCTCGCTTTAATAAAATACTCAACAACTTGTGTAGCCTCAATGTTAATTTTTCAGATGCTGAAAATGCTAGGCAATTGTTAAGTGCATTAGATATGTCAATTTGAAAGATGAAAGTCACATCTATTCGTGAATCTACTATCATGAGTACACTTACTTTAGATGTGCTATATTCCAAGTTAAAAACTCATGAAATTGACATAATATCACGTAAGAACCCCCAACAAGTCTATTGCTTTTGTTTCTCAATGTGATATGCCTAGCTCCGACCAATCTTCATCTTGTGGTACACTTGCTTTGTTGTCCTCTCTAACCCTTGAACAGATTGAGGAGTTTCCAGAGGAGGAGCTAGTACTTCTCTCTACTAGGTTCTTGAAAGCATTGCAAAAAGTGAGAACTAGAAGGAGAGGAAGCTCCGGACCTCAACGACGTTTCGAATGTGGTAAGACGGGACATTTTTATTCAAATTGCCCTAACATTTTAGGTCCTACTTCCCGAGATGAAAAGCAAACAAGGACGAAGCACTCAGGACGTCAATTGGTGTGCAGTTTTATCTCCGCACTTCAAGAACATGGATCAAGCGATGTGGACATTGGAAGTGACGAAGATGAAGATGATTTGGAAAACTTGTGCTTCATGGTGGGCAAGTCAAGATCAAGTATGGAGGAGGCTGAACACAACAGCGATAATGAAGAGGTATGTCCTACTTGCGAAGAAATGTGTGATGCTATTTCTCGTGCCACTGTTATAGTTAAGAAAAAGGACAAACAAGCTTAGGGACAATGCTGTTAAAATTGAGTCACTAGAATCTGAAATTAATCGTTTGAAATCCTTGGTTCCTAGTGATGATTCTTGTTCCTCATGTGATTTAGTATATGAACAATTGTCCTCATTAAGAAGTGCGCACACCTCCACACTTGATAAACTTGAGTCAGAAATTGAAAAGAACAGAGAGCTTGCTGCACTTAATGAGAAAAAGTTGAAAGATGCTAGCTGTTCTACAATTGATTTGCATTGTTCTACTTGTGATGATCTTGATAAGAAACTACAAGATGCTATGAATGAAATTTCTATATTGAACAATGCTTTACGTTCTCATGAAGTTAAATATTGTTCCAATTGCAAATCAAAAAGAAAAACTTCATGTGAAAATTGCCTTGATCTGTCCAATAAACTTGATGACATGCGTAGGACATTAGATCGGCTTTGTAATGGGAATAAGAACCTAAATTTGCTGCTGAATTCTTCCAAGTCTTGCAATAATAAACTGGTTTATGTTTTGATCTTCATGCTCATGCTAAGGCTCATCCACCTAAAATTGTAAAGTCATTAGGAAGTGGTTTGATTCAAACAGTTCCTAAACAAAAAGAAGTGGTTTTCAAATATGCAGGAGTGTTGTCTCATTCGGTTTCAAATAAAAATGTTGCTTGCTCCTCTAGACATGAACACAAAATTAAATTTCATTGTACCTACTGTGGTAGAGATGGTCATGTCATAGATTTTTGTTATAGACTAGCTAAACAACAGAAAAAGGAAAGAATGATTGCTAGATCTCATAACTTTCATGCAAAATTTGCTGCACTTGCTAAACTGAATGATAGGAACATGCAATTTGCTGTAATGACTCGAAAATATGCAAAGTTTGCTCCCAAATCTAATTTTTTTCGTGCTACACATGTAACATCTCGTAGGACAGTAATTGGGTACAAAAATCATCAAGCTTTGACTCATAAACCTGCTGTTCTATCTCAGCTTTCGCGTGTTATTCCTGCTGGACGTCATGTGACTCAGTACTGGATTCCTAAATTCCTTTTGACTAACCCCAGTAATGAGTCATCGACGTATTGTTCTTCTATGTAGGTTACATGCTTGAGGAAGGAGAACATTTGGATTGCGGATTCAGGTTGCTCATGCCACATGACTAGTAATAAAGAATGGTTCTCCTCCCTCTCTTTTGTGTCACATGTAGATAATGTTACTTTTGCTGATAATTCTTTAACTCCTATAATTGCTAAGGGTTCGGTTAGAGTAAATGATCACTACACTTTGAAGAATGTGGCACTTGTTAAAAAATCTGAAATACAACTTGCTTTCTGTTTCACAACTGCTAGATGAAAATCTGGAAATTATTTTCACTAAAAAATGCTGCAAAGTTGTAAATTCAAACAGTGAGCTTATTTTTAACATGTCACGATTTGGAAGAGTCTTTAAAGCTGATTTTGATATGTCTTCTTCTAAGCATAGGTGTCTAGTTGCTAAAGATTCTAAGGACTTATATTTTTGGCATCGTAGACTTGGTCACATAGGCTTTGATCATCTAACATGTGTTAGTGCTCTTGATCGCATACGTGGGCTGCCTAAGCTTAAAAGGGACAAAGAAATTGTGTGCTATTCTTGTAGACATGCTAAGATGGTTGCAGGTTCACATACACCTCTCACAATGATCATGACAACTGAACCGGGTCAACTTTTGCATCATGACACCGTAGGACCGTCACGTGTTCAATCCTTCGGAGGTAAATGGTATGTTCTTGTTTTTTGTTGATGATTATTCTAGATACTCTTGGGTTTAATTTATGGCATCTAAGAATGAAGCTTTTAGTCACTTTAGAACTTTATTTCTTAGATTATCAACTGATCACCCATGATCTTTAAAAGCAATTAGAAGTGATAACGGAACCAAATTTAAAAATCAATCTTTTGATCACTTTTGTGCTAAAAATGAAATAGATCATCAATTTTCTTCACCATATGTACCTCAACAAAACAGTGTTGTAGAAATAAATAACAGAACCTTAGTTGAGATGGCCATGACTATGTTGGATGAATATCAAACTCCTAGGAAATTTTGGGCTGATGCGATTGCAACCGCCTGTTATGTCTCAAATCGTGTTTTCTTGCGCTCTAAGCTAGGTAAAACACCATATGAGCTCCGATTTGGAAATAGGCCTAGTGTTACACATTTTCGGGTCTTTGGTTGCAAATGCCTTGTTAAGAAACATGGTAATCTTGATAAACTTGAACCTAGATCCATTGATGGCATGTTTCTTGGTTATCCATCTCATACTAGAGGCTACCGTGTGCTTTTACTTGACACTAATAAAATTGTGGAAACTTGTGAAGTGTCTTTTGATGAAGCTACCACAGGTACTAGCTCAAACATTGCAGGTCCAGATCCATATCCACAGGGGGAGAGCATTTTCGTTGAAGATGAGGAAGAAGTGGTGCTGCTGCCCGAAAATTTAGCAGCTAATGACATTGTTATAGCTCCTGATTTTAATTCACAACTAGCACCGACGACCACCATTGCTGGTCCAGATCCTCCTCAAGTCACAAGCTCACCGATTTGTGATGAATATGAAGAAGAAGAAGCTTGTGAAGTGTCCACTCCACTCCGGGTTCTCAAAAGTCATCCCCCACAACAAATTATTGGAAGCTTGCACGAACGAGTCACACGGTCCAGGTTTTGCGATCCAAACTCTCATGCTCATTCTGCTTTTGTTGCTTCTTTTGAACCCAAAGATATATCACACGCACTCACTAATGAATCATGGATTATTGCCATGCAAGAAGAGTCAGAAAATTTTGGAAGAAATAATGATCGGAAACTTGTACCTCCACCTCAAGGTCACACTTTAATTGGAAATAAATGGGTGTTTAAAAATAAACAAGGTGAGGATGGGGTTGTGATTAGGAATAAGGATAGGTTGGTTGCTCAAGGTTTCACTCAAGTTGAAGGTCTAGATTTTGATGAAACTTTTGCTCCTGTTGCTAGATTAGAAGCCATAAGAATTTTGTTAGCTTTTGCTACATCTAAAGGTTTTAAGCTATATGAAATGGATGTTAAAAGTGCTTTTCTTAATGGCTACATAGATGAGGAGGTTTATGTCAAACAACCACTGGGTTTTGAAAACCCATATTTTCCTAATCATGTTTACAAACTGTCCAAAGCCTTGTACGGTCTCAAGCATGTTATGATAGGTTAAAAACATTCTTACTTGAAAAGGGGTTTACCATGGGCAAGGTTGATAAAACTCTTTTTGTGCTTAAGCATGGCAATGACTCATTATTCGTTCAAGTGTATGTGGATGATATTATCTTTGGTTGTGCTTCTCATGATCTTGTGTCCAAGTTTTTAGCTATGATGAGTTCAGAATTTGAGATGAGTATGATGGGAGAACTCACGTACTTTTTGGGGCTGCAAATGAAGAAAACCAAGGAGGGTACCTTTGTGCATCAAATGCAGTATACAAAAGACCTCCTAAGGCGCTTCAATATGGACAAAAGCAAGCCTCTTCGGACACCAATGGGAACAGCAACAACACTTGAACTTGATGAAGATGGTGAACCCGTGGATAAAAAAGAATATAGAAGCATGATCGGATCACTTTTGTACCTCACGACATCAAGACCGGACATACAATTCAGCGTATGTCTTTGTGCACGGTTTTAAGCCTCTCCACGTGCTTCACATCGAAGGATTCTCAGGTACTTACATGGAATTCAAGAATTTGGTACTTTTTTCCTTCTTCCTCAACCGTTACTTTGAAAGCTTTTTTGGATGCTGATTTTGGGGGTTGTAGGATTGATAGGAAAAGTACTTCCGGTGCTTGTCATTTTCTTAGTAATTAACTTGTTGCTTGGTCCTCTAGAAAACAAAACTCAGTTGCACAATCCACGGCTGAATCTGAATATGTAGCTGCTGCTAGTGCTTGCTCACAAATTCTTTGGATTGTTCGAACACTTAAGGACTATGGGGTTGATCTAGATAGTGTTCCAATGTTTTGTGATAGCACTAGTGCCATTTGCATTGCTAAAAAAACCCCGTGCAACACTCTATAACTAAGCACATTGACATTAGATATCACTTTCTCCATGATAATGTTGAAAAAGGAAACATTGTACTTCACCATGTAGATACCGAACAACAATTGGCTGACATTTTTACAAAACCTTTGGATTTCACTCGTTTTTGTTACATTCGTAGTGAAATAGGGGTTATGCATCCTCATGGCTTAAATTGAGGGGGAGTTTTCAAACTTGAGAAGTCTATTGTAGGATCGAAGAGCACGTGAAAAGCTACCAGAGAGGGGGGGTGAATGGTAGATTTAAAAATCTTACGCAGCGGAAACAATTAAACCCCAACCCCTTCGGTAGAAAAACGATCTGTTAAAGAAATCGTGTGTGAGACTAATCTAAACATGTTTCACCATGACAAAAGTGATAGATATCAGAGAGAATCAAGTCACGAAGACAACACAACAAGAATCACTCAAATTCGTCTCAAGTTATGATCAAAAGATCAAACAAAGGTCAATCTGCCCTACCCGAGACAAAAAAAAAACAGTTCTAGAATGCTGCAAAGAAACTCGTGTAGATCATAGACAACAAATCCATTGACCGTGAAATTTTGACAGATGATAGATAATCAAGCTGTGAAGACAACCCAAAAATAAACACGTCAATTGGATCTGTAAAACTTGAGTTATGATAAAACCACCGATGAAAGGTAGTGCTGTCCAGAAACTCGACGAGTAAAACTTGTCTGGAACAAGTCGGACGAACAAGGCACAAAAGTTCCTTCAAACTACAAATTTTATTCAATAGAGCACAAGAGGAACAGCCCCAAAGTCGTGCACCACGAGCTCTGGGCTCCCTTGCTTATATACCTAGCTTGAAAGCCAACTCAACTCAAATCAGGAACCTAATCCTACTCTGTTCACGAATTGTAACTTTCCATAACTGCTTAGGATCCTTCTATATGTAGATAGAAGCAATCTTAAGACTTCCAAACACTTTAGGAACATATCCCACATTCCTTAACAACTCAAATTCGTGACCCACACGAAATCCTATCATAACCAACTCAAATCTTTCCATATTTGAGTAAAACCCGACTCAGCTGCAGCCAAAGTCATCAACCGGTACGATCCGATCCTTCCAACCAGATCTTCCCATCCATAAACCATCTTCAGAACCATGCTGTCACATCATGCACTCCTTGCACACGTGCAAACATCTTCCTTCGACGTCCACGATACCTTCACATGCATTGTTCTTGATTCAATCATGCTGCGCAACCTCCTGATCAGCTCAACCACAATTCCTCCTGAATTTGGTTGTTGGAACCTCATCTACTCCCTGAGACCAGTCCAATGGATCCTATCACCAGCCATGTCTTGAACTCAAGCAACACCTGCACATGAATAAACAACCAATCCATACGAGCCCAAGTCCTCGACTTGACTCAAGTTAGTTCCTAACACAACACCTTACGTGAGAACCTCACATAAGCATGTTGCAAAACCACAGTAACACGATATCATCCATGTCAACCAAAAACGCACCAAAGACTTAGAAAATGAATACTAAGAGATGTAAATCAAGTATGAAACATTGCAAATGAAAAATAGAAGCATTGCGGTCAAGTTCCGGACCTTGCCAGAGCAACCTGGACCTTGAGCTGGAGCTAAAAACAAAACTCACTGGAGCTAACCAAAACTAGTCCAACCAAGCTCCCGCCAGAGCTTACAAAACTAGTCGGACCTTGATAAAAGGTGTTTTGGTGATATTCAAAACTTTTATCGTCAAAGCAAGTGTATTCACTACAAGCCAATGTATTCAGCACACATAGGTCTTACAATCTCCCCCTTGATGAATGCATTGGCAACACCATTTAAAATTCGAACATTGGCTTATTCACATAAAAGTTTTGAAGGCAATTTCTCCCCCTTTGTAAATCAAAAGTAAAATAAAAAGAAAATCCAAAAATTAAAATGAGAAGAAAATCCAAAAATTATCCCATATTATTTCTCCTTATGCACATATTCTCTTTCTCTTCATGCTTATCTCTCCCCCTTTGACAATGTATTCAGCAAGTCATGAGCATATAAACAAATTATCTCTCCCCCTTTAGTTGTTATGAGCATATTATATCATATACATATAAACAAAGCTCATCCAAGTCATACTATCAAGTACCTTACATTATCACATCAATGAAATACATAAAGTAGTGTAAGCCATGCTAGAGATCAAATGTAATTTTCAATTTAAGTAAGTCATGATCTCACAAACTTAACTATTTCAAAACCTGAAATCATGACACTAGTTGCTGCATTTTATTATTTTTCAAAGCATAAATTTAGATCATATGATATTTGCAAGAGATTATATGCGCATCTGCCTTATTCTAACCAACCAAGCCAAGCCTATGTCATTTGACAATCAGAAGCTTAAGGACATAGTTTTAGTCATACACAACTTCTTCCAAGTTCATATCTAAGTGCAATGATAAGGCATCTCAAAAGAAGAAGTGTGATGCATGCATATTCTCTTGATCTTTTCTCAATTTATATTTGTTCATAAAAACTCAACATGTGAAATGATTACTTGATTAATTCTTAATGATTAAAAGCACTTGTGAACATGTAACAAGTTCAAAACAGCAAGAAAGTTCGACCATGACTAGTTTTAGTGTAAGTAATTATTCCAATTACTAGACATGGCAAAAACTACAAAATGTATAACATGAGTAATGTAGTAAGAAATCTCAACATGTAAAAGGAATCACAAAGTCATATATGTATAAAATACTATGCTCATATTATTTTAATTTCAGATTCACACATAGACTTCCCAAATTTCAAAACTCCCCCTCAATTTAGGCCATGAGGATGCATAACCCCTATTTCACTACGAATGTAACAAAAATGAGTGAAATCCAAAGGTTTTGTAAAAATGTCAGCCAATTATTGTTCGGTATCTACATGGTGAAGCACAATATTTCCTTTTTCAACATTGTCTCGCAGAAAGTGATACCTAATGTCAATGTGCTTAGTTCTAGAATGTTGCACGGGGTTTTTAGAAATGCAAATGGCACTAGTTTTATCACAGAACAGTGGAACACTATCTAGATCAACCCCATTGTCCTTAAGTGTTTGAACAATCCAAAGAATTTGTGAGCAAGCACTAGCAGCAGCTACATATTCAGATTCGGCTATGGATTGTGTAACTAAATTTTGTTTTCTAGAGGACCAAGCAACAAGAGAATTACCAAGAAAATGACAAGCACCGGAAGTACTTTTCCTATCAATCCTACAACCCCCAAAATCAGCATCCAAAAAAGCTTTCAAAGTAACGATTGAGGAAGAAAGAAGAAAAATTCCAAATTCTTGAGTTCCATGTAAGTACCTGAGAATCCTTTTGACGGTTTGACAATGTGAAGCACGTGGGGAGGCTTGAAACCGTGCACAAAGACATACGCTGAATTGTATGTCTGGTCTTGATGCCATGAGGTACAAAAGTGATCTGATCATGCTTCTATATTCTTTTTGATCTGCGGGTTCACAATCTTCATCAAGTCCAAGTGTTGTTGCTGTTCCTATTGGTGTTCGAAGAGGCTTGCTTTTGTCCATGTTGAAGCGCCTTAGGAGATCTTTTGTATACTTCGTTTGATACACAAATTTGTTTGCTTGATTTGCAGCCCCAAAAAGTAAGTGAGTTCACCCATCATACTCATTTCAAATTCAGAATTCATCATTGCTGAAAACTTAGACACAAGATCATGAGAAGCACAACCAAAGATAATATGATCCACATACACTTGAACGAATAATGAGTCATTGCCATGTTTAAGCACAAAAAGAGTTTTATCAACCTTTCCCATGGTAAACCCCTTTTCAAGTAAGAATGTTTTTAACCTATCATACCATGCTCTAGGGGCTTGTTTGAGACCGTATAAGGCTTTGGACAGTTTGTAAACATGATTAGGAAAATCTGGATTTTCAAAACCCGGTGGTTGTTTGACATAAACCTCCTCATCTATGTAGCCATTAAGAAAAGCACTTTTAACATCCATTTGATATAGCTTAAAACCTTTAGATGCTGCAAAAGCTAACAAAATTCTTATGGCTTCTAATCTAGCAACGGGAGCAAAAGTTTCATCAAAATCTAGACCTTCAACTTGAGTGAAACCTTGAGCAACCAACCTAGCCTTATTCCTAAGCACAACCCCATCCTCACTTTGTTTATTTTTAAATACCCATTTAGTTCCAATTAAAGTGTGACCTTGAGGTGGAGGTACAAGTTTCAAACATTATTTCTTTCAAAATTTTCTAACTCTTCTTGCATGGCAATAATCCAAGATTCATTAGTGAGTGTGTGTGATATATCTTTGGGTTCAAAAGAAGCAACAAAGCAGAATGAGCATGAGAGTTTGGATCGCAAAACCTGGACCGTGTAACTCGTTCGTGCAAGCTTCCAATAATTTATTGTGGAGGATGAATTTTGAGAACCCGGAGGGGAGTGGACACTTCACAAGCTTCTTCTTCTTCTTCATGTTCATCACAAATCGATGAGCTTGTGACTTGAGGAGGATCTGGACCAGCAATGGTGGTTGTCGATACTGACTGTGGATCAATATCAGGACCTTGAACAATATCATTAGCTACTAAATTTTCGGGCAGCAGTTCCACCTCTTCCTCATCTTCAATGAAAATGCTCTCCCCCTGCGGATATGGATCTGGACCTGCAATGTTTGAACTAGTACCTGGGCTAGATTCATCAAAACACACTTCACAAGTCTCCACAATTTTGTTAGTGTCAAGTAAAAGCACACTGTAGCCTCTAGTATGAGATGGATATCCAAGAAACATGCCATCAATGGATCGAGGTTCAAATTTATCAAGATTACCATGTTTCTTAACAAAGCATTTGCAACCAAAGACCCAGAAGTGCGTAACACTAGGCCTATGTCCAAACCAAAGCTCATATGGTGTTTTACCTAGCTCAGCGCGCAAGAAAACACGATTTGAGACATAACAAGCGGTTGCAATCGCATCAGCCCAAAATTTCCTAGGAGTTTGATATTCATCAAGCATAGTCCTAGCCATCTCAACTAAGGTTCTGTTCTTTCTTTCCACATCACCGTTTTGTTGAGGTACATATGGTGAAGAAAATTGATGATCTATTCCATTTTCAGCACAAAAGTGATCAAAAGATTGATTTTTAAATTCAGTTCCGTTATCACATCTAATTGCCTTTAAAGATCCTGGGTGATCAATTGATAATCTAATAAATAAAGTCCTAAAGTGACTAAAAGCTTCATTCTTAGACGCCATAAAGTAAACCCAAGAGTATCTAGAATAATCATCAACAATAACAAGAACATGCCATTTACCTCCAAAGGATTGAACACGTGGAGGTCCTATGGTGTCAAGGTGCAAAAGTTGACCCGGTTCACTTGCCATGATCATTGTGAGTGGAGTATGTGAACCTGCAACCATCTTAGCATGTCTACAAGAAGAGCACACAATTTGTTTGTCCCCTTTAAGCTTAGGCAGTCCACGTATGGGATCAAGAGCACTAACACGTGTTAGATGATCAAAGCCTATGTGACCAAGTCTACAATGCCAAAAATATAAGTCATTTGAATCATTAGCAACTAGACACCTATGCTTAGAGAAAGATATATCAAAATCAGCTTTAAAAACTCTTCCAAACCATGACATGTTAAAAATAAGCTCACTATTTGAACCTACAACTTTGAAGCAGTTTTTATTGAAAATAATTTCCAGATTTTCATTTAGAAATTGTGAAACAGGGCAGTTTGCTTAATTAGTTGATTTCCGCTGCATTAGTTGAGCTTGTCATTAATATTCATTAGAGCTTGTATTCGAGGATAGTATAAATTGTGTAATAAAAGTACTTATTTAATAATTTGAGCCGTGGTAATTGTCTGTATATCGTTTGTGATGCACTTGCGTATGTGTGTTGAACATCCTGGACACACATATACTACACTTGGTTCATTTTTCGGAACCAGGTGTCACAAATTGGTATCAGTGCCACAGGTTGACCGTAGGACGCATCCTAAATAGAATGGACACTTTAGAGCACATAGGAGCACTCAGGAATTGATGTGTTTTTGCTTGGTGTGCTTTTTGCTATATATTAGTTGCTTGTGTGCTTAATAGAGGATTTTGGGATGCTTTAGCATTGCCATGTCCACCTAGGCTAGTTAGTTGTTTAGTTTCATATCCCTTGATGCATATAGTTCGGGACGTCTTCTAAATTCTTATCTCTCACTTTTCTTTAGATGGTGAGGACTCGCAACCAGAGGGATGCTAATGATGAGGAGGAGAACAATGGAGCACCTCAGAACAACAATGGACAAGGACCTGCTCATGGAGCTATCAATATTTAGCAGCTGTTTGCTATGCAGAACCAGCTCATGCAGACCATGATACAGACTATGGGACAGCTGCAGGCTGACAACATCAACAATCATCCCCACATGCCTTCACTGCCACCCCCACCTCCTCATAACTGGTTGGGAGAGTTCATGGGGATTAGACCGCCGACCTTTGCTCAAGTTGCTGACCCTATGAATGCGGATGATTGGCTGAAGTCCGTGGAAAAGAAGCTAGCTATTGTCCAATGCAGTGATCGAGATAAAGTGCTTTTTGCTTCTCATAGACTAGTTGGAGCAGCTGCAGATTGGTGGGATTCCTTATGCAATGCTCATGAGAACCAAGAGAGAATTACTTGGGCCGAATTCAAAGAGAGCTTCCGTTCTCATTATGTGCCAGAAGGAGTTATGATCTTGAAGAGGCAAGAATTTGAGAACTTGAGGTAAGGAAGATTGAGTGTGGGTGAATACCTCAACAAATTCACTCAACTTTCAAGGTATGCCCCTGAAGATGTTAGTCTGGAGAGCCGGAAACAGTACTTGTTCATGAGAGGTCTCAACAATGAAATTCAAGTACAATTGTTCAACTGTGACTATGCCAACTTCCAGAAGCTTGTGGACAAAGCAACTGTGGTTGAGAATAAGGTCTGTGAGATGGAACATGTGACACCCGGTTCCGAAAATGAATCAAGTGAACGCATATGTGTGCCCAGGATATTCAACACATATACACGAGTGCATTCACAAAAGAGTATACAGAAAATTACCACATAACAAGATTAATTAACCAAATTTTATTGCACAAACCATATTATCCTCAAATACATGTTCTAATGAATATTAATGACAAGTTCAACTAATGCAGCTGAAGTAAATTAAATAAGCAAACTAAACAGCTAGACAACATAAGCGATAGGGTATAGCGCAGCTCCAAAACACCACAGGCAAAGCTGACGGTAGACACGGCCTAGAACTCTGCATTATCGCCATTAAACTCCCAATCCTGACATGCAACTGTTGGGGGGATTGCAAGAGTGAGTACATGTCGTACTCAGCAAGTGTGGAAAGTATGACATGTGGCTGATTCAAATGACAAATATAATAATGGTTGAGTGCTGAAAAGTACATTAAAACATTTGAAAAGCAATATATATTATATGTATGTGAAATAAACCCATCATAAACCATAATTAAAATCATAGTACCAGTCTGTATTCCATATCCATCATCATATACCAATATCCATATTTAATACCAGAATTCAGTTCATAACCATCCATAACCATAATACCAACCATAACCATTCCAAATTTCCAATTTTCCTCTAATCATGTGAGGGTCCAGATTGCTCATAACCGGGAGCACGGCTATCATCATAGTTTTAGACACACTCTGCAAAGGTTGTACCGCTTTACCCACGTATTTGTGATTTCATCACCTTTCGATGACTATAGAATCTCAATTACGTCGTCTCACACTTCTGTAGGTGTGTGGCCAAGAGATCACAAAATAGCCTTTACAAAGGGATTACTAGCCTATTTAGACCCCACTGAGGTTTCACCAGTGGCGATGTCTCCAACTGAGCACATCTTCAACCAAGGGCCCCCTCTTGAGCCATTTGGATCCCAGGGTAGTCCCGCCAATCATCAACAAACCGATTCCGACTACCCCTTCCCCGAGCATCCTTAATGGTCCAAATAGCACTGGCAAAGCCCTAATTAATCATCTACACCGCACCCATACTTGGCCTCGTGGTTGCACTGTAAATCCTGGATGATCGCTCCACGAACCGGTCCTTAGATCTAAAGCAAGCAAAACCACCATAACATCCAACCCATCCACATACCAGACTTGCTTAGATCACCCATTACCATATCATATTAACCAGTTCATGTTAACCATAATCTCATCCATGCATAATTAAATTGAGTGGTATAGTTGTTTTCCCATCCCAGTTGATTAAGCGAAGCAAAAAGGTAAAAAGCCCTTCCCGACTCTCTACCATCTATTCCAGGTGACAAGGGTGGTCAAACAACGCTAGTAAACTTCCTACAATAGGATTCCCATCAAATTGACACAAGCATACAGTTTTGCAAACAAAACATTTATTTCAAAAGAGGATCAATATGCTTCAAGGACACTTTCCTTGCTCTTGGGACTGGTTCGGGTCAAAGCCTTCAAACTCTTGGTACTGTACATCCTCCGTGGCACTTTCTAGCGCAAATCTGTCTAATCCACACAATAAACATACAAGACAAGAAACACAATCAAAGAGTGCACAAATATTACTCAATATGACATGACATGCATGATTGATGCAAATGCAAGGTAGAACTTGTTAATAGATTGCTTTCAATGATCACTAACTAGTTCTAATAGATTTTAACAAGTTTATACAGGTTTGGATGTGATTAGATCTAATTTTAGAATTAGTTCAACACAATTTACCTAGGAAAATCGGACTAGTCTGCAGAAGGCCGGACTAGTCCGCACTTCGCAGAACTAGCGAACTAGGGTTTTCTAGATCGACGTAAATTTGGGAAAATGGGGTTGGCTTCACGTAAAAAAAAAGAGAATAGAAGGTATACCAGGTTTTTAGAACTCCAATGAATCAAGAAACTTGGAGGTAACACTTGGATCTTGATGATCTAGGGTTGATGATGAACTTGGAGATGAATTGGTGATGAAGAAATGAAACTTGATGGAGATCTTGATCCTCTTTCGTTTCCTCCTCTTATTCTTCTTGCTTGGGATCTCCTCCTCCCTCCTTGGTGGTGGCTCTCCACGAACTAGGGTTTGGGTGGGGTGGAAAAGTGGCAAATAGATGTCAAGCCAAGGGGTGGGGTTGTTTATATAGAGGTGGAGGCTAGGGTTAGATGGGTTTCGAGTTTGGGATGAGTAGAGGCTGGTTTAGAGTCCCACATGGGCTCTAAAAGAGTTAGGCACGACGTCCCTAGGCCCACTTAACATGAAACCCAAGAAACAAGTCGTAAAACAAGAGATCAATTTGGGGTCGCGAAATATCGGACAAGTCCGAAAAGGATCGGACTAGTCCAAAAATGTCCAGAGAGAAAATCATACAAGTCTGGCCTAAAATAGGACAAGTCCGACTTTAGTCAGAGAGGAAAACGGACAAGTCCACTGGAACACCAGACTAGTCTGGAAAAGTCCAGGGACTTAGCAAATTTTCAAGGATTCTTGGAATATTGGACTAGTCCGCACAAAATCGAACAAGTCTGAAAGTTTCCAGAGGCAAAATCAGACTAGTCCGCAGCAAAAACAGACAAGTCCGTTTTTAGTCAGAGAGAAATCGGACTAGTCCAAACCAAAATCGGACTAGTCCGCACTTTTCAGCATTTTAAGTGCGGTTTTGTTCCAAATCTATTTTAAATGTTCCAAATCGATTTTAAACTCGTTCCTCTTGATGTGCATTAATGGTAAACATGTATATGAATGTATGTAGGACATGATGCATGAAAATGAGGGTGTTACAAACCTACCCCCCTTAAAATGAATCTCGCCCTCGAGATTCGACGCGGAAGAGAAGAGATAGGGAAATTCCTTCTTGAGATCATCCTCCAATTCCCATGTTGCTTCTTTTTCTGTGTGGTGCTTACATTGGACCTTACACCATCTAATAACCTTGTTCCTTGTGACTCTCTCCTTGGTTTCCAAGATTTTGATCGGTTGTTCGGCATAAGTCAAATCTGCCTCTAATTCCAATCCTTCCATTGGCACTTGTTCTTCCGGTACTCTCAAGCACTTCTTGAGATGGGAAACATGAAACACATCATGGACATCTGAAAGATGAGTTGGCATCTCCAACTTATACGCTACTTCTCCCCTTCTGTCCAAAATCTTGAATGGTCCAATGTACCAAGGTGTTAGCTTGCCTCTTATCTAAAACCTCTTATGACCTCTCATTGGTGACACCTTGAGGTAAACAAAATCTCCCACTTCAAAGACTAATTTCCTTCTCCTATTGTCCGCATAGCGTTTTTGTCTTGATTGGGCAGCCCTCAAGTTTTCACGAATTATTTGGACTTGCTTCTCAGCTTCTTGCAACACATCCGGACCAAATACTTGAGTTTCTCCTGCCTCATTCCAAATAAAGGTGTCCTACACTTCCTTCCATAAAGCGCTTCATATGGTGACATCTTCAAACTTGCTTGGTAGCTATTGTTGTTTGAAAATTCTGCATATGGCAAGCTTTTGTCCCAACTTTTCCCATGC
The DNA here is from genome assembly GCA_036927565.1 of Tuctoria greenei. NCBI lineage: Eukaryota > Viridiplantae > Streptophyta > Magnoliopsida > Poales > Poaceae > Tuctoria > Tuctoria greenei. The sequence continues at coordinate 142,030,690 of JAYESD010000009.1, forward strand.
TTTAAAGCACACGCTCTTAACATGTCCTCTCGGTTTGTCCATCCGTTTGAGGGTGATACGCTGAAATAAAATTCAACCTCGTTCCCAAAGATTCATGCAATTTCTGCCAAAATCTGGAAGTGAATTATGAACCTCTATCCGAGACTATCTTTTTTGGAACTCCATGCAAACATACTATTCTTCCCATGTACAGTTCTTCCAATTTATCTCCATTATAGGTGGTATTGACGGGAATAAAGTGGGCTGATTTAGTTAACCGATCCACAATTAGCCAAATTGAGTCGTAACCAGACTGAGTACGTGGTAAACCAACTATGAAGTCCATACCGATTTCTTCCCACTTCCATTCCAGAATCTTTAATGGTTGTCATAGCCCAGCTAGCCTTTGATGTTCCGGCTTGACTCGTTGACACACATCACACAACGCTACATATTCTGCTATGTCCTTCTTCATGCTAGCCCACCAATAACACGTCTTCAAGTCTTTGTACTTCTTTGTGCAACCAGGATGAATTGAGTAAGGTGAGTCATGTGCCTCTTTTATTATTCTCTCCTGAATATGCTTCACATTAGGCACAACAATCCTCTTACCAAGCAATAGGGTGCCATGTTCATCCTCATCAAATCTGAATTCTCTCCCCTCTTGGGTCCTTTCCTTGATTTCCCGGATTTCCTCATCCTTGGTCTGTTCCTATCGAATTTCTTGCTCCAAGGTTGGGTTTAACTCCATTATTCCCATCTCATTAACAAATCTGAGGTTCAACCGTTCGAACTCCTTACATAACTCGGATGGCAACTTTCGAACTGTGAGTTGATGACTTACTCCTTTTATACTCAAAGCGTCGGCCACTACATTGGCTTTTCCCGGATGATAGTTGATCCTCAAATCATAATCTTTGATGAGCTCCAACCATCTTCGTTGCCTCAAGTTCAGATCCGTTTGTGTGAAAATATACTTCAAACTCTTATGATCCGTATAAATTTCACACCTATGTCCAGGTATATAGTGTCTCCAAATCTTCAATGCATGTACCACGGCTGCAAGTTCCAAATCATGCATTGGGTAATTCTGCTCATGTTTCTTCAATTATCTCGATGCATAGGTTGCCACTTGACCTTCTTGCATCAATACACATCCAAGTCCCTGTCTCGATGCGTCGCAATAAATATTAAAACTCTTGCTTACATCCGGCAATACCAAAACTGGGGTTGTTGTCAACCTCTTCTTCAACTCCTCAAAACTATTTTGACAAGCTTGAGTCCATTGGAAAGCCTTTCCCTTCATTAGCAATTTTGTCATTGGCTTTGCTATCTTGGAAAAGTCCTTGATGAATCGATGGTAATATCCAGCCATTCCAAGAAAACTCCTTATTTCCTTTACATTTTGCAGTGGGTCCCACTTCAACACGTCTCTCACTTTTCCGGGGTCAACCGATACTCCTCCTCCTGAGATGATATGACCCAAAAATGACACCTCTCTCAACCAAACTGACACTTGTTGAACTTGGCATACAATTGATGCTCCCTCAATTTTTGCAATGTATGCCTCAAGTGTTCTTCATGTTCCTTCTCATCCTTCGAGTAGATCATAATGTCATCAATAAACACCACAACGAACCTATCCAAGTACTCCATGAATACCTTATTCATGAGATACATAAAGTATGCAGGTGCATTGGTCAATCCAAAGGACATCACGGTGTACTCATAAGATCCATATCGCGTCCTAAAAGCTGTCTTGGGTATGTCTGATGGTCTAATCTTCATTTGAAAGTATCCCGATCTCAAATCAATCTTAGAGAAGACACAAGCACCCTTCATCTGATCAAACAAGTCTTCTATGCGTGGCAAGGTGTACTTGTTCTTGATTGTTACCTTGTTCAGAGCTCGGTAATCCACACACATCCTTTGGGTTCCATCCTTCTTGTCCACAAACAGAATGGGCGCTCCCCAAGGTGAAGAACTAGGGCGAATAAAACCTTTATCTAGTTGCTCTTGAATCTACTTCTTGAGCTCCGCTAATTCTATAGGAGGCATCCTATACGACCTCTTAGCTATAGGTGCAGTTCCAGGTATTAAATCAATAACAAACTCAATGTCTTGATCAGGTGACATACCTGGCAACTCATTTGGAAAAACATCCAAAAATTCACACACCACCGGAATCTCCTCAATTGCGGTAATGTCCATATGATTCAGCTCCAATTGCTTCTTCTCCTTCAATTTCAGGGGGTTCTAAAAATTGAAGAGTCCTAACCTCCTCCATTGGCTCATCTTGGATGGGAGATTCCAGATGTGTTCTTTGAACGCAGAATAGGCATGGAGAAATTTCTCCCTCTAAGATTGATATTGAGGCTTCCTTCCAAAGGAACTTCCATGAGAAATTTCTCTATGGGAATCCCTATCATGATGTCGAAATCTTTGAGTTCAAACACGTGAAAGTCTAGGAGAGCCTCAACATCTTTGTGTCTAACAGACACTTGTTGCAGAACCCCATATCCTTCAAGAATGGTTCCAAATGAATCTCGGAAGGATTTGCGTGTTGGTGCCAATGGCACATCGCCAAGAATGGCGAGAGCACAAGAATCAGAAATGAGATTTGCTCCAACAGTAGGGTTGTATAGGATTCTCATTGGTGTCCCTCTAATAGAACATAAAATGGTATCCAAAGGTGAGGTCATCCAAAGAATTTCGAGTGAATTCTCGACTTAAGTTGTCCACTCTCTGCTTAGGATAGAGGTCAACTCCTTGACCGTCTGATGGACGAACACCCCGTCAGGTGGTTCAGGTGGAGTTGGTGGCAATGAAGGTTTCCTTTAGCAACAAGACTTCGAGGTATTTGCATAGTCTTCAAAAAGCTCTTCCTCGAAGTAAAATGGAAACTGCGAGGGTTGAATTTCTTCTACCTTCGTAGTTTCAGGTTCGTGAGAGGATTTCTCTGGCAAGGCTTGGGGTAAACAAGAAATGGGTTCATCCTTGTCCAAGAGTGTATCCTCCGTTCTTGACACAACTTCCTCTTGGGGAGGCTCATTAAGACCCATAATGAAGGAAGAATTTTCTAGAATTCTGTATAGAAGATCCTTGCCTTCTTCTGGAGTCTTATGGAGGAAAGATCCTCCAGCCGTAATGTCAAGATATAGGGCAGACTCTTTGTTCAATCCCATGAAGAAATGTTGCAAAAGCATTGGATCAGGGATTAAAAAATCTGGGCCAGAATTTTTCAATAGAGAAAATTTGTCCCAAGCTACACCTATGGATTCCTTCTCCATCTACTGGAAGCATAGTACTTCCTTTCATAAGGAAACAATTCGGGCAATGGGGAAGAAAGCAAGACAAAATTTTTCTCGTAATTCACTCCAATCATTGTTTGTCTTCCCAACGTAGTGGTTGTACCATTGTTTGGCTTTTTCCTTGAGGGAAAAAGGAAACAACTTCCATTTGAGAGTTTCCTGTGTCATACCTTTGATTAGAAGGCATGAACACAGTTGTTCGAACTCTCGTAGATGGTGGTAAGGGTTTTTACAATCCGTTCTTGAGAAGGATTGTTCCGGAACCATGGTTATAAAGCCAGGGCGAAGTTCATAGCTGGTTGAACAAATAGGTTCCGTCGAAGGCAGTGGCTCACAGAACTTGCCCTTCAGAGCAGAGTAAGAAAGAATAGTGGGTTGCTCCATTTATATGGTGGTGGTAAGGTAAGAATAAGAAAGGTAAGATGATATATAAAGGGGATATGATACGAGGGTGATCTCGGTTCGAAGATTAACAGCAATCGTTCCCCGGCAACGGCGCCAAAAATGCTTGTTGGTATTTCTTAACACCACAGAGTTATCCGCAAGCGCACGAAAATACCGTTGTAGCACTTCCCCTGAAGGAGTATTCCCAAGGGTATCGAATCCAAAGAACTTGTGTGGTAATCTTTGAACTAGTTCACCCAAGGACACAAAGTTGTTGGTAGGCAAGGAACAGAGAGGAATTCAAAGTATTGATCCTAATTCAAGGTAGTTTGCAGTAGATGCTTGCTTCGGGCACGGGCTTACTCCTAGCAATACTAGGACGACTCCCGCCAAGAGCCTATGGCATAGCCGAACGTAGAGGATTACAAAGGGCAGATAGGGTTGTCACCACCTACTGCCTACCTCTTCAATCCGTGGGTCTATGAGATATCCACTGATGATTTATAACCTAAGCACCACGCTTACGTTCTAAATCACTATTCTAGTTATTTCGAACACAAATCTACAACTAGAGCCTCTAATGAATTAAAGTAGTGAACCCACAAGTAACTACTTGTGCAAACTACTAAGAATAAAAGATCAAACTTGTATTGAATTCACAAAGGCTTACTTGATTGAGTAAAATCTTTGTAGGGGTACAAGTGTAGAAGAGGGACTTGACAAGCCCAAGCCTCCTTCTCCTAGACTCTTCACCACACTCTCCTTCTACTTTGGTAGCCTCTAGGACTACTCTACACCTTTGGAGTGTAAAACTATTCTCAACTTTTGGTGTGTGTGAGAAGTGAGGTGAGGTGGTCTATTTATAGGTGGAGAAGGGTCAGTTCCCGCCACAATTTACACGCGAATCAGTCACCATTGACTCCAGGGACACGAGAGGAGCCAACACGTGTCGTTTGACCAAGTTTGGCGCCAGGAAGAGGTCGGCCGACCAGGGGGTTCGGCCGACCTGGTCAAGGCTCCCCTCGGGGAGTGCTTCCTCCAGGTGGCTTCCAGGTGGGCCCTCTTGATATATATGGGTGCAACACCAGTGGATCTCCTCGTACTCTTCTATTTGTGGGCCATTTGATCCATGTGTTGCCACATGTCATCGCCTGATTCGTTGAAATCCATTTTCATGGATTCATCCCTGCATGTTTTGGTATTGTGGATAATAATTTACCTACATACAAATAAACACCAACACTTGTGGAATTGGGTTAGTGTATAACCCTACAACTATGTTTTGTGTTTCTTTTATGAACATTATGAGGTGAATTGACGGTCAAAATGTGGTACTTAAGGACTATCAACAGATGCTCTTCACGACCTTGGTGACCCCATTCTGGAGACTTCTCTCGTTCTTCAGGTCCTGCAGGGCCTGAATGAGCGCTACTCTCACCTCAGAACGGTGATTTTTTGTGAGGAGCCGCTCCCGACCTTCGACAAGGTTTGGTCTGATCTCGAGCTTGAAGAGATCACTTCTGGAGGCCCTACCATCTCCAAGGCTTCCACAACCTTCTACAGCTCTAGATAGTCCTCCCGCCCTCCACCTGCCACTCCTTCACATGGATAGCTGTTGCGCCCGCCTACCTCCCCAGGGGCCCCTACCATCCCTGGTGGTGGTAACCGTCACCGTGGTGGTCGTAAGCGTGGTGGTCGTGGCGGTACTGGCGGCAGTGGTGGCACCGTTCAGGGTGGTGGCACCGGTCAGGGTGGCGTACCTTGGCCCACACCCTACAACGCGTGGACTGGCCAGATTTCCATGTGGCCTGGGCCATTCCCGGGTCTCACGCCACCACGTCCATCGCGACCTCAGACGTCCTACGTGGTCACTCCTACCCATGGCGGGCCTGGGTACCCAGCTGGAGGACAGTGGACTCCGACCTCTGGTGGGTCGAGCTAGCCTACTGCTGGTCCGTCCACCCACTGGGGTTGGAACGGACCAGGTAGCCAGCCTGAGTCTTTGGTGCAGCACGCCACTCCTGATGGGTGGGACCGTCAGTCACTGGCGGCCTCCTTCAGCACGATGACTTTCACTCCACCTGGTGCTAACTGGGTTGCTGACTCAGGCGATTCGTACCACACCATTCCTGACGCTGGTATACTCTCCTCTACCCACCCTTCCCAACCTTCTTATCCTTCATCTATCGTTGATGGGAATGGGTCTTTTCTTTCTGTCACCTCAGTAGGTGACTTGGGTTCTTTGGGTTCTTTCCAGCTCAGAGATGTTCTCGTTGTGCCTGACATTATTTAGAATCTTCTTTTTGTTCGTCATTTTACCACTGACAACCATATTTTCATTGAGTTTGATCCCTTTGATTTGTCTGTGAAGGATCTTACAACCCGGCGTCTTCTTCTCCGATGCGCGAGTTCGGGCCCCTGTACACGCTTCGTCTTCCAACTTCCGCTTCGTATTCGCATTTTGCTTTGGCTATGACAACTTCTTCCATGACTTGGCATCGTAGTCTCTACCACCCTGGTGTTGATGTCATGTCTAAGTTGTCTAGTAGTTCAGTGATTTTGTGTACTAGAGACACTCATGAGTCTGTGTGTCATGGTTGTCAGCTTGGTCATCATGTTTGACTTCCTTTTCCGCACTCTGTTACTCATGTTGAGCGGATTTTTGATCTGATTCACTGTGATCTTTGGACTTCTCCTATTATCAGTGTTTCGGGTTATAAGTACTCCTTGATGATTCTTGATGATTTTTCTCACTATTCTTGGACTGTTCCCTTACGACTGAAGTCTGATACGTTCATCACCCTCTCTCACTTCTTCGCGTGGGTGTCCACCCAGTTTGGGCTCACTATCCTAGCCGTCCAGTGCGATAACGGACGCGAGTTTGACAACTCTTCGTTCTGTGACTTCCTCCTCTCTCGCGGTGTCTAAGGGTGGGCGTTCGGTCTACCCGCCAAATTCGGTTCGGTTATTTCTGTTTTTTTTTAATTTCGGTTTTTGAAATTGCTACCCGAAATTTTATACAAATATTAGGTACCCAAAATTTTTGGGTACCTAAATTTCGGTTCGGTCTTCGGTCTTACCCGAAATACCCGAATTGAACATAATTATCATTTCATGTTTTCAATAATCAGTACAAGTTTAATATCATTCGTAAATTTACACTCGGGAGACAATAAATTATTATCTACTAATGATGGATTATAAAAAAATTGTTTAATCTAATGACTTCACATATCATAACTCACAAATGAAACATCAAAATTCATATTGTTTAGAGTTCATAGACCATAATTTCACTTGAGATTTCATTTTTCGGTTATTCGGGTATTTTGGGTACCCGAGGGTAATACCCGAACCCGAAATTAATATATCAGTTATTAAGATTTGCTACTCAAATAGGTATCCGATACCCAATAATTCGGTCTTTTCGGTCTCGGTCTCAGTTTTTTCGATTTTGTTTTTTTGGTCTTGGTTTTTTTTGCCAACCCCTAGTGGTTTCCAGTTACGTATATCTTGCCCGTACACTTCCCCACAGTACGGCAAGGCCAAATGAATGATTCGTACCACTGACGATGTCATGTGTTCCCTGATGTTTTAGGCCTTCGTTCCTGCTCGGTACTGGACAAAGGCTCTTCACTACGCCACCTTCCTCATTAACCGCCTTCCTACTAATGCGATTAGTGCTCCCACTCCTCACTTTGCCCTTTTCGGCACCACTCCTCTCTACGACCACCTTCGAGTGTTTGGGTGCGCTTGCTACCCTAACCTCTCCGCTACAGCTCCTCATAAGTTTGCGCCTCGCTCGACTCGGTGTGTCTTTCTCGAATACTCCCCTAATCATAAGGGGTACCGGTGACTTGACCTTGCCACCCGTCGTATCTTGGTCTCTCAACACGTCGTCTTTGACAGGTCCTCCTTCCCGTTTTCTACCTCGTCCTCTGACTCTGCCATCGAGTTGGATACCCTTTTCTCTACTGACCCTGAGGTTGCTCCTATACAGCGCCTTGTTTGTTACCTCTTGCAGGTCACCCACTCGCTGCGCCACACACGGCTTTGCCCTGGGTTGCCCCAGCGCCCTCGACATCACCCGCTGCGCCTTGCGTTGCCCCGATGTTGCCCGCTGCACCACGCATGACCCCAGTGTCCCCGACTCGCCTGCTTCGCCATGCGTGGTCCTGGCGTCCCCGACGTCGCCAGCTATGTCACGCGTGGCCCTTGCATACCCGACGTTGTCCGCTGCGCCACGTGTGACCCCAACGTCCCCGACATCGCCCGTTGCGCCCCGCATGGTCCCGATGTAATGGACATTGCCTGCTGCGCCACGTGTAGCTCCAGCGTCTGCAACGTCGCCGGCGGCGCCATGTGCGGCCCCGACGTTCTCGACGTCGTCCGCTGTGCCACGCGCAGCCCCGGCATCTTAGTACGTTGAACCCACTCTTGTCTATCAGCGACGAGCGCTGGTCGGTGCACCGACCTCCTCCTGCCCCAATCCTCTGGTGTACCACCCCCCACTGCTCCATCGAGACCCCAGTCACGTCCATCCGATTGTGACCCGACTGGCGGTTGGTATTCTACGACCGGTGGAGTGGTTCTTCGGGGTCGTCCTCTCTTCGATGACCTCCCCACCGCCTGCCTCTTCACCCATCTTGCATATCCCCTCTTATGTCCATAGTGCCCTCGCCGATCCAACTCGTGTCGGGCTATGGAAGAAGAGTATGCGGCCTTGCTTGACAACCAGACCTGGGACTTGGTTCCCCGTCCTGGTTGTGACAACACGGGCAAGTGGGTATTCATGCATAACAAGAAGGCGAATGGGTCTCTTTAGAGGTACAATGCTCGGCGGGTTCTTTGGGGCTTCACTTAGCGTCCGGGTGTCGACTACGATGAGACTTTCAGCCCGGTGGTAAAGCCAGCGACGGTTCGGACCGTTCTATCGTTGGATCTCTCGCGTTCTTGACCTGTCCACCAGTTAGACGTCAAGAACGCCTTCTCCACGGCACGCTGACGGAGATGGTGTACTGTAGTCAACTGACAGTGTTTGTTGATTCAGCTTGCCCAGACATGGTCTGCCGGCTGAACAAGTCCCTGTACGGCCTGAAGCAGGCACCCCGGGCTTGGTACACCCGGCTCGCCTCCTTCCTGGCTTCCCTTGGCTTCATCTATGCCAGGTCGGACACCTCGCTCTTCATCTACCACCGTGAGGGGGACATTGTGTACCTCATCCTCTACGTCGATGACATCATTCTCATGACGTATAGTCCGGTTCTCCTTCAGCGCACGATCTCCGCCCTGCAGCAGAAGTTCGTGATAAAGGATCTGGGCTAGCTCCACCACTTCCTCGACGTTACGATCGAGCACCGTCCGGGCAGCCTGTTTCTCCACCAGCGACAATACTGTCTGGACATCCTCTAGCGAGCAGGCATGGTCGATTGCAAGTCGTGCTCCACTTCGGTGGACACCAAGGTGATGGTCTCCTCTGTCAATGGTGCCCCTATCGCTGACCCCACCTTTTACAGGAGTCTTGCATGTGCTCTTCAGTACCTCACCTTCACCAGGCCGAACATCTCCTCCACGGTTTTGCAGATGTGCCTTCACATGCATGACCCACGGGAGCCACATCTCACCACTGTGAAGGGGATCCATTGATACCTGCAAGGCTCCCTCGACTACGGCCTCCTCCTACGGGGTGACTCGGCTTCTGAGCTGTTCGTCTACACCAACGCTGACTGGGCGGATTGCCTGGACAACCGTCAGTCCACCTCTGGCTATGCCGTCTTCTTGGGCGGTAACCTAATCTCTTGGTCCTCGAAGCGACCACCGGTAGTGTCGCGCTCGAGTGTTGAGGCGGAGTATCGCACGGTGTCCAATGGTGTGGCTGAGGCCGCCTGGCTCCAACGGCTGCTTCATGAGCTCCACTCCCCCGTCGCTCGGAACACGTTGGTCTACTGCGACAACGTCAGTGCTGTCTACCTCTCCATCAACCTCGTTCAGCATCAGCGCACGAAGCATATGGACATTTATCTTCACTTTGTGCATGAGTGGGTTGCCCGTGGCGAGGTCCGTGTCCTTCACGTCCTGACAACATTGCAGTTCACCGACATCTTCTTCACGAAGGGTCTCCCTTCGTCGTTGTTGAATGTGGCCTAGAGGGGGGGTGAATAGGCCTTTTTGATTTTTAGTCGGAACCTGCAACACTCAGCAACTTGATCAAATAATGAGAAATCGGACTAGTCCGGTAGAGTGCGGACTAGTTTGGTGCGTGCGGACTAGATCGATCAAGTTTGATTGACAATCTCAATCCAAGTACTCTACCCAGCAGAAATTAAGATGTAATTATAGTATGTTGCTTCAATTAAACTGGAGATAGCACAAGGTGAACTTAGTTTCAAGTTTTAACGTAATTTGACTAAGATCAATTAAGCCCAAGAATGTGATATGAAAAACTAAGAACAATATTGACACAAGTTTTTATCCCATGGTTTGGTTCCCACAGAGGCAACCTACATCCACGTTGAGGAGTCCACAAAAGGACCGGGTCTTCTCCAACCCTACCCTTGTTGAATCGCCACGGAGGTCGATTCTCTTCCACTAATCACAAAGGGTAAATCACCAAGTTCAAGGGGTCTTCTCACAAGTTGAGGGCTCCCCAAGATTACAAATCGAACCCCACCAAGAACACACTCGTAAGATCTACAATAAAACAGCAGGAGTGTGTTAGAGAATCAAACCCAAGAGCTAAAATGTGAAGAATCGTGTCTCTTCTTTGATCTAGAGTTGATCCACACAAATTTGATCTTTCTTTCGTTGGATTGTGTGGAGAGACGTGTTTTCTGGGCTCTTGGAGGGTGTGACGTCACTGGGAGTCGAGAGAGATCAAAGTTGGGTCGTGCACCTCTATTTATACTAAGGTTTCCAAGGGTTACCGTTAGGGTTTTCAATTCTAGACTAGTCCATGGTGGACTACGGACTAGTCCGGTGTGCCGCATGTGGGAAACCCTAAGTGTCCCAAATTATCGGACTTGTCTGGCCTGGGGCGAACTAGTCCATTTTTGTCTCTGGAAAAGTTCGGACTAGTCCGGCACATATCGGACTAGTCCGGTGTGGTGAAACCCTTAGTGAATTGGGGACAAGTCCGCACTTGGAGGACTTGTCCAATTTTAGTCAGAGGGTTTTTTGGACTAGTCTGGATATTATCGGACTTGTCCGATTTGGGCCAGAAGGATATCAGACTAGTCCGTTGTGTTATCGGACTTGTCCAATTTTGTGCATAGCTGTGAAGTGTTGAGGACTAGTCCGCACTGGGGATGACTAGTCCGATCTTAGTCAGAAAGATATTGGACTAGTCCGTGGTGATATCGGACTAGTCCGGTCTGTGTAAAACTAGACTATGCAGACAAGTCCGCACTGGGAGGACTTGTTTGATTTTGAACAGAGGGATTATCGGACTTGTCCGGGGTATATCGTACTAGTCTGGTCCTGTGTAAATTTGTGCAGTGAATGAGTTTACTTGTGCTTGAGCTCTTGGGGTGTGTTTCTCCAACACACTCCATACACAATAATCTAATCTATTCAGCTCTTGAGCTCTTTTCCATATAGATCCTCATTCTCCTTTCTTTTTGCACTTTTCATAATTTCATTAAAACTTGTGCTCATCTTAACAATCTGGTTAGGATCTCATTTGTTTGTCCTAAATCAACAAAAACCCACAAGGGATGACTAGATGCACTTTCAATCTCCCCCTTTTCGGTGATTGATGACAACCAATTGAGATTTCACAAATATGATTAAAAATGCAGAATTTTCATAAAGTGTGCACATATGAGTTTGGAACAAATTTAGCAATGAAAACATAAGACATATGTGCACTCTTTATGGTGGGGTGCAAAACTAAGTGTATGTGAGCAATAATTGTGATGAGAATGAAACAATTGACATAATTATCTCAATCATCAAGCATACATGTCAATTTCAGAGCATAAGCACATATTATAGCAAATCATCACAGATTTCAAAAGCATAAGCATAGACATAGCCATTGTACCACATCAGAGCATTAAAGTTTTACAACCCAAAATGAACACAAATAGAGCTCTCATCTCTCATAGCCTACTGTTAGGACCTAGTGACTCCCCCTCAATCTCTCCCCCTTTGCCATCAAGGCACCAAAAAGGAGAGGAGGGATCTAGTGCCTTCATTCCTCGTTGTCGATCCTCTCCTCATCTTCATCTTCATCTTCAGGCCATGGAGGAGGAGGAGGAGCGAAACCACTCAAAGTGCCCCCAATGCAAAAATAGGCAAGCTCAGAAGGTGAAAGGGGTGGAAGCTCGAAGAAGTCGGAGGTTGAATCTTCAGAGATAACAGGGGATCCAATAGGCTCAATCTCGAGCTTCTGTCAGATATGCTTTACATTTTCCTTGACATACCTCATATCTTCCTTCCTTGACTTGTTCAATTTATGGAGTTTCACTTCAGCCTTCTTGCAGGAGTCAAAGATGGTTGCCAAGTACTTCAATCTGGAACTAGAGGACCCTTTTTGAGTAGGGGCCCTAGTGGTGGGAGTAGTCCTCGCATCTCCTAGAGCTCTCCTCAGAGCCTCTTCATTGGACATCGGAGATGGAGCGGCTTGGACAGTGGCTTGGGGAGGCTTTTGGGGCCTCAAGGGAGTGTGCTCCACATCCTTCATGAACTCTATTCCCGTGACTTTTTCAATCATAAACATGATATACGGTGCATAGCGATAGAACGGTTCGGGTTGCAGGAGATTTTCACCATGTCGTTCCAAATATAGTCAAAGACATCAAACTTTCTGTTCTTGCTTATCACCTTCATCAGTGTCCTCAAGTACACTTCCTGCATCTCCGTCTTTCGGAGCTATTGTCTTCCTCAGCACCCCATTAAGAACCATGAAGAAGGGATTCATGTTCTTGGTCAATGGAGGGTTGTACTTCAGGCTAGTATCATAAAGGAAGTCCATCTTATCCTTCCCCAAGACACCAATGTTGTGGATAGTCAGCTCATTGTTGTTGGTGTCTTCTAGGTGAAGCAGTCTTGCAAACTCATCATAAGTAATGGTGTACTTGGATCCATGTGTCATCCAAGTCACCCTCTCCTCCTAATCACTAGCAAAGTAGCAGGTGGCATAGAATTGAGCGATGATTTCATCGTTCTAGTTGCACCTGAAAGCAAACAAGTCTTTTAGCCCATGCCCTTCCACAGCTTGTATCACTTCATCGAAGGCTGGGCAGCTCTTTGTCTCAAAGTGACTCCAGTCAATCCATTGACTCTTGACCACTGGAGTCTTCATCTGCATGTACACAGAATTGTAGTAATCTGCGTGGAAGTTACTCCAGAATCTTGCATCGGCAGCCTTCTTTGACCGGCTGTAATAGTCAATCATTCTGAGATTGGAAGCTGTATCGCTTCCCTTGCCATTGAACTTCTTCTCGGAGGGATCCTTGTTCCCCTGCCTCAGAGCTGCCATCTTGAGAGGGCCGATTGGGCCCGAGGCAATTCTCTTTCCCTTGCCCTTAGCTTGGCAAGAAGTCGCCGAGCTAGGGCCAGCTGCATCCTTGGCCTTGGACGCAGGCTTCTTGGCTAGAACCTTGCGCCTCACCTGAGGTGGAGAAGGTGCCGGCTCGGAGGGACGCTCTTGGCGCTTCTTCCCTTGGTCCGTTGAGGATTGAAGCAAAGAGTCTAGGTCCAACTCAGCCTCATAATTGGAAATCTCATCGTTGGAGCTCGACATTCCTGAGAGGGAATTATACAGTGTATGTATGAGAATTGGTGGCAAGGAAATGCATTGAGTAGTTGGAAATTAGGGTTGAGTTCAATTGAAAATCGAACTTGTCCGTTGTTCAGGTACGGACTAGTCCGAGGGACCGGACTTGTCCGTACAGGGACCGGACTAGTTCGGTGTTCATCACATCAAACCCTAACTATGTGACAAAAGGTGTTGCTCAATGCAAAAATAGCTTAACATAGATGTAATAAAGCAAGGAAGCATGTATTAGCTAAAAGGAACTAAGCTATTTGATCCAAAACGGAAGGATCGAAGTTTCTAGGGTTTGGGAGGGAATTTACCAAAATTCTTCGATTCTTGACGAAGGAGGAGTTGGAGGTGCGGACAAGTCCGTGGTCTTCAATCCCCTAGCAATTGAGATCGATTTCCACCCAAACTTGAAGGGATTCGATGGAGAAATCGCCAAATCGCCTTGGGGGCTCTCGAGTGAAGAGAGAGAATGTGAGGTGAGTTGTGAGGGTGAAGGAGATTAGGTTTTGGCAGCACCTAGGGTTATGGATTCGAAAAATCGGACTAGTATGTGGTCGGTCGGACTAGTCTGGACTACCGGACACTTTGCGGACTAGTCTGCAGTGTGCGGACTAGTCCGGATAACCACGGACTAGTCCGTGGTCACCAGAACAGATATGATTAGCCCATTCGTATATATTTGAAGGTTCTTGTAGAGAAAAATAGGAGCCAAAACAATCAAATAATCTTGATGAAAATGATCAATAAACATACAACAATCAAGCAATGACCATAATTCACCAAGATCAAGTAATTGAAATAGTTTTTCGGAGAAAATTGAGAGAGGTGATTTTTGCAACACAATCAACATGTTTTGAAAAAGCCATACAGGTTTGCAAGTTTTCAAGCCACATTCCGGGTATCAAGGATATTTAGTTCATTTCGGAGTTCGCAAAAAAGTTTTTCATCAAGTGGCTTGGTGAATATATCGGCTAGTTGTTTTTCGGTGTTGACATGGGAAATGTCTATGTCTCCTTTCATTGAGTGGTCTCTCAAAAAGTGATTTCGGATGTCTATGTGTTTGGTTCTAGAGTGCTCAACGGGGTTATGGGCAATTTTAATGGCACTCTCATTATCACAGAGGAGTGGAATACGGCTCATATTGTAACTGTAATCCCTTAGTATTTGTCGCATCCAAAGGAGTTGTGCACAACAACTCCCAGCTGCAACATACTCCGCTTCGGCCGTGGATAAGGCAATGGAGTTTGTTTCTTGGAGGACCAAGAAACTAGGGATCTACCTAGAAATTGGCATGTACCAGAGGTACTTTTTCTATCTACTTTGCATCCGACATAATCTGCATTGGAGTATCCAATGAGATTGAATTTGGAACCTTTAGGATACCAAAGGCCTAGGTTGGGTGTATGAACTAAATACCGCAAGATTCTTTTTACGGTTGTCAGATGACACTCCTTAGGATTGGCTTGAAATGTTGCACACAAGCACACACTCCACATAATATCAGGCCTAGTTGCACATAAGTAAAGTAGGGATCCAATCATGGAGCGATATACCTTTTGATCCATGCTGGTTTGTCTTCATTGAGATCCAAGTGTCCATTTGTTTCCATAATAGTCTTTATGGGCTTCGCCTTGTCCATCCCAAACTTCTTGAGTACGTCTTAAGTATACTTGGTTTGGCTTATAAATGCCCCTTCCTTTTGTTATCTCACTTGGAATCCCAAGAAGTATTTCAGCTCTCCCATCATGGACATTTTGAACCTATCTGTCATAATCTTACTAAATTCTTCACAAAAGGATTTTTTAGTTGAACCAAAGATAATGTCATCAACATAAATTTGACAAATAAAAATATCATTGTCAAAGTGCTTTGTAAATAGCGTATAATCAGCTTTGACAATTTTAAAACAATTTTCAATCAAGAAATCTCTAAGGCACTCATACCAAGCTCTCGGAGCTTGTTTGAGGCCATAGAGAGCCTTACGTAGTTTGAACACGTGGTCGGGGAACTCTTGATCTTCGAATCCAGGGGGGGTTGCTCCACGTACAACTCCTCCTTGATTGGTCCGTTGAGGAAGGCGCTTTTCACATCCATTTGATAGAGCTTGAAATCATGGTGAGTAGCATATGCAAGTAATATTCTAATAGATTCAAGCCTAGCTACGGGAACAAAGGTTTCGTCGAAATATAAACCTTTGACTTGTGAATACCCTTTGTCCACAAGTCGTGTCTTGTTCCTTGTCACCACCCCATGTTCGTCTCTCTTGTTGCGGAAGACCCATTTGGTGCCGATGACGTTGAACTTGGGTCTTTCGACTAGTTCCCACACCTCATTCTGTTTGAAGTTTTTGAGTTCTTCTTGCATTGCCACCACCCAATCCGGATTTTTCAATGCATACTCAATCCCGCGTGGTTCCAAAAAGGATACAAAAGAGTAATGTTCACAAAAATTAGCAATTTGAGATCTAGTAGTTACTCCTTTTTGGATGTCTCCGGTTATGTTGTCGGCGGGGTGATCTCTTTGGATGCATTGGTGTACTCTTGGGTGTGGCACTTGTGGTCTTGAGTCTTCATGGTCATCTTCTACTCCCCTAGATGGTTGGCCTCATTTGTGTGTTGATCATCTTTGTCTTCTTGAGGTTGATCTTGTGCAGAAGCTCCCCCTTGATCCATTACCTCCACTTGTGGTTCATCTTCTTCATTTTGATTTGGAGGTGGTGCTTGTGGTTGAACATCGCCCAACGCCATTCGTCTCAACACTTGACAAGGAGCTTCTTCTCTATCTAGCACACATTTATCAACTTGCTCTTCTTGAGAGTCGTTAGTTTCATCAAACACTACGTCACGTGCAACTTCAACAAGTCCGAAGACCTTGTTGAAGACATGACAGGCGTAAGTGTTCGAATCATAGCCAAGCAAGAAACCTTCATCGGACTTTGAAGCAAACTTTGAAGTCCTAGGCTTCTTGTTCAAGATATAGCATTTAGAATCTAAAACACAAAAATAGGAAATATTAGGTTTGTTACCTGTGAGTAGCTCATATGATGTCTTCTTGAGTAGGCGATGAATATAGAGTCGGTTTATGGCGTGACAAGCGGTGTTGACCGCTTCAGCCCAAACCCGATCCGATGTCTTGTACTCATCAAGCATTGTTCTCACCATCTCTATGAGGGTTTGGTTCTTCCTTTCGGCCACTCCATTTTGTTGAGGTGAGTACGGTGCTGAAAATTCATGTTTGATGCCCTCTTCGTCTAGGTACTCCTCAACTTGAGTGTTCTTGAACTCCGTGCCATTGTCACTTCGTATGTTCTTGATCTTCAATGAGAACTCATTTTGGGCACGCTTGAGAAACTTCTTGAGGGTTTCTTGAGTTTCTGTCTTATCATGCAAAAAGAAAACCCACGTAAAGCGCGAAAAGTCATCAACAATTACTAAGCCATGTTTGTTACCGTCGATGCTTATGTAAGCGATTGGACCGAATAGGTCCATGTGAAATAGCTCGAGCGGTCTTGTCATTGTCATGATGTTCTTCATGGGATGGGGTGCTCCTACTTGCTTCCCAGCTTGGCACGCGCTAAAAGGCATGTCTTTCTCAAAAACAACATCCTTCAAACCTCATATGTGATCGCCCTTAAGGAGTTTTTGAAGATTCCTCATACCAACATGTGCTAGCCGTCTATGCCACAGCCAACCCATGTTGGTCTTTGCAATCAAGCATGTGTCAAGTTCGGCTTTATCTTTGTTGAAGTCAACA
Organism: Tuctoria greenei; assembly: GCA_036927565.1. Taxonomy (NCBI): domain Eukaryota; kingdom Viridiplantae; phylum Streptophyta; class Magnoliopsida; order Poales; family Poaceae; genus Tuctoria; species Tuctoria greenei. The sequence continues at coordinate 142,047,886 of JAYESD010000009.1, forward strand.
AGATAAAGTTTTCCCTTTAACACACCCTTGAATGCAACCGAGTCATCACTCCTTCTAGAGACGGTCACATCCTCATTAGTGAACAAGCAATTATAACCCTTGTCACATAATTGAGATATGGACAGGAGGTTATAATCTAAGGAGTCGACATGCAAAACATGTGAAAGCGTGTGTTGAGATGATATTGCAATTTTACCGGTACCGAGCACCCTTCCTTGACTATTGTCTCCAAAATAGATGCCCTCGCTTGGATCCTCATTTTCTTCGTATTCTACAAAAATTCTTCGTTCTTGGTTGGTGAATCCACTGTCTAGCACCCATTTTGCTCCACCGGAGGAGTAGGCCTGCAAAAAACAAATTATGTCTTGGTTTTAGGTACCTAAGCTTGATTGGGTCCTTTGAGGTTAGTCACAAGAGATTTGGACACCCACACATGAGACTTGGTGTTCCCATGGTGTGGCCCAACATATTTGGCATGCACTTCACCAAAAGCGTTTTTCATAAGAACATAAGATGCATCAAAAGTTCTAAATAATAATTGTTGCTCATATGTGTTAATGTTTTTGAACTTATCAACAATGTTAGGTTTTCTACCTTGAGGGGAGTTTCCCTTCA